>OX401917.1:10815346-11415346 GCA_947859195.1 Drymonia ruficornis
AACGCGCTTTGGCCTCCTGCACTTGTAGCACAGCCAGTCGTGACAAACGTGAGATAAATCACTTTTTTCTCATTCTCTCAAATGCATTAAGTAAGAGAGAGAGCGACTCGGTGCGTGACAAAAGACTTGCGTGCTAGCCCTGCTGTAGCATTAACACTAAAATGCTTTCAATGAAATGGGGGTGCATTGTAGTGCGCCTCTGCCTACCCCTTCGAGGTATATAGGCGTAATAGTGTACCAACGGGAAAATAAGTTAATTCACTAATTTTGGCATTGACCTTTTATAGAATGCATCGGTCGGTATTTAACCATTACAAGAAATAAAACCAACATTAATCAACACATGATTCAGGATTATTACGACTGCTACTAAAATGTATACCTAAGTAAAGGAAAGAAAGTTTATCGAGTCGACGACATATTGAAGGAAATACGAGCGTTACTAACATATCAGAATTATCGTGAAATTTTACGTTAACTATGGTGGACTATGGCCCAAAACTAATGCGTATATTTAAAAAGAAATATGGAACCTTTTATGGATTGAAGGATTATGATTACTTTTGTTTCACGCTGCTGTTAACTTACCAATCGATTGACCGTTGACCGATCCATTGATCGATGGTAGAATGAGATTAGTCGACATCGATCGACATTTTCTACATAGAGTCGATCGTCGGTCGGACGGTGCCCCTTTTTGCGACGGCCCTTATTTATATCTGCTGCATGCTAAAAGAGCATTGGGCTAAAATTATGACCGACTAGATACCACAATCCAAATGGCATGGCGGTAGAGCCAGAGGGAGAAGAGGAGGGGACTCTACATGAAGGAATGGCCGTTGACCCACTATAGGCATTACAGGCTTTGAGAAAGAAGGGGACACCTCTGCACAGTAATGGGATGACGTAAGCTGAATAATAAAAAAAAAAAAAAAAAAGAATAAACAGGCACTGTAAGAAGAAAAGAGAGACCCTCCGCCGCAGCAGCAACTGTGGAATGACGCAGCGTGAAAAAAAAACCTATTTCCTGAAATTCTACCGATACAGTCAATAAAACGAGACAAGGCTACCAAAAGATAAAACCGTTTCAAATATTTGGCTTGGTATCAGAAAATTTGTTTCATTCTGTTACAGTAAATAGCATAGATATTGAAATAAAAACCCAACAAAAGAGACTAGTAATTTACGTACCTAGTACTAAAATCGATTCGTCGCGAGTTTTGTTTAAAAATACCTATATACGTATTGTTTTATTCATAATACAAATAGATATATCAATGCAATGAAAGATAGAGGAAAATGTATGTAGGTAAGTGCCGGATTAGTTGCCAGGTCGTTATCGTGTCGAAAGTTGTCATGGCTATCCGGTATATAACACGTGTTTTAACAGTGTTTTACATACAAAAACAGTGTTATTTTTTAATTTCAATCACCAGTTGTACACAAATAAATTTGTCCAATGTAGATGTGAAGAATGTTGTGCAAGTAATATACGCGCGTATTTTACGCGTCAGTCAGTTAGAGCCTAAAATGATTAATCAAAACAGTTTGTTTTGTTTGGTTTTTTTTTGCAACACTCGCTGTTGAATACTTCCAAATCCTAAGTACTCATAATCCCCAGTGGAAAATCCAATTGCTTATGCTGTATTAGTTGCGTGCGTTGATATCGGCCACATAACGTGAGCAATGCGTTCAATTATGCTTTGCCCTTTCGGAAAATTGGAAACATCACGCGATATTTTGCGAGCTAAAGCGTCTTCACAAAAGGTTCTCCCAGTTACTCCGCAACAGGTCGACCTTTTGTATAAAAAACGATAAAATTTATCGAGTAACTTGATTCGAATCGCATCATCGCGCATTTCACATCACTAAACCAGTCGTTCGGCAATCGTCGTGGTTGGCGGTCGCGCGTCCGAGCGCGCCAATTTTCGAATTCCATTTTTAAAATAAACAACGTTCTATTTTCATATAATTCATCGCGTTTAGTTCCGAAATTCTGTTGCGCGTTTAATTAACAGTGCAGAGTTTATTTATAGTGTTTCTGTTTGATAATTGAAAAACTATTCGCGTTTAGTTATTGTGTACGTATTATCGGTGACGGTTAATGGAATCTATGGTTATATTATTTTCTTTTTCCTGTTGCAATTTGTTCTGGTGATACACAAATCGGTTGTTACTGGCGTATATATTTTTTAATTGTAACATTTTCCCAGCGAGTGATGTTTTGGTATTTTTAATCTGTGCGCTGGAGATTTTTTATCGGTGTTTTTAACGTGGTTGTTTTATTATAGAAACGTTTGATAAGAAACAGTACCTACCTATTGAATAATATTTTCTATTGGTATACACCTACATTGCATACTGCACAATGTATATTATTATGTTTTGCTTGAACGTGCAGATCATTCTTGAAATATTTATTTTACATCATCACACCTATATTTCCCCATTGGGTAGGCAGCGCAGTGACATTTATCCAATGCTATTTTGGTCCCAATGTATAAAGAGTTAATTGCGATCTTCCTCTGATCGTATGGTTCCCTGGTAACTGGTGTCAGAGTTGTTCAAGCCGAAGGCCTCTGACAAGTCATGACTGCTGCCTAGATGACAACAACTGGGACCAACTTTTGACTTGCACTCCGAAGCACGGAGACGCTCAGTTCAATAGCCACTAAACGGTCACCCATCTCTGACTGACCTGGCCAAGCGTTGCTTAACCTCCGATCTTTTACCGATCAGTGATTGCAGCTGGCTATGTGCGCTTCGATACGAGGGGGTTTTGGGCCATAGTATCCACCACGCTGACCTATAGGTCAATCAGAATATGGATGGAGACTTAACATATCTATCGTCAGACGTGCATAACGTCGAGTCTCTTAGCAATTAACCATTGCGAATCCACTGATAAAAAAAATGAAAATGAAATGTAACGTCACGACTTTTATCCCCATTCGGGGGTAGTCAGAGGCTTGAGTGGCCATACACTACCACATTGTGGAGGTATTAAGCAACTCAAAGCCCACGTTTCACCAGATAGTCAGAACCCAACGTGACAGGTGGTGAACCTTGTCGCCGAGTGGTTGGAATCCACTGATCACCAATATTATTCGTGAATTTTCTTGGCGGTTGCCATGTTCTCGGCAAGAGCACTCCTAACAGATAGCCGACAAGTCGACCGCTAAGAATTTACCATTTATAATAAACTTGAGACTATGTCCTGGGAAAATTACGAAAAGGCCGTGTCCGAAATTTGTATATGCCGGGAATTGTACCCGAAACGATGCAGTGAGCCTAGCGGATTACTCTCGGACAGTGGCCAAACGGTCGTCAAAATAACCGCCAACTCTATCGTACTAAACAATAAACATATGTTTTATATGTATATGTTACTTATATGAGTGTGATAGGTCAATAGTATGTAGACAATCAGTTGCGTAATTCATACTTCATACCATGTACACAGCCTTATCGTACTGATATAATGTTTTAGATTGTAAATTAATGTACGGATATGTATTCTGTTCGCGTTTGAGCGAAAACTTCGCGTTGATCGTACGATGGTTCAAAGACATCATCAAGAAAGAAGGAGATGTGTGAGGTGGTGTGTCTGGCGATATTTATTTATTCATTTCCAAGAAGATATGTGCGTGTGTGTCCGTACTCCGAAATAGGTACGAAACGAAATGCTTCGGCTGATGAATCGTACTTCTACTCCGAAAGTGTTTCGGATCCGAAGTTAGGATTCGATAGTCGTGATTAGTCGTTTCTTCTTTCGTGGACCCTACTCCGAAAGAATCGGGAACACTTAAGAAACACTTTCGGAGTAGGAAAACGTACGATTCGTCAGCCGAAGCATTTCGTTTCGTATTTCGGAGTATGCGCCCATATCTCATCCGATGGGTATCCGAATATCATAACTCTTGTGTTTTTCTAGCTATTACTTTCTCTGACTTTTAATGTTATGACGTAAACGTCCTCAAGGTCGGCATACTGACTCAAAAACACACATTCATGATTGATAACACATCACACGTTATCAGCTGCGGTAATCAGGAGATTATTGTTGTAATGATCGTGATGCAATGGCGCCATTTTGAGCGAAAATAAAATATCGCTGACTTGAGCTTGCAAGTCATCGCTCGAGCACCGGAAATAATTTACATCGAGCGACGGAGTCGCATCCTTTGGTCGTACGATCGTTAGCTAATTGTCTGAACTGACAGCTCTGGCAGGCCGCTCGGTACTTCTTCTTACTATGTCCTTCTCCAAGCTCCAGTCTATCTGTATACCAAAATTCATAAAAATTCGCTAAGCAGTTTAGTAGTTAAAACGTAACAGACACACAGACAGTTACTTTCGCATTTATAATAATAGTATAGATAATGGGTCCACGATTATGTAAAATTAATTATATCTGTGTATTATACAGAGTGTTTCAAAAGTGCTTGCGTGATTCAGGGATATGACTAGCGACATCTAACGACAAAAAAGTTTTTTTTTTTTTATGGGACTAAGCCCGCCACACTCCCACCACTGTTACTCCTGTAAGCCAGGATCGACAGTGTCCAACGATGACGCCACGGTTTGACCCTCGACGAGTCCCGGGGACAAGCTAAGTTGTCTTGGAACCCGCACGAATTTAATCAAAAGAAAGGATAGGAGGAGTTGGAAGAAGATTATCCACTTCTCGCCATAACAAAGCGGGAGACAAAGAAGAAATAATTTGTTTGTTTACCTTCAACACATTTACATAATATTTTAAACTGTTCTAAAACACAAGTTTAAATCTTATATCAGTCACTATTGAGCCAGTGACGACGTTGTCTAGACAACAGATCTGTGTTATTTGCCAATAACGTCTCAACCGCCACGAATATTTTACAGCAAATTGAGTTTTAAAGCTTCACAGTTGAAGTTTAAATTGAATCGTCTGAAAGAAAGTGGTAGACACCTCGGTCTGTTTGTGGTTGTGGTCGAATTTAGATCTGGCTTGTTCCCAAATAACCAATTTAATGTTGTTATTGGTATACAAAGTATCAGCGAGGGACATTTTGTTAATAGGATTCTTATTATAAGTTCTACTTTACAGTTACGAAATCATTTTTTGAAAAAAAAAAAAAAAAAAAACTTTACGCCGATCTTTTGTAAGACGGTGGTACTACCCCGGTCTAACCAGTCCATATATGAGCTGCAGTCAATTGGCTACAGTGTGCTCTACCTGGTGGTAGAAGCATGGTGATGGTATTTATGCAAAGTACCTAGAAGTATTGGTATACTCATGGGTATTTTGCATTGATGTATGATTTAAGCAGATATGATACCTCTTAACATTGCAATCACTATACTTGTACTCAGCGCACCACTACAGGCAGCGAAATCTGCTGTAATCACACTAGAGCAAATTAAGAAACGGCCATAGAAACCTTACACCAATTTTCATTACTCTAACTTCAAAAATGACGTACTTCCATACAAACTTTCATCCCCTATTTAACACCCTTAGGTGTTGAATTTTGAAAACCCCTTTCTTAGTAGACCTACACTACACATAAAACACCCCCCCCCCATTTACCCCCTCTAAATTTCATTGATATATCAGTCAGTCAGTCAGGAGTTTGAATCCTACTAATATTACAAATGCGAAAGTGTGTGTTTGTGTGAATGTTTGTTCCCACGTATCTTCATAACTACTGAACCAATTTTAATGAAATTTTAAACGTAGATAGTGTAGGCTCTGGAAAAAGAAGTAGGCTAATCTATTACCACGCGTGCGAAGCCGCGGGGCACAGCCAGTGTTATAATATACAGAAGAAGACTACACGATTATAGTCTTGAATGTATTCTATTACATCGAAATACCAGCACATAAGATATTGGTATTCGCGATAGTAGAACTTTAATGTACCCTGCCGTTGTGACCTGTTCCAGCGTAAAACTTGAAACAGGAAAGATTACAGGGTTTACCAAATAAACTATACTATAAAATATGTTAAGAAAACCCTGTCCGAGCCGAAACCGGTATTTAGGTTTCCCAATCACATGACCAAATAAAATAAAATAAATTAAATATTCATGATAGTAAACATATTAATGACAATTTAAAATGCCATTTTTTTTTTGCCTTTTTCCCTCAAATGTAGCAAATTTTAAAAAATATGACAACACCGTTACCGGAACCGTAATTATGTTAGATCGTGTGGCGGCACCTCTGACCAGTATGTGATGACGTCATTTTATGTTTTTTTTTAAATGTATATGGGATATTTGTTTTCCAAAAAAATATGGGAGTCCTTTGCCAAACAGTGGGACACTAACTATGATTATTTTTTTATTTTTTTTCAAAAAATTTAAAAAATATTTCAAATTTTTTTTTTACAAAAATAGAATCTCATCTCGATACCCAAAAAAACGTTTTCGGGTCGGACAGGGTTTTCTTAACATATGTATATCCTACTAAACAGAGCCCCATAGTCACTGTAGGTACAACGCAGTCGTTCGTGGTAAAGAAAGCCCCCTACCCCTCCCCCCTTCAGGTCGACAACGTGCGAGCGATGCCTTTGGTATTGTACCAAAGTATTCCTTTGCCTACGAAACATGAAAAAGATACTCATATCCGGCAGTCAGTCACTGACACAGAGTATGTACATTTTTACCCGACTACGGTGGGCGGAGGGTTATGATTTTGACCGATATGTATGTATGTTCATCTGCTCCCGTATAACTTCCAAACTATTTTTATCATAATAATTTGACTAATGAGATATCCTTGGACGCGTCTGGATCGTCCGCTGGTTATAGGCTATTATACGATCGAAATATTGTTATACGTATCTATCAGCATATTGTAGGTATCGTTTGTCTTCTTTTGACTTACTTTGTCTTCAGCAATAAAAACAACATAGAAATTAAATTATTTTTTCAAATACACTCGACATAAAAATCCCATATAAAACGAAAAAAATATATTTGAATATTTTCATCCATTTCATCTATTTTAAAAGGTGCACTGGGACATATTATTTTAATTGTACGAATTAAACAATATTGTTCCTTCAAAAAATAACTATACTATAGTCTACTCCATAGCTGTTCTGTCCTAGCTAAGCGAGAGGGATATATCCTTCGGCAGCTCACGCGACGCTAGCCACACCCCGAAACTAAAATTCATTTTTTCCTTGTATCGTCTTAATACTAGTCTTTTAGAGGTCATTTTTAATTAAAACCCTAAATAAGAGCCGGATCTAGATGTGTTCGGATTCACTTTGTACCATAGACCAATAATAAAAGACGCCGCTTACGTCCCATTAGGGAACACAAATGCCAAAAAAAAATCATTAAGAAAGAAAGAAAAGAAAGAAAAACTTTATTACGACTAGCAAGACAAAACAATAATAAATATAAAAAGAAAGAAAAACAATTATCGACTATGCTAGCCGCAAACGGACCCAATTCAGCAGCATTAGTGCTTACAATACCAAAGGCATCGCTCGCACGTTGTCGACCTGAAGGGGGGAGGGGTAGGGGGCTTTCTTTACCACGAACGACTGCGTTGTACCTACAGTGACTATGGGGCTCTGTTTAGTAGGATATACATATGTTAAGAAAACCCTGTCCGACCCGAAAACGTTTTTTTGGGTATCGAGATGAGATTCTATTTTTGTAAAAAAAAAATTTGAAATATTTTTTAAATTTTTTGAAAAAAAATAAAAAAATAATCATAGTTAGTGTCCCACTGTTTGGCAAAGGACTCCCATATTTTTTTGGAAAACAAATATCCCATATACATTTAAAAAAAAACATAAAATGACGTCATCACATACTGGTCAGAGGTGCCGCCACACGATCTAACATAATTACGGTTCCGGTAACGGTGTTGTCATATTTTTTAAAATTTGCTACATTTGAGGGAAAAAGGCAAAAAAAAAATGGCATTTTAAATTGTCATTAATATGTTTACTATCATGAATATTTAATTTATTTTATTTTATTTGGTCATGTGATTGGGAAACCTAAATACCGGTTTCGGCTCGGACAGGGTTTTCTTAACATATTTTATAGTATAGTTTATTTGGTAAACCCTGTAATCTTTCCTGTTTCAAGTTTTACGCTGGAACAGGTCACAACGGCAGGGTACATTAAAGTTCTACTATCGCGAATACCAATATCTTATGTGCTGGTATTTCGATGTAATAGAATACATTCAAGACTATAATCGTGTAGTCTTCTTCTGTATATTATAACACTGGCTGTGCCCCGCGGCTTCGCACGCGTGGTAATAGATTAGCCTACTTCTTTTTCCAGAGCCTACACTATCTACGTTTAAAATTTCATTAAAATTGGTTCAGTAGTTATGAAGATACGTGGGAACAAACATTCACACAAACACACACTTTCGCATTTGTAATATTAGTAGGATTCAAACTCCTGACTGACTGACTGATATATCAATGAAATTTAGAGGGGGTAAATGGGGGGGGGGTGTTTTATGTGTAGTGTAGGTCTACTAAGAAAGGGGTTTTCAAAATTCAACACCTAAGGGTGTTAAATAGGGGATGAAAGTTTGTATGGAAGTACGTCATTTTTGAAGTTAGAGTAATGAAAATTGGTGTAAGGTTTCTATGGCCGTTTCTTAATTTGCTCTAGTGTGATTACAGCAGATTTCGCTGCCTGTAGTGGTGCGCTGAGTACAAGTATAGTGATTGCAATGTTAAGAGGTATCATATCTGCTTAAATCATACATCAATGCAAAATACCCATGAGTATACCAATACTTCTAGGTACTTTGCATAAATACCATCACCATGCTTCTACCACCAGGTAGAGCACACTGTAGCCAATTGACTGCAGCTCATATATGGACTGGTTAGACCGGGGTAGTACCACCGTCTTACAAAAGATCGGCGTAAAGTTTTTTTTTTTTTTTTTTTTCAAAAAATGATTTCGTAACTGTAAAGTAGAACTTATAATAAGAATCCTATTAACAAAATGTCCCTCGCTGATACTTTGTATACCAATAACAACATTAAATTGGTTATTTGGGAACAAGCCAGATCTAAATTCGACCACAACCACAAACAGACCGAGGTGTCTACCACTTTCTTTCAGACGATTCAATTTAAACTTCAACTGTGAAGCTTTAAAACTCAATTTGCTGTAAAATATTCGTGGCGGTTGAGACGTTATTGGCAAATAACACAGATCTGTTGTCTAGACAACGTCGTCACTGGCTCAATAGTGACTGATATAAGATTTAAACTTGTGTTTTAGAACAGTTTAAAATATTATGTAAATGTGTTGAAGGTAAACAAACAAATTATTTCTTCTTTGTCTCCCGCTTTGTTATGGCGAGAAGTGGATAATCTTCTTCCAACTCCTCCTATCCTTTCTTTTGATTAAATTCGTGCGGGTTCCAAGACAACTTAGCTTGTCCCCGGGACTCGTCGAGGGTCAAACCGTGGCGTCATCGTTGGACACTGTCGATCCTGGCTTACTGGAGTAACAGTGGTGGGAGTGTGGCGGGCTTAGTCCCATAAAAAAAAAAAAACTTTTTTGTCGTTAGATGTCGCTAGTCATATCCCTGAATCACGCAAGCGAATATTTCAGATTCTGATCTGAATTCAGATAACTATAATTTATTAGTGGTATATAAATGCTGCTGGCTGGCTAGATCGGGGTAGTACCACCCTCTCAAAGATCGGCGTAAAGTAGCTATTACAGCTGCGTTTCGTACGATGAGTGAGAGAGCCGGAAACCCATACCCCCTCTGTCTCTGTCAAGCATCTGAAGGGTACAACCTACCCGGGACATGCATTTGTGTGCATGAACATGTCTGCATGTCCCGAGTCTGGGTGTATATGTATATTAAGTATGTATTTACAAACAAAAAAGTAGTATATGTAGTAATATCAGTTATCTGGTTTCCATAGTACAAGCTCTGCTTAGTTTGGGATCAGGTAGCCGTGTGTAAAAAATGTCCCAGGATATTATTATTATTAGGCGGGCGCGTAGGCTTATTTGCCACCTTAGACACAAAATATAAAGAAGAATAAAAAAATAAAAACCGACTTCAAAAAAACCTGGAGCACTAAAAAGCCTGAAATAATATTTCTATTACCACCACTGCCTACCCCTTCGGGAAAATCAGGCGTGATGATGTGTTATCGAGTATTTGGGGTCGGTGCCAATCTATCTTCTCACTTTTATAGTAGGTATACTTGGCATACCAAGATTGGCACCGACTCCAAATACTCGATAACACATCATCATGCCTGATTTTCCCTGAGAATTCGCTGTCACATAATTGTAGGGCCAAGCTGTAGCCAATTGACTGCAGCTCAGATCGATTGCGAAAAAAATGCGGAGAATTCGCTGACTCATAATTGTAGAACTAAGCTGTAGCCAATTGACTGCAGCTCATATACGGGCTGGCTCTACCGGGGTACCACCCTCACAGAAGATCGTCGTAAAGTGGCCATTGCAGCTGCGTTTCGTACGATGAGTGAGAGAGCCGGAAGCTCAACACGCCCCTCTTCTTCCTTCCACCTTTTATCTAAACTTCTATACTAGTTATTATAAATGCGAAAGTTACTGTCTGTCTGTCTGTTACGTTTTTATGACTGAACCGATAATCCAATTTTGATGAGTTTTGGTATAGAGATAGTCAGCACCTTGGAGAAAGATATAAGCGACTTTTTGTAGCGAAAATAAAACTTGAAGGGGATGTAAGTTAGTATGGGAGAAAAATAATTTTAATTTCTTAAGTTTTTTAATTGATTTATTTAGTATGGCCATAGATGAAAGTTTGAGGAAAACAATATGCTAGGGGCCATCTATAAATTACGTCACACGAATTTAATGATTTTTAGACCCCCCCTCCCCCCTAGACACAGCTGGTCACATTTGCGAGACTCCCCCCCCTCCCTGTGTGACGTCACACAATTTTACAATTTTCTGAAATTTTCAATTTTTTTGTTAACAATTCAAATTTCGGTTTTAATATTTAGATATATTTCATTTTTTATGTGACGTCACAAAACTTAGGACCCCTCTCACCCCCTTGTCACACAATGTCACATTTCGTCGACCCCCTCCCACCTTTTACGTGTGATTTAATTTATGAATGGCCCCCTAGTTGAAGTACAAATTCTACGCAGATTAATTTGCGGGCACTAGCTAGTAGTTTATAATACCCAACACAAGCGGCAAATAAATGTATTAACATTCTCAAATTAATAGACAACTTCAAACAGAATTTGACCTATTCGGTAAAATTAAGATTTATGAAATCGCAGACGCGATACGTATCTCCAATCAAGTTTCAAAGGACGTAGAGCGAGAACGCGATAATGGAAGCTCTATGCGAGACAAGGACGGCGATAACCACGTGTAATTACCGGCAAACTAGTCGGACAGCCAATTTCATAAACTCTTAAATATCGAGTGTTTGAAGCGGCAACAAATGTGTTTTAATAGTGCACGATATTTCGCATGGCATACATATGTACATGCATATACTCACACGTGTATGGAGGCGTCCATAAATTATATGAGGCATTTAATGGGAGGGGGGGGGGGTCAAGCCAAATCTCAGTCAATCTCACGTAGGGGAGAGTGGCGGTCTCGGAAAATATCGCGTTATTTTTCCGCCGGAAATACTTAGTGAAACATTGCGAGAAAACTGGGGTAAGTTAATTAAAACCAGAGTTACAAAAAAACAGGAATCGAAAAATCGCAAAAATCACCTCACGTAATTTCTGGACGCTTATTATTTCGTATCGCTTTACGTTGGCTAGGTATACTGTATTCGCACGAAAAAAGGTGGCAACATTAAGTAAACAAAACGCCCGTTTCAACGGCAGTTGCTATGATAAGAACGGAGGTAATAATCTGACATTATAAATCATTTAAAGTAAACAACCGGTGCGCACGCGCACAGCGCAATTGCACCCGTAACGGTAAGAAAGAAACAAGTAGAGGTGGATTATATAACGACAAATTAAACAGCTATCAATAGGTGTCAATAGTTTATTAATGACTGCAGCTCATACAGGCTGGCTCGACAGGGGTAGCACCACTCTCTCTCAGAAGATCGGCGTAAAGTAGGTATTACAGCTGCGTTTCGATATGAGAGAGTTGGAAGCCTAACCGAAAATATTCTCAAAATTATGGCGGTCGGCATGTTGTCGACCAGAGGACTGGTATCAGATGGCCGATAACATTTCGACCACTAAGAATTCACGAAGATCATTTTAGAGTCCAACGGTTTTGCAATGGTCAAAGAGACTCGAGGCCATGTGGGGATACTCATACTCTGAAATACGAAAGGAAACGTTTCGGCTGACGGATGGTACATTTTCCTACTTCCATAGTGTTCCGGATTCTTTCGGAGTTCGAAAGAAGAAACGTCAAATCACGACTGTCGAATAGGATCGTCCGGTGTGGACGCAGCTAATACGAACTTCGGATCCGAAACACTTTCGGAATGTAGGAAAACGTACCACCCGTGAGCCGAAACGTTTCCTTTCGTATTTCGGAGTAGCGCGACTGGGTTTCGGCTGACGGGTTATCCTACACTCCGGGAGTGTTTCGGATCAGATCCGAGTTCGGATTCGATAGTCGTGATTTGACGTTTTTACCCGACTACGGCGAAGGGTTATGATTTTGACCGGTATGTGTGTGTGTGTGTGTGTGTGTGTATGTATGTATGTTCATCTGTTCCCGCCTAAATTCCAAACAACTTGTCGTAATTTAACAAATTAGGTATCGTTAGAAGCGGCTTAATGATCCGCTGGTTATAGGCTATGTGACGTCACATAAAATTGCATATGGCGCCCTCTAGAGGACATAATGTCATGAACTAATAAAAATCATTTTTTAATGAAACTATGTGGGGTATCAAATGAAAGAGCTAGATGAGTTCATTTAAAAAATATATTTATATTGTTACCTATAACTCCAAAATAATTAATAAAAAGTAAGTTTAAAAACTAAAACCCGGCTACAAAAAAATCGCGCTTTAAAAAGTATGAAACAAGAAAATATTCTCATCTAGTCGGGTTTTTTCTTTTATGGACCCTACTCCGAAAGAATCCGGTACACTTTCGGAATAGGAAAATGTACCATCCGTGAGCCGAAACGTTAAATTTCGTATTTCGGAGTAGCCCCACTGTAACAGTATTATTTCTGTGGCTATCAGCCTATACTGTTTTGTTGTCTCCCGCTTTGCAACCGAGAGAAGTGGATAATCTTCTTCCAACTCCTCCTATCCTTTCTTCTGATTAAATTCGTGCGGGTTCCAAGACAACTTAGCTTGTCCCCGGGACTCGAGGGTCAAACCTCGGCGTCATCGTTGGACACTGTCGATCCTGGCTTACAGGAGTAACAGTGGTGGGAGTGTGTAACGGGCCTAGCCCCACTGTACCCACATGTTTTGTATACGTGCGTTATAGTCTTATACAACTGCCACACCCCGCATTTGCCATAATTTTCTGATATTTTAAACGATTCAGCGTAGACTGGTTCGGTGATATAATGAGCGTTTCGACCTTCAGGTGCAGGTGACATTTCATCAATAAATTATTAACTGTTGCCGTCTATAATTTATTCGTCTGTGGTCCTTGTATGGTACTGGGAGCCTCGTGCTTCGGAGGGCACGTAAAAAGTTGGACCCGGTTGTTGTCATCTAGGCAGCAGTCGTTAAGCCTTGTCAGATGCCTTCGGGCGGCTTGAACAACTTGACACCAGGTACCAGGGAACCATACGATAAGAAGAAGAATAGGAGCCTAGGAAAGTGGATTCGTCTACAAGCGTTTCTACAAATTGTTACGCTTCAATGTATGAAGGCGCTCGTAGTCAGCTGCAATCACCGATCGGTAAACGATCGGAGGTTAAGCAAGGCTTTGCAAGGTCAGTCAGAGATGGGTGGCTGTATATCCGGCTCTCTCGCTCATCTTAAAAAACGCAGCTGTAATACCCACTTCATGCCGATCTTCTGTGTGAGGGTGGTACTACCCCGGTCGAGCCCGCCCGAATATGAGCTGCAGTCAATTGGCTACAGCTTGGCTCTACCACCGATGTAATCCTGTACTTCCTATATGTTACTGTGTCTATGTGCATAATATACAGTTCGCTTAGGGTGAGGGAAAACATCGTGAGGAAACCTACCTATCCCTCGGGATTAGGTAATAGTCAGTTCCTGTATACACGGCGAAAAGGTTCACCACCTGTCACGTTGGGTTCTGACTATCTGGTGAGACGTGGGCTTTGAGTCGGTTAATACCTCCACAATGTGGTGGTGTATGGCCACTCAAGCCTCTGACTACCCCCGAATGGGGATTAAGACGATACAAGAAAAAAATGCATTTTAGTTTCGGGGTGTGGCTAGCGTCGCGTGAGCTGCCGAAGGATATATCCCTCTCGCTTAGCTAGGACAGAACAGCTATGGAGTAGACTATAGTATAGTTATTTTTTGAAGGAACAATATTGTTTAATTCGTACAATTAAAATAATATGTCCCAGTGCACCTTTTAAAATAGATGAAATGGATGAAAATATTCAAATATATTTTTTTCGTTTTATATGGGATTTTTATGTCGAGTGTATTTGAAAAAAATAATTTAATTTCTATGTTGTTTTTATTGCTGAAGACAAAGTAAGTCAAAAGAAGACAAACGATACCTACAATATGCTGATAGATACGTATAACAATATTTCGATCGTATAATAGCCTATAACCAGCGGACGATCCAGACGCGTCCAACGATATCTCATTAGTCAAATTATTATGATAAAAATAGTTTGGACGTTATACGGGAGCAGATGAACATACATACATATCGGTCAAAATCATAACCCTCCGCCCACCGTAGTCGGGTAAAAATGTACATACTCTGTGTCAGTGACTGACTGCCGGATATGAGTATCTTTTTCATGTTTCGTAGGCAAAGGAATACTTTGGTACTTAACTTCGATGCCGATCATGAAGTCATCAGCGGTGTCATAATATTTATTTTTACCATATTTAATTTATTTTTTAATTTAATTTTCAGTTTTTATTAATTTTATTGATTTAACCATGCATTTATTTATTGTTTATCTTTTTATCTTTATTTTTTTATCTATCAAAATCACCCTTAGACTGGTTACCGCCACAGGTGACAAGAGGGCTGGCTCTTTCCTTGCTCAAAAAATTCGCTTGACAACAGGAACAGCTTGAATACAGGGAGGACATGCAGCCAGTATCCCACGCGGACGGTATTTGTTTAATTAGGGGTAGGTTTTTATTTTATTGTATTTTATTTTAATTTATGTTATATTATATTGTATTTTAATGATAAAACATGAAAAATAAAAAATATTTTTTTATTTTTTTAAATTTAATTTTACTTTATTTATTGTTTTATATTTATTGTGAAATTATAATAATTTTAATAATCAATATTGGACTATGTCTGAAACAAATACATTGAATTGAATAATTTAAATACAAAAATTATCACATTAACTCGTTAAATCACGGTTTACACCCGCTAGAACGAAAAAGATCCTAACATGGTAGGTAGGACCTGAGGGTTGGCCAGTTAATTACTTAAAATACACTATATTTATTTCAAGAAAACATTCATAAGATCTGAAGGCGTCGGACTCGCACATAAAGGGTTCCGTACCACCGTAGAATAAACACATCAAAAATATCAAGTTTGAGACTTGATATTTATTTTTAAATGTTATTATATTTTTAGTATTTGTTCTGCACCGGCAACAGAAATACACATTCAGTGAAAATTTCAACTCTCTACCTGTTACGGTTCGTGAGATACAGCCCGCGCTGACAGACGGACAGACAGACAGACGGACAGCGTAGGCCTAGTAATAGGGTCCCGTTAGCACCCTTTGGAACCCTAAAAAGTAGCCTATGTTCTCCGCCAAGACCCAGTCTATCTCCATACCAAAATTCATCAACATTGGTTCAGCGGTTTAGCCGTGAAAAGGTAACAGAGTTACTTTCGTTTATAATATAATAGATTGAATAGGACGGACAAACATTTTCCTATCCATATCTGTAATGTTATTTTTTACGATAATTTATTGATGTATGATATATTTATTACTTGCCCATCCATACCTACAACAAACGCAATAAAGCGACTCCATTGTTTTGACAAGCAATGTATTCCCACTGTCGGCCCAAGACCATGCTGCAAGTATATAACAGTAAGCGAAATAGGGAGTTTTTACAGAAATGACACGAATAACTATGAAATGACAAGAGATGACACAAAATGACAAGAGATGAAAAGAAATTACACAAGACAAGGAAAAGCAAACGAAAATCACGCTGCAGTGCAGGTCGTAGGTTCGATTCCTGCCCAGGACATGCATTTGTGTGCATGAACATGTCCGCATGTCCCGAGTCTAGGTGTAATTAAGTGTATATTTAGTTTGTATTTACAAATAAAAAGTAGTATATGTAGTAATATCAGTTATCTGGTTTCCATAGTACAAGCTCTGCTTAGTTTTGGATCAGGTAGTCATGTGTAAAAGAATTTCCAAGGATATTTATTTATTTATCATAGGCGTCGGCGGACTGTAAATACTGTACTGTACCTGTAATGTGGCACGACCGTAATATTTTTTCGTAATATTTTTTAAAAAATCCTTCACAGGTCCGACGTCGAACAAGTCCGATCGGACACTGACAATACAAAGTTAGAGAGAGACATGGTTAGTTCAAGTACTTAAAATGTGAGATGGCGATATTGTGCGCGCGCTCGGAAATAAACAACGTAAGCGCCAAACCACATTTACTTGAATTAAAAAAAAACTACTTCATGAATTAAAATATGGTTGAAAGGTAGTTTAGATATCATTATTTGCTATGTTTTAGAAATAATTTCGTGATCTAAATCGTAAAAACATCGTGGTAGCAAGGAAAATTGTAAATAATTAGAGCTCATTTCATAAATTTTTTTTATCGAGAAAATTTCATCAAATCGTGATTTGGATTTAAAGATACTCAAGATAATATAGTCAAAAATCATACATCTAAATATAAGATTCCTAGTCCACATACTTACTTAAAGAAAAAGTAGAATAGAAAATCAACCAAATTTCGAACCCTCCTCTTAAAGTCGTGACGTTATATGTTACTGTGTCAGAGTATAAAATCAAAAGTAAATATGTAAAGTCTAGTTTCTTTAGTATACTCTTATGTAGTAGAATACTCACTATATTTGGCTAGACCGGCTTTTGTGTGTTATGTGTGGAATTTTTATGAGTTTGTTGCGTAATCGTGTATTGTTATGCGATTTTTGTTTTTCCTATAGGTAGTATAGTACTTTAATATTTGTATTTCACTGATGGTGATTAGGTCTCAATTTTTAGGGTTCCGTAGTCAAGCGGAGAAAAAGGGAACCCTTATAGAATCACTTTGTTGGCCGTCTATCAAGACCTGCACAACCCAAACCGCGGGCGCATACTTTAGGTACCTTTTATTGCAACGTGCGAGCGATGCCTTTAGTATTGCAAGCATCTATAGGCTACGGTAACTGCTTGTTTGTCACCTTAGTCACATAATAATGTCCCCCCTCACCTCCCCTCAATAAAATGTCAGATCATGTACTGAGATATTCCTAACGATTGATAAATGGCGTGGCGGTATAGTACACATCTCTGCAAATATTCCGTCATTGTCTGGCAGTAACAATGTAGAAATGATATTGTAAACATTGCTTGATAGTTCTTCAATGGGCTCGATACAAATTATAGTCAGGTGTCGATGACAGGAGAAACAATGTACCAAGAATAGATATATCTTGTTTTTTGTTAGAAATTATGGGTGGAGAAACAATATAAGTACTAAGAATAGATATATCATGTTATTTTTTTGTTAGAAATGTTGGGTGTTGATAACGGCTCTGACGGCCTACCACAGAGTAAAGACTAAAGAGAGAGGTGCCCTTATTAGATATTTGTATGAAACAAAACGTGGTCATTGTTTTTTCATTTCATTTTACTATTTACCGGTAAATAGTTGAACTACTCGCTTCGTTTTATGTCGATGTTAGTACTAGGCCGACCACTCGGCCGACTTGCTTTGGGCCAGTCCCCTTAGTAACTGGTCCATGCGGCCTACTCTTTTAGAAACGTAAACGAAATTTCGGACGAAATTCCCATATTTCCTACTACGTTTCTCATTGTTTCCGACATTTCTTACGAACGAAAATTGTTTGACGTTTAGATTCGACGACAACGAAGAGGTCAAACAATTTTCGTTCGTAAGAAATGTCGGAATCAATGAGAAACGTAGTAGGAAATACGTGAATTTCGTCCGAAATTTCGTTTTCGTTTGTAAAAGAGTAGGCCCTCTGGCGTCACGTGGTGATCATAGCCTTTGATCATTTACTAGCTGTACCCGCGTGGAATTTAATGGATTTTGTTATTTTTTGCGCGGTACCCTAATTAAATATCCTGGGACATTCTTTACACACGGCTAGCTGATCCCAAACTAAGCAGAGCTTGTACTATGGAAACCAGATAACTGATATTACTACATATACTACTTTTTGTTTGTAAATACGTACTTAATATACATATACACCCAGACTCGGGACATACAGACATGTTCATGCACACAAATGCATGTCCCGGGTAGGAATCGAACCTACGACCTTCAGCGTGAAAGGCGGAATCTACACCAACCACGCCAACGGGCCCGTCAATTATTCGCAAGTCGGCCAATTATATTTTCTGAATTAAAAGTAGCCTAAGTTACTCTTTATAACATCAGTCAGATATCTTCCAGTGAAAGTCCCGTCAAAATCGGTCCAGCCGTTTCGGATATTAGCCAGAACAAACGTCCATGTTTTTGTTATTATTACCGTATACTGGGTGAAATCGAAATCGTGGGCAATATTTGAAACGGTGATTCTACACATGATTCATAATATTTAGGGAATATTAATCAACAAATCTATTGATAAAAAAATATTACCCAGGTATGTAGTTAAATGGTTTGCTTATTTGCTTACCCGAGCTATATTTTATCAATAGATTTTTTTATTTGTTTTCCCATAATATTCTGAAACATGTGTTGAGTCATATTTTAAAATATTGCCTACGATTTCGATTTCACCCTGTATATTTATACTTTAATATGCATTCATTAAAAAGCAGTTATTTTGATATTGCTAACAGACACTTAATTTATTTGTATAAATAGATAGTATACAAAAGTGACGCGAATTTGCTCTGCCTACCCATTACAGGAGTGGAGTCGTAATGCCGGTTGTCAAAACCTGACCGTCATAGTTGACACATTAACATAGTGAACTACGTTCTGCGTAGAACGATAGTGATTTGATACGACCTTCACCTCTGACAGACTGTCGCGACACGATGATAATAATTCTACGGATAAACTATGCTTTAATTCTTCACTATCATTTCGCAGCGGGCACCTAAGAGGCCATCCATAAATTACGTCACACGTAAGGGGGGGGGCGGGGGGGGGCTCGACGAAATGTGACATTGTGTGACAAGGGGTGGGAGGGGTCCTAAGTTGTGTGACGTTACATTTAAAAATCTAATATATCTAAGTATTAAAACCGAAATTTGACCTAACATAAAATTTGGAAAATTACCGAAAATTGAAAAATCTATGTGACATCACACTAGGGAGGGGGGACTCTCACAAATGTGACCAGCTGTGACAAGGCGAGGGAGGGGTCAAAAAATCATGAAATTCGTGTGACGTTATTTATGGAGGCTGAGAGAAATCAAAACTTTTAAAATAGAAACCCAGGGGGCCTACTCGCTTACAAACGAAAACCATATTGCGGACGAAATTCGCGTATTTCCTACTACGTTTCTCATTAATTCCGACATTTCTTACGAACGAAAATTGTTTGACGTCTTCGTCGTCGTCGAATCTAAACGTTAAACAATTTTCGTTCGTAAGAAATGTCGGAATCAATGAGAAACGTAGTAGAAAATACGCGTATTTCGTCCGAAATTTCGTCCGAGTAGGCGCCCAGGTTCCTAACAGATCGGCATCTTATCTACTATTATGTCCAGCTTTTTTTCATGCTTCGTATTGCCTTTTTGTCTCCCGCTTTGAACGGAGGGAAGTGGATAATCTCCCTCCAATTCAAATTCAAATCATTTATTTTGTTTAGGCCTACGGGGGCACTTACAAATTGTCATTTTACATTTTTTCCTTAACTTTTTAAATTCTTCTTAACTTGACAGAGTTTGGTTTTAACTATAGTTTTAAACTTATCAACAGGCAAATCTCGGATTTCTTTAGGAAGTTTGTTGTAGAAGCGTATGCATTGTCCTACAAAGGAATTACTTATTCTGTGGAGACGAGTTACATGTACGGATAGCTTGTATTTATTCCGTGTATTTATCGAATGAGCATCGCTCCAATCCAGCCTTTCTTTTGATTAAATTCGGACGTTACAAGACAACTTAGCTTTTTAGCGAAACGCCGAGTGTCAAACCTTGGCGTCATCGTTGGACACTGTCGATCCTGGCTTACAGGAGTAACAGAGGGAGGGTGTGGCGGGCTAAGTCCCATAAAAAATCCTCTTACAGGTTGTCAAAAGCCTGAAAATGTTGTGCCTGAAAAGGGTCATATTTAGGTACAGATTTTCATTGCACAACCCAATGAACCCTTTAGGGTAGGGATAATCCATCTCGCCGTCAAGTTTAGGAGCCGGAGCCGACGAATTGGACTGAGGCTAGGAAGAAAATATCTTCTTTCAGTCTGAATCTCGATCTTCACTTACCCACTGCTGGCAGGCATCTCTTTCACGGCACTGGCTGCGTCTATAACAGGCGCATGCCGCGCCCGAGCACTCAGTTTTGACGTCGGATCGCATAGACATAATGTCATAACATAAGTGCTCGGGCGAAGCACCTGGACTCACCAATTGTTTTGTTGTTTGATTCCTATCGGAGTAAATTTCGGAAATGGCCTTTACGTAATTTGCCCTGTAGCCCGATTCACGTAACCAAAACCGTAACGATATCTCAGCGATATACCTAGTCGTTGATAGCCCTTTTCGTAATCACTGGTCTGGGTGTCACTGGGATCGCCCCCAGTCCATTGTACGGTAGCGGTAGCCATAATAGCGTTAGCGGTCTGCCCCCTAGACAAGAGGCTTCGTCTACAAGCGTTTCTACAAATCGCTACGCTTTATCTATGGAAATGACATAAGTCCCGTGATCTCCTTATCGACTTTCAATGTCATTTCTATACATTTAACCGCAGCGATTTTTAGAAACGCTTCCAACTCCACGTCTAAACCTACATTATAAACTTATTGCGTAGTAACAACATTAAGAAGTCTAAAATAACAAAGTAATTATAAAACAATCTCACGTTTGAAACTCACGCGCAAGTTAAACGACCTTGGAGTAAGTGAACGGACCCCAGCGGAGATAGAACGAGACGGCTATCTCCCGCGAGATAGACAGAGATAGGTGTACGATTGCGCGCGTGCGAGCGAGATGGGTGTACCGGCGCGCGCGCAACGTGGTGCTAGCCACGAGGTGGAGAGGTTATGTTTTAGGTTATGACACATTGGTTCATGATTTCATGGTGTTGTTGATTTGACGATAGACAATAATAGTTGCCTATACTTTTAAAGCAATGTTTTTTTAATAGTGTTAACTTATTTGTGGTCGATTAGAGCGTGTAGTGTTTGTGTTCATAAGCATATATCTGAAGCAAGTTAAATAAAATAATAAATTACATATTTAGCCCTTTTAACGTCCCACTTCTAAGCACGGGCCTCTCCTCAATGCGAGCGGGATTAAGGCCATAATCCGCCACGGAGGCCCTGTGTGAGTTAGTGGATTTCACATGTCTTTCAGACTTTGGTAAGATTTTCAAAGACATGCCAGGTTTCCGCACGATGTTTTCCTTCACCGTAAGCAAGTGATAATCATATTTAAATTATGTATTATTATGATTATGATTCGCATATAGGTTTCGTAATCCCTAGAGGTATGAGCCAGGTTTGAACCCTAGACCTCAAGCACGGAAGACGCGCGATTAACCAGTCACTGCTTAAAATAAACAAATTCAAATAAATAAATTTAAACTTAAGGAAAACTGCATGTCTGACGTGTGAACTACACCAAAACATACTGGGTCAGAGTGGCTATTGAATTTTTCTCACAATTCAACCTAATTGGTTGTTCGAAATGATGTTATTTGTTTACAATACATAGCTTCGTCGTTTCAAAGACCTCTGGCGGGAATCGAACCCGCAACCACCCGATGCAGTGGCATCGGGTAGACAAATTTCGGACACGGCCTTTTCGTACTTTACCCTGGTCTGGGTGTCACTGGGATCGCCCTCAGTCCATTGTATGGTAGCCATAGTACTAACGTTGCTTCGTTTGGGACCACACAGTTGGTTTGCAAGTCTGGCGATATTTATTTATTTATTTTTCGCTATCCCTATAGCTTTTGGCTGTCCACACATACTTAATAATAATCTTAATAATTAAATCTTCTTCCAACTCCTCCTATCCTTTCTTCTGATTAAATTCGTGCGGGTTCCAAGACAACTTAGCTTGTCCCCGGGACTCGTCGAGGGTCAAACCTTGGCGTCATCGTTGGACACTGTCGATCCTGGCTTACAGGAGTAACAGTGGTGAGAGTGTGGCGGGCCTAGTCCCATAAAAAAAAAAAAAACGTAATGTTACCTGCCATATGTCTCCTATCCACTGCCATTTATTTATAAAATTACATTAATCGTGTATAGGTAAACGGGTTAACAATATGACATTTACCAAATTAAGGAAACCATTACGAACCAGTTCGGAAATATTTTAATTAAACGATTTAAAATACATTCTGAGGTCGCGCGATAGTAGAATTCACTTTCCTGCATATTTTGGCCGAGAATAACTTTATACCTGGAACTCTGCAATGCACAGATTCAAAGCAGTAGGACTACTCCGAAATACGAAAGGAAACGTTTCGGCTGACGGATGGTGCGTTTTCCTACACTCCGAAAGTTTTCGCATCCGAATTTCAGAGGGCCTACTCTTTTACAAACGAATACGAAATTTCGCGTATTTTCCACTACGTTTCTCATTGATTCCGACATTTCTGACGAATGAAAATGGTTTGACCTCTTCGCCGTCGTCGAATCTAAACGTCAAAGAGTTTTCGTTCGTAAGAAATGTCGGAATCAATGAGAAACGTAATAGGAAATACGCGAAATTTCGTTTTCGTTTGTAAAAGAGTAGGCCCTCTTATTCGATGGTCGTGATTTGACGTTTCTTCTTTCGTAGATCCGAAACACTTTCACAGTAATAAAATGTAGGCACCATCCGTCAGCCGAAACGTTTCGTTTCGTATTTCGGAGTAGCCCCACAGGCTAGTACAGGCGTTGCTTAGATTGGGACCATAAATTAAATGCACTAATCTGGCAGTATTTATATTTTTTTATGCTTTAAAATTATTATTTCTCTACTATACTATGGTCGCGACATACTCCCACCACAGTTACTCCTGTAAGCCAGGATCGACAGTGTCCAACGATGACGCCGAGGTTTGACCCTCGACGAGTCCCGGGGGCAAGCTCAGTTGTCAACGAACCCGCACGAATTAAATCAAAAGAAGGAATAGGAGTTGAAAGAGATTGTGTATACTATAATAAACACGGAATCCTCTGGATGCGGGCAGCGCAAGATCGGTCATTGTGGCGAACCATGGTGGAGGCCTATGTCCAGCAGTGGACGTCTTTCGGCTGAGATGATGATGATGATAATCATAATAAATACTTTGTAAATTAGATACTGTATCACCAAAACAAATTAACAAACCAAAAAAGATAGACTAAAAACAACTGCGCTTCAAAAAACTAAGAGTTCAATAAAAGTGCAAGTGTCATGGCATCACAATAGAGTGTATACACCGCCGGCGCAGTGTCGGAAACTAGCATGACGGCGGGTGTCGCAGCCAGGCGGAAGTCCAGGCCTCGGAGGAGCTGGGCGAAGGTGGAACAGGATGGACAGGTACAGGTACAGGCCGTACAGGTTGCAATACCAAAGGCATCGCTCGCATGTTGCTGACCTGAAGTGGTGTTAACAGAGGGAGGGAAAGAGGTGTTGGGCCTTCGGCGATTTCACTGAGCGTACGAGACAAGTAGTAGGCGTGAGCGTTATTCACGTCACCGGTTACATTAACTGGTTACCAACTAATTCACCGAATCACTGTTTACGCGACGAACGAGTAACCGGTGTTTTTGTAACTGGTTATTTAGCTGTAACCCGAACTACATCATAGGTATTATGTCACCGGTCACTTATAGACATCTAAAAGTAACAAATAGCAATGATTGTATTTTTGTATACAAGAAGCTAGTAGTGACGAAAACCATAGAGTTACAAACATAACCAGTTACAAAAATCACCTATTAAATAACCGGTGACGCCTTTGACGTAACCGGTTACATTACATTTCGTGAAAATAATGTAACGACACACGTCTTACAAGTAGATAAAAAGGGGAGGCCTTCGTCGTACCATAAGCTAGAAATGTTTTTCTTAGCGGAAAAGGAAAGATTTTCCAACCAGGCGAATGGTATGCCTGGCGGGGCCGGCCACTATGCCACAATGGTTGTTGACGAGGTTTTCTATATATAGCGATATGCCTCGTGAATTTTGATATCGTGATTCAGGACTCCTATGTTGTACTGGAGCGTGAACTCAGCGCCATCTATTGGTGGCGTAGTGTCGTGGCTATGTAGCTACAAAATGATAATAACGAATAAATGTCCCTTGTCCACAGGCGTCGGATTTCACCGACATCGGCGACTGGCCGACACTGGGAGCAGCTGTCGCGTCCGGAGCGAGGTGTCACTCAACACCACCTCCTCATGAGGACTCCACACACCACAATGGGAATGCGGTAAGTGCTGTAAAAGGCCTCAAAACTCCACACTACCTTATGGTTACGGATCGCCATCCCTGGAAAAGGATTCAGTTTCCTCACGATTTTTTCATTCACCTTAACCAAGTGATATATTATGCATAGTGATGGGATGTTCTCGAGAACATTCTCACCCTCGGAAACTAACTCGTGAGAATTTTCGTGAATTTATCTTCTGAAGCATGTTAAACTTGGTATAAACCTCATTAAACATGCAAGTATGGTGGTTTTAATTGTTATTAAGATTGAAAGTTAGGATAACGTCACCCAAAATATAAGATTCTCAAAAATTCTCACGAGTAAGTTTCCGAGGGTGAGAATGTTCTCGAGAACATCCCATCACTAATTATGCACGTCATAATTCGCACATAGATTTCGAAAATCAAGAGGTGCGAGCCAGGGTTCGAAGCCTGGACCTTAAGACCGCAAGATGCGTGATAAACCAATCACTATCACTGCTACTTGCTGGCCGCGCTATAAAATCCTCGACCTTCGGCCCCAGCCTTTATTTCTGCTTGTCCATCAAGGGCTGCAATGCTGACCGCGCTGTGGTAGCCTGGAGCTGCGCTACGCGCTTTCGACCATCAATACCCCGGCCAGCAATACAATCATTACAGACCCTGGCAATAATGTACTGTTGTTATATCTTCAGGAGCAAGACCGCAAGCCCCCAGAGGAGCCACACCACCCCCAGCATCAGCCGAAGGTGGAGAAGGTGGAGCCGATGCAGAACCATCAGTCACACAACGACAAACATTACGACAAACATGGCGACAAGGCTAAGAATTCAGGTGAGGACAATGAGGAATTAACGGAATAGGGAAGATCTTTTTTTATAGTACTGAGGTGGCATACACGCGTACGGCCCGTACGGCCCGCCTGATGTTAAGCAGTTACCGTAGCCTATAGATGCTTGCAATACCAAAAGAATTGCTCGCACATTGCCGACCTGAAGGGGATTGGGACAGAGGGAGGGGAAGAGGGGGTTGGGCTTCTGGCTCCCTCACTCATCGTACGAAACGCAGAAGTAATAGCTGCATTACGCCGATCTTCTGTGAGAGGGTAGAGACTACCCCGGTCGAGCCAGCCCTTATACCACCTTAAAATCGGATATTTACGGCTAATAAATATGGCTCAGTCGTAGTCCAGCTTTCCTGAGGATGCCTCGTTTAGAGGCGAAACACGTGTCGAATTTAATTAGGATTCGCTTTGTCTGCGGAGAATTGCTAATTGTTAGGGTCCATGACTCATGACAGACATACTCTCGACTGACAGGGAGTTAGGTCTTGTTGGCTTCTTCTATTATCGATCGATTCATTTGGTTTATAATATTGGAGGTTGACAATTCCGAGGGTGAGTGGTGGGTCCCTCTCTACAATTGTTTAACAATGGATTTCCGCAAAGTTACGCCTGATTCCATCAATTATAATAAATATCAAGGTTTTTTATTGAAAAATACGTAAAGCAGTGAGGTAGCAACTTCATTCCTGATTTGGGTACCACCGCACACATTTTTATATTTGCCACCAGGGGGAGCCACGTTAGATTAAGCGTCCATAGATACAAAAGTGCGTTTTTATGTGTCTAAACTAGCAAACAAACGTACGATCGGTAAACGATCGGAGGTTAAGCAACGCTTGGCTAGGCCAGTCAGAAATGGATGACCATTTAGTGACATTTGAACTGAGCGTCTCCGTGCTTCGGAAGGCACGAAATAATTCTGTCCCGGTTGTCATCTAGGCAGCAGTCGTTAGCCTTGACAGAGGCCTGCGGCTTGAACAACTCTGACACCAGGTACCAGGGAACCATACGATAAGAAGTCCATGGGCTCTATATCGAATCTGGTTCTTTCAGGTGTGGGCAAAGGCGGCAGCAAGTCGGGCAAGCACAAGTGGGTGCCGCTGGACATCGACGTGAAGGCGGCGAGGCCCGGCAAGCATGGAGCGCCGCACAACACACGACCAGAAAACGGTAACTACACTAGCTTTAGTCCAGTCCAGCTTTAGTCCAGGGGGCTTACCACAAGCTCTTATTGCGATTCAATTACAGAAACGTATTAACGTTTCAGCGACTTTTTGTGCAATGACGTTTCTTATTGTCATGACAATAAGAAACGTCATTAAAACGTCGTTAAAACGTTCCTATAATTGAATCGCAATAAGAGCTTGTGGTAAGCCCCCTGGTCAGCTTTAGCACAGCCTTATTTCTGTGACTTGACGGGCCCATTGGCGTGGTTGGTAAGATTCCGCCTGTCACGCTGCAGGTCGTAGGTCCGATTTCTACCCGGGACATGCATTTGTGTGCATGAACATATCTGTATGTCCCGAGTCTGGGTGTATATGTATATTAAGTATGTATTTACAAACAAAAAGTAGTGTATGTAGTAATATCAGTTATCTGGTTTCCATAGTACAAGCTCTGCTTAGTTTGGGATCAGGCAGCCGTGTGTAAAAGAAATGTCCCAGGATATTTATTGACTATGACTATACTGTTATTTTTGTCTCCCGCTTTGCAATGGAGGGAAGTGGATAATTTTCTTCCAACTCCTATCCTTTCTTCTGATTAAATTCGTGCGGGTTCCAAGACAACTTAGCTTGTCCCCGGGACTCGTCGAGGGTCAAACCTTGGCGTCATCGTTGGACACTGTTGATCCTGGCTTACAGGAGTAACATTGGGTGTGGCGGGCCTAGTGTAAATGGATGAATGGACGAAGATATTAGACAAACTACGCTGTAAATATCCCGTTATTTAGGCCTCTTATCTCTCAACTATAGAGATCTCGGGTTACGCAATACGGGTACAGTGAATATTCCTTCCTGAGTAGGTCACGTCGGGTGCGTTCACATGAATGCGCCCGATTACTTTGGAGGAAAACATGTTTTAGTAAATTTGATTGATATTATTAATAAAATAGTGAAAATTAGAGTGGGTGAGATTAATGCGCTCATAGCCAGCCTGCAATCACTGATCGGTAAACGATCGGAGGTTAAGCAACACTCGGCAAGGTCAGTCAGAGATGGGTGACCGTTCAGTGGCATTCGAACTGAGCGTCTCCGTGCTTCGGAGGGCACGTAAAACGTCGGTCCCGGTTGTTATCATCTAGACAGTCGTTAAGCCTTGTCAGAGGCCTGACTCTGACACCAGGTACCAGGGAACCATACGATAAAAAGAGGTTGGTGAGATTACCTGTTTGTCGCCAGACACGGTGTCCCTGAACGGCGAAGAGTCGCGGTCGCGGGGCGGCGGGCGCGGGCGGGGGGCGGCGCGGGGAGCAGCACGTGGTCGCCGCCCCACCGCCCGCCCCGCCTCCGCCCTGCCCTCCCTCCCCGCGCCCCACCACCCCTTCTACCATCAGGAGTTCGCGCAGCTGCCCGACCTAGCGCAGGTAACTAAAATTATACGGGATCTTGACACCATCTTTTATTCATAGAGCCAGTTGTAGCCGATTGACTGCAGCTCATATACGGGCTGGCTGACCGGGGTAGTACCTCGGTCTGGAAGTGTGCCTGGTGAAATGGCAATAGGCTAACCCCGTATATCATTGGGATTGTGTAATGTGAGATCAACAGTTCACCTCTTCACATGAAATATGGGTGATGTTACACCTATATTTCACCAATTATGTATTGCTAACAAAAATATGTGACTCCATATCTATATTCTTATTACTCTATGATTTTCTTTTTTTTATTTGTTTCTATCATGGATCTATATACTGACAGGATAGCATACTCGCAAAAAACGAGCCGAGTGAGAGGATCTTGTTGGGAGTTTGTCTCTTTTTACTATGGTGTCCACGGGGGATGGTAGTAGGTGGTAGGCATGGCAATAACGAGTGACAGAGGCACACTCATCAAAGACTATCTCCCTCGTCTCGTTTTTATTTCTACAGAAGTTTTAAACTTAAATTGGTCCATAACTTGATCAAGTGCAATGGTCCTTATTATGTTGGCTACAAGTTACGGCTTAACTAAATTAGACACATCTAAAGTATTTCTGTCTTGCTCATTCACTACGATCATGAGAAAGATGGCAATACAGTAATTTTAGTTAAGTTTAGTTGTGTACCAATATAATCAGCGCCATAAGCATAATTCGCACGTACCCTTGCATGCTATACTCTACGCTGGTTTGCCACCTTAGGTTCAAAAAGAACGAAAAAATTCCCGAAAAATTACTGGCTCTATTGAAAATAGGACCGTATTACCATAGCCTAAAGTAGAAAATTGTATAAATATCGCCACAGTCGGCTCGCGCATGCTCGCGGCTCGCGACGCGGTGTGAATTGCAGCCAGAGCAATGGTAATACGGTTCTATATCCAATGGAGCCAGTAAATTGCTCGAGCATTTTCCGTTCTGTCTCAACTGACCTTTTATCACAAAAAAAAACCAGTACACGATCCAGATAGTATATAGTTCCATGGTTTCTCGTTCGGGCAAGACGCATAGCTGCGTGAGTTTTGTCCATGATATGCATGTTTTGATCAAAATATGCATATCTAAATGTGTATGTCCCGGGTTTCCTATTCATTTGGTTGTCATTTTGAGTACCGTTTATTCACGCACGCGCACTATAAAGCTTGGGGGCTTTGGTTAAAGTATACTGGGTGAAATCGAAATCGTGGGCAATATTTTAAACGGAGATTCTACACATGATTCAGAATATTTAAGGAATATTAATCAACAAATAAATTGATAAAATGTATTATTTATAAATAGATTTTTTATTTGTTTACCCAAAATATTCAGAATCATGTGGTGAGTCATATTTTAAAATATTGTCCACGATTTCGATTTCACCCTGTATTAGTTATATGTCACAGGAAAAACGTCTTGATTAGTTACAATGCGATTAAAATAGGAATAGGACGGGCTCTCGGCTAACTTCACTCATATAAGTACGGTACTAAGTACTGTACTCATGAGTGAAGTTAGCCGAGAGCCTGTACAAGTTCCAGTTGTGACGTCACAATATGGCGCTAGGCCGGTCCTATTCTTATTTTCATTACAACTAGAATTTACCGCTTCACTCGGTATTGGGCGCTAGTAGCCAGCTGCAATCACTGATCGGTAAACGATCGGAGGTTAAGCAACGCTTGGCAAGGTCAGTCAGAGATGGGTGACCATTTAGTGGCGTTCGAACTGAGCGTCTACATACTTCGAATGGTTTTACACTATTATAATAGTGTATACATAAACTTTATATTATAAGTATTTATTAAATAACAATAACTTAATTTTAATAAATAACATGCTGGGATGTAATAAATAATATACTAATTACCATAAGGAACAATTAGAAATATTCATATATTTCATATTCGCAGTGATTTGAGCGTTGGCCACTCGGCTCACTAAATCGGGTGGTTGCGGGTTCGATTCCCGCCAGAGGCAATTTCGGAAACGGCATTTTAGTAATTTGCCCTAGTCTGTGTGTCACTGGGATCGCCCCCAGTCCATTGTACGGTACCCGTACAAGCGTTGCTTAATTTGGGACCATACAGTTGGTGTGTTAGTCTGGCGATATTTATTTATTTATTATGGGGTGTCTATTACTACCCTAAAACATGCTTGTATTTTACGGGCCCGTTAGCGTGGTTGGCGCGGAGGCGCCTTTCACGCTGCAGTTCGTAGGTTCGATTCCTACCCGGGACATGCATTTTTGTGCATGAACATGTCTGTATGTCCGGAGTCTGGGTGTATATGTATATTAAGTATGTATTTACAAATAAAAAAGTAGTATATGTAGTAATATCAGTTATCTGGTTTCCATAGTACAAGCTCTGCTTAGTTTGGGATCAGGTAGCCGTGTGTAAAAATGTCCCAGGATATTATTATTATTATTTATTTTTAACACTAATATTCACTGCATACCACCGCTTTAATAAGGTACTCAAAAATGTTCAAAACGTTCATTCATTTCTCAAAATGGTTCATAATCATAGGGCGATTATATGGTATAAGGTCTTAATAAAATAGTGTACGATATTTTACATGGCGCCTTAGTAAATGCTAAAGATAATGTACCAAAAAATTCTGAGTAATTTAATTCCCTTGTTGTCAGAAAAAAATCCAACCCCCCTAGACTTCGTCTACAAGCGTTTCTACAAAACGCTACGCTTAAATGTATGGAAATGACATTACACGTCGATAAGTAGATCACGTGACAAATGTAATTTTCATTCATGAAGCGTAGCGATTTATAGATGCGCTTTTAGCCACTTGTCTAGGGGGCTGTAATTTCTGACGAAGTTGACGAACACAATTCCATGCAAGTAAGAAAATGTGACAAAAAAAAACTTATTTTTTCTGACTAATGAGGAATCTGACCAATGCGTTATTTGTGGACTCCTAGCAAATGGTATAACTTCGTCATATTTACTTTGTTTTTTTCTGTTTTCGTTCAGGGTAATAACTAATGACCTACTTATTAGTAGGTAGACAAAAATTATCTAATTGAAAGTATCTAACTGTTAACGCCCAGTGGGGTAAAACCACAGAGTAAAGACTAAAGAAAGACGTGCCCTTATTAGATATTTGTATGAAACAAAACGTGGTCATTGTTTTTTCATTTTCATTATACTATTTACCGGTAAATAGTTGAACTACTCGCTTCGTTTTATGTCGATGTTAGTACTAGGCCGACCACTCGGCCGACTTGCTTAGGGCCAGTCCCCTTAGTAACTGGTCCATGGGTAAAACCCCTAACTATAATCTGTAATAGCCCGGTTACTAAGATAATGAAAGGTCAGCTGCAAAGAAACGGGTCTAGTATTTCCCCGCACTCATTGATAGACTAAAAAAATAAACCAAAATATGTTTTTTTTGTGGTAGTCATCATTGTTATTATTGAGGCCTCTAAGCGCGATATCGCACGAGGAAACCATGGTGGCGCTACCAGTTGGTGATTCGGTAGCCGACACCGAATTTCTTGCGTTACCAAGCGGACACCAGGTGCGATAACCTCCATACAGCTCTATTAATTTTGTTGGTGGAGCGACTGGTTGCGCTACCACTGGTGTCCTCGTGCGATATAGCCCTAACACACGAGCGGCACTTGCCGTCAACAGAGCCAACTGCAGGGACGGCAAACTGCCGCTTGTGTGGTTGCGGTATTACTAAGACGCCATACAAATTTCGTGCACTATTAGACTAAGACCTTATTAATATTTATGTTGGTTATAATATAATACTAATCATGGTGTATTAACATGGTGTTTCGTTTTCATACATCATGGTATGGGGTGCGTGACTTTGGTCTCGGATATTTTTTTAATTTATTGATTAAAGTACAGTAACTTCGAGAATAGTTTCCATCTCGGTATCGGTTGCGAGAACAATAAAGTTTTGTTGGGCTCCATGAACTATAGAATTCTTGACGAGAGTATGAGAAACTTTGACGACAGTTTGTATATTAAAAAATCCGCAAGAAATATGCGTGTTCATATTTAGCTTTTGTAATACAAGAGTGTATGTTTCCTGTTTTATTATCGCAATAATTCTTTTGTCTCGAGAACTTGCAAGAAAATCTGAGAACTAGCAAAGCGCACGCGTTAAGACAAGATTTTTGTCACGCACTAAGTTGCACCGAGAATGAGACAAAATCGATTTGTCTCGCGTTTTGTTTTCTCACGGCCTGCTGTGCTACCATTACAGCGTGTCATTCTTGCGAGTTGCCAGAGAAACTGTTTTCAATCATTCAAGAACTCAAGACTGTTCCATCATTCAAGAACTCGAGAGAGATCGTTCAAGAACTGATACCTAACACTTGTTTAAACTCTCGTTCGCAGACCCATCAGAAATGTAAATTTCAGATATTTTTCAGTGAATATTTCTTGTTTTGCGTCGACTCAATACTTGCACCGTCATAATACAATACCCTTTATTATTCTGAGAACGTGATACCGAGAACCGAAACTCTTTAATTCTCGTCAAGAATTCTCGACATCATAACTCTCACTCATAACCCTATATCTCCTCTATATCTGACTCATAACCTCAAAATTGTCGCCGGACCGACTCTAGTACCGGGTTTTTATATTAGTATAGGTACATACCAAAGTCACCCACACACACACCCTCACATGCCTCCCCCTCCCCCTCCCCCGGCAGCTGCGCGCCGCGAGCGGTGTCGCTCAAGGAGTCATGCTACAGTACGGAGCCCTCGCGCCGCTGGGGCCTTCCCTGGCGCCACCCATGGCGCAGGCCTTCTACTACGGGGCCGCGGCTGCTAACGCCACTCCATACGGGATGGGACTCGACCAGGCTGTGTTGAAGGACCTTATTAAGAAGCAAATGTGAGTAGAAATCTATATTTTAATACACCACGAAGCCAACTAGGAACTCGGATGAAATGCGGCTTCCCCGGGCGCTCACCCGCCTCCGCGTGCGGCGTTCCGCCCGCCACACCGAGCGCACGCCACCGTCGCAAGGTGCGGGTCACGTCACATTAGTCGGGTTCCTAGTTGGCTTGGTGGAGTAGTAGCTGTGCATGTTCGATTACAATTGGATTTTTGTTTTTAGATGGCTAAACGCTCAAACCACTCGATTCGAATGTCGAGTCGGTACTAACACATATTAAAGTTGAGCCATAATGCCGCGATATTGATTTTTTTCAAAAATAATATACCCAGTCTTACCCGGAATGATGTAAGGATTCTAACGATACCCCATACATCGAAATCCGTTCAGGCATTTATAAGTTATGGTGGAATAAAGAATCTCACATACATACATACAAACAAACTTAGGTATATGAACCCTAAACACATATACACTCTTTTTTTTTGGGCAGTCGTCGTAGTATTAGTTACGAGCGCGTAACGAACCGGGGGCCTTCTCCGAAATACGAAACGAAGTGAAAACACAACACTGGAGTATAGGAAAACGTACGATCCGTCAGCCAAAGCATTTCGTTTCGTATTTCGGAGTTGGTGCCCTGTTTCTCATTGGACGCGTCGCACACGGAACGCCATTGAAATGTAAGTGCTATGAAATTCTAGCTACTCATTGATAATATGAGTTTGTAACTAGTTTGTTTTGAGTCGCAAAGACGTGGACGAAATCCGGTGATATTTATTTAATAATAATAATAAGCCATTTTAACGTCCCACTCCTGGGCACGGGCCTCCCCGCAATGAGAGGGAGATTCAGGCCATAATCCACCACGATGGCCCAGGGTCGGTTGGTGGATTCCAAATGCCTTTCGAAAATTTGCTAGATTTTTTAAGACATGCAGGTTTCCTCTCGATGTTTTATTTATTTATTTGAGGATAACCCGCAAAGCTTACACTAATACAAGCGTTAGAGAGCGTAACATAATACATTGACATACATACATACATGTTTTAGCATGAAATACATACATGTTTTCCTTCACTGTGACCAAGTGATAATCATATTAATGTTTTGATTCGCACATGGATTACAAAAACAGAGGTGCGAGCCTGGGTTTGAACCTTGCACCCGCAAGACGCGTGCTTACCCAATCGGCTAACACTGTTTCCGATATTTAGTTATAAATATTGAATGTTCCGCAGCGAATACTACTTCAGTCCGGACAACCTAGCGCGCGACTTCTTCCTGCGTCGCAAGATGGCGGCCGACGGCACGATCCCGGTGACGCTGATCGCGTCGTTCCACCGCGTGCGCTCGCTCACCGGCGACGTGCAGCTCGTGCTCGACGCGATCCGCGACTCCGACAAGCTGCAGATTATTAACGGGTTCAAGGTGAGCTGTTAGCCTAGTTGTAACCAAACGTTAGCTTAGTTGTAACCAAGTGTGTAGCTTAGTTGTGATTATTCATTTTAGTTGTAGCTTAGTAGTGACCATTTAGTTTAGTCATAGCTTAGTTGTGACTTTTTACTTTAGTCGAAGCTTAGTTGGAACCAAGTGTGTAGCTTAGTTGTAACCAAGTGTTAGCTTAGTTGTAACCAAATGTGTAGCTTAGTTATTACCAAGTGTTAACTTAGTTTTAACCAAATGTGTAGCTTAGTTGTGACTATTTAGTTTAGTCGTAGCTTAGTTGTGACCATTTAGATTAGTCATAGCTTAGTTGTGACTTTTTACTTTAGTCGTAGCTTAGTCGTAACCAAGGGTTAGCTTAGCTGTGATCATTCAGTTTAGTCATAGCTTAGTTGTAACCAATTGTTCAGGATTAGGTTGTTATTTTGTGAGCTGTTTATTGTAAACTGCGATAGATGGTACGAGTGTCATTTTAGATACACTATGGTTTCGTTTCCACAGTTAGGTATGGCTAAAGTTCTATAAAATGACAGTGCTGCATTCAGAGTTATTGTGTTGTCATTGAATACAAGAGTGACCAAATATTTAGCTTTGTTGTGACCAAATATTTAGCTTAGTTGTGACCAAATATTTAGCTTAGTTAACCAAAGGTTTATCTTAGCTTTACTAAGCATTTGCAGTTGCATTGTTGCCTCTACCTATTCCTTCGGGATATAAGCGTAATTGTGTTTTTTCTTTTAATTTAACTGTCGTATTCCTTGCCATCAGGTCCGAACAGCGTTCGAACCAACGAAATGGCCGATACTCGACATAAACCTGGGCCCGAACGTCGAAGACGAAAGATCCGAAAAGCCGAGGGAACCCGAAGAGAAGCCGAACGCGCCCGAAGGTGACGTCATCGTAGATACGAAGGCCGAGGCTAAAGAGGAGGCGCCCAGTATAGAGGTGGAGAAATTGGAGAAAGAGAAGATTGAACAAGTGGAGAAGATGAGTGAGGAAGTGGTGAAGATGAGTGAGGAAGTGGTGAAGAATGATGGTGCTGGTGATAAGATAGAGGTGAGACGGTTAGGCCCATAGAGATTTTAATTAGAAGAGACGTTCTTAATAGATATCTAACGTTTGACGGGCCCGTTAGCGTGGTTGGCGCGGAGACGCCTTTCACGCTGCAGGTCGTAGGTTCGATTCCTACCCGGGACATGCATATGTGTGCATGAACATGTCTGTATGTCCCGAGCATGGACCAGTTACTAAGGGGACTGGCCCTAAGCAAGTCGGCCGAGTGGTCGGCCTAGTACTAACATCGACATAAAACGAAGCGAGTAGTTCAACTATTTACCGGTAAATAGTAAAATGAAAATGAAAAAACAATGACCACGTTTTGTTTCATACAAATATCTAATAAGGGCACCTCTTTCTTTAGTCTTTACTCTGTGGTCCCGAGTCTGGGTGTATATGTATATTAAGTATGTATTTACAAATAAATAAAAAAGTAGTATATGTAGTAATATCAGTTATCTGGTTTCCATAGTACAAGCTCTGCATAGTTTGGGATCAGGTAATCGTGTGTACAAAAATGTCCCAGGATATTATTATTATTATCTCTATGAAACAACGCGTGGTCATTTTCCCGGGATGCGTGGTATCTATCTACCGGTAAATAGCTGAACTTAGTCGCTTCGTTTTATGTCGATGTTCGTACTGGGCCGACCACTCAGCCGAGTTGCTTAGGGCCAGTCCCCTTAGTAATTGGTCCATGGTTAGGTACGTATTAATAAATATATCTCAAAGTTGAGATCGATCTTAAGTTGCAGTTTTGACGTTTAATGTCGAAGTGAGACAGTCGGCCATTCGTCCGGGTTTTTGTTATGTAACATAGGTGACAAAAAAGCTTGCTTGATGTTGAGCAGATACTGTAGCCTATAGATGCTTGCAATTCCAAAGGCATTGCCCGCACGTTGCCGACCTGAAGGGGAGGGGAAGGGGGGAGGGCTTTCGGCTCTCTTACTCATCGTACGAAACGCAGCTGTAATAGCTGCTTTACGGCGATCTTCAGTGAGAGGGTGGTACTACCCCAGTCGAGACAGCCGATATATGTGCTGCAGTCAATAGGGCTTGGCACCCAAACGAATAGATAAAAATCATCATCGTCATTAAATCATTAAATTAAATCATTTTCGCTTTCAGCCACCGAAAGACGACGAATCAAAAGAGAAGCATGTAGCGGAAGAGAAAGAGAAGGAAGCCGATAAACAGACAGAGAAGCAAGAGGACGGCGACAACCCGGACTCGAACGACGACCCGCCCCTCCAGTCGGAGGGGGGAGACGACAAGCCGGGGGAGAAACGGTCAGTACAGTCATACTACAGAACTTCTTTTTGAAGTTAGAATTATGAAAATTGGTGTTTCGGTGAATTTTTTAAAAGGAATAATATGAATTTCAGCGTTTTTGAAAATTCAACACCTAAGGGCGTAAAGTATGGGATGAATTTTTTTATGGACTGGGAAATTAGGAATACTGTATACGGGATCAGGGATACGGGATCCGGAAAACGGGATCCGAATTTTTTAAATTTAAATTCTTCGCGGACGATGTCGCGGCCAAAAGCTAGTATTTTATAAAACATTAGCTTTTCCCCGCGACTTCGTCCGCGTAGAATTTAAATTTAAAAAATCTGATCTCTGATCCCGTATCTCGGATCCCGTTTTCCGTTTTTACCGGATCCCGGATCCCGTTTGCTGGATACCGTAGCCCGGATATATCCCAAAAAATATAGCTTATGTTACTCAGGGATAATGTAGCATTCGAATGGTGAAATAATTTTTGCAAAAGGTCTAGTAGTTTTTGAGTTTACTCATTACAAACATACAAAAATACAAATATTTTCTCTTTATAATATTAATAATATTTATATTTGATAATATTTGATTCATTAACAGTTTTGTAAATTGACCGTTTTGCGGCTTAGTAAGGCCCAAAACGGCCCTAGTACGAGTATAGTTTGTCCCTTAACCCCAGCTGCGTTGAGTGCTGGCGTACCAAACGCCGGTGCTATAACGTCGCGGGGTGACATCGCCGCGACATAACCGAACTGCGCGCGTCACGTACGCGACGCGGATCATAAGTGTCGCTACATTTACAGTTAATGAGAGAGATATACACCACAGGTGGTGTATACACGACCGCATAACGCAGTGCAGTGGTTCGAGCGTAGGCCGCTCGGCTCACTGCATCGGGTGCTAACGAAACTCGAACCGGCGAGTTTCGCTAAAGGCAAATTACTGAAACAGCCTCTTCGTAATTTTCCCTGGTCTGTGTATTACCTACTGGGACCGCACTCAGTCCATTGTATAGTAAGCCACTCAGACCAAATAAAAAAATTAAGATGGAACTTTGCGAACAACGAAGTGAGGCCGGTTAAAACTATGCCCTGCTGTGTACATACATAATTACAACGAAACTACGCCTTACCTTGTCAATAACAATATCATAATTTACAAGTAAAATGCCGAATTGTGTTGTGAAAGGGAGTAAAAACCAAACTACAAGAGATAAAAAGCAGGGTGGAATCACACGTAAGTTAACTTGGAAATCAATATTTTTTGAAAATCTAAATAAAATTGAGGTTATTCACTCGCACACCACATGTTTATAAAACCTCACTTTGTTGTTAGCAAAGTTCCATCTTAACTTTTTATTTGATCTGAGGGTACCCATAGTGCAAGCCTTGCTTAGTTTAGGACCATACAGTTACCCCCTTATTCATAGAAAGTTATGATCGACTTGCAGTGGAATTACAAATCACATTTGTTTCTAAAAATGCTTTTCAAAACCATTGTAAACTGGCTAAAATCTCTATGAAAAAGGGGGTTGGTCTGTAAGTCTAGCGATATTTATTAATTCATTGTATGGTGTTGTTGCAGCCGCAAGAAGCAGATGGTGGGTATATTCCCCCTCCCCACGATGGGAGGTCCGCTGGTGGCTCCCGTCTCCAGCCTGCTGCGAGCAGTGCCACCGCCGCCGTTGCCCAGGTACACACAACACATTGCACCACTAGTTGCGCAACATGTCGCCCAACTGATTACACTTGACTTGTATCTTAATATGAAAACAGTTAGTACGAACATGAAAGGAAAAAAAATGAAATGTAACGTCACGACTTTTATCCCCATTCGGGGGTAGTCAGAGGCTTGAGTGGCCATACACCACCACATTGTGGAGGTATTAACCAACTCAAAGCCCACGTTTCACCTGATAGTCAGAACCCAACGTGACAGGTGGTGAACCTTGTCGCCGTGTATACAGGAACTGACTATTACCTAATCCCGAGGGATAGGTAGGTTTCCTTACGATGTTTTCCCTCACTGTAAGCGAACTGTAAATTATGCACATAGATGAAAATTCATCCATTGGTGCATGCCCCACCGGGGATCGAACCTGGGACCTTCTAATCGCTAGCCCAACCTGTTCACCCCTAGACTACAGTCGCTTTTCGGCCAACTGATCATTTTTAATGAAGATATCCTCGTCTCTCCTACTTATTACATTTGCTGTGCCATGCTGGGTTCACTATTGGTCTATATTTAATTTAACATCTATTACACATTTAAAAACTAGAAGGTTGCGGGGACTGGTCCGCTCATTTTTCGGGTAGCAACATTGTTCCTTAATTTTCTGCCAAGTTTAATTATCATTCATTATCATGTTTTAAAAATAAAAACGCGAAACAGGCCTATCCTAGTGCAGGAAGTTTTTGTGATTACCAGCATTTTGTTCGTAAAAACTTACATTATCTTATCTGCAAACAATATCTGCCGACAATATTATATTATTACAATATTTGACGGGCCCGTTAGCGTGGTTGGCGCGGAGGCGACTTTCACGCTGCAGGTCGTAGGTTCGATTCCTACCCGTGACATGCATTTGTGTGCATGAACATGTCTGTATGTCCGGAGTCTGGGTGTATATGTATATTAAGTATGTATTTACAAATAAATAAAAAAAAGTAGTATATGTAGTAATATTAGTTATCTGGTTTCCATAGTACAAGCTCTGCTTAGTTTGGGATCAGGTAGCCGTGTGTAAAAAATGACCCAGGATATTATTATTATTATTATTATAAACTGAACATTATTTAAGCACGGAAGACATCACACCAAAGCAATTGTTTTCGGTGTCCACACTTTTTGTTTTTTTTTTATAAAGTGGGAGGAGGCATGCACAACTTTCTAGGCTAGCTTTCTATTTAAAAACCTACACCTAATAATAGATAAGAGATAATGCGTTAGATAATATTGAGTTGATTACAATAGGTTTGATAAGTATTTCTAGGAACAAAAGTGATTTGTAATGCCTGTGTAAGCCCATCATAACTTGTATATAAATTTGGTGGTTAATGTTTTTTGTGTGTGATACAGGATGTTCCGAACTGGACGCGGTGCGGCGGCGGGGGGTGGGGGTGCTGCTGGGGGCGGGGGCGGGCCGCCGCACGACCCGCTCAACCCCGACGTGCCCGAGTTCGTGCCGCAGGCGCGCAGACACGGTGAGACACGCACACACACACCACACACACACACACACACACACACACACACACACACACACACCTTCACACACATACACCTTCACACACATACACCTTCACACACATACACCTTCACACACATACACACCTTCACACACATACACCATCACATACACACACCATCACAACACTCATGTAGCGACTGAACATCCCTCTACCAACAGATGGCATTGATTGCACGCTCCAATACAAAAATAAGACCCTGAATCGCGGTATTAAGATTCACGAGGCACATCAGTTTATACTATAGAAGAGCCATACCACCCGCCTGGCCGGAAGATCTTCCCTTTTCCGCTAAACCCCATCACAACATACACTCACACACCATCACACACACACACGCGTGCGCACACACGCACACCATCACATCACACATCGGCTACTGCTATGCTAATAGCGTCGTTATTTTGCAGAAGATACCAACGAGAAGTCGGACCAGGACGCTCGGCCCGGCTCCGGGGCAATCAGTCCCGCCCAACACACCGCCGCTGATATGTGGACGCAGGTGAGAAACAACCCTTATAGTATCACCATCCTCCTGTGAATGTTTTCAAGTTTTTTCGTAATGAAACCAATAAATTATTCATAACTAAATACCTTACTCCTGATTTGTTTTTAGTAGTCTTACTTCGATAAATGCTATCGCCTCCCAAATACCAAATGACCTCCGGCCTCCGCTCCTACCACAGCGCCAAGCGTCTTCTATCATCATCATCATCTCAGCCGAAAGACGTCCACTGCTGGACATAGGCCTCCCCCAAGGTTCGCCACAATGACCGGTCTTGCGCTGCCCGCATCCAGCGGATTCCCGCGACCTTCACCAGGTCGTCGGTCCACCTTGTGGGAGGCCTACCCACGCTACGCGCACCGGTGCGCGGCTGCCACTCGAGAACTCTTCGGCCCCATCGGCCATCCGTTCTATGAGCAATGTGCCCTGCCCACTGCCACTTAAGTTTTGCAATCCTACGGGCTATGTCGGTTACCTTGGTTCTCCTGCGTATCTCTTCATTCCTGATTTGATCTCGCAGGCCGAGCATAGCCCTCTCCATTGCCCTTTGGGTTCTAATAATTTGTCTAATTATCTGGGTGTCACTGGGATCGCCCCCAGTCCATAGTACGGTCGCCATAGTACAAGCGTTGCTTAGTTTGGGACCATACAGTTGGTGTGTAGGTCTGACGATATTTATTTAGCTCTTGAGTATTCGACCGTAAGCATGGTTGGGGAATAATAACGTATGCGGTGCTATGCGATTAAAATAAGAACAGAAGCAGCCTAGCGTCATGTTGTGACGTCACAACTGGAACTCTTACGGCTCTCTGCTAACTTCACTCACAAGTACAGAAGGGCTTGAACGCTAATCGAATACAATAGAATAGACTTCACAATGTATGGAAATGTCAAACGTCGCTATGTAGATCAACAAGTTGCTATGTAGATCACGTGACTTATGTCATTTCCATACATGAAGCGTAGCGATTTGAACGAACGCTTGTAGACGTCACCCACTTGTCTAGCCCTTCTGTACTTTATATGAGTGATGTTAGCCGAGAGCTCTTACTATTCTTATTTAAATCAAATTGTATGTAATTCTCAGGTGAAGCGCCGCACTAAGGCGGGGTCGCGCGAGCGCGGGGTGGGGGCGGGCGCGGGCGCGGGGACGGGCGCGGCTGACGACGAGCCGCGCGAAGAGCTGCACTTCCAGCTGGATGAAGAGCTGGACCTGCCGCCGCCACGGCACAACACATTCACTGACGCCTGGTGAGTACAACAACTAAATATACAGGGTGGTGACGACAGCATGACAATAACTGAAACCACATACTGGGTATCACAGTAGTAGTTCGCACATAAAATATTATTAAATTATATTCAAAGGTACTTGTAAAGGTAGGTAGGTTCCTACTTGAAGGATTGGCCCAGTATTGCCATAAACAGGGAGGAGTGGAGGAAGGAAAGGGAGACCTTTGCCCAGCAGTGGGACGACACAGGTTGACTAAAAAAATAATAATAATAATAATTCAAAGGTATTACCACGGGATTGCTTTTTTTATTTTGACTATTTTAACTACGCCTACAAAGATACCGCTAAAAACACCGACACCGAAGCGATGTTGCCACGCTTGTACTTACAGGTCAGTCTATGAGGTCGGTAGACGTTTATAACGGGTGTTGTATTTAGTTTAGACTATTCCCGCATTTAATTTGTTTTAAAATTTGAAATTTTTACTTTGATGTAAACCTAATTTTATAATTTTAATGTGTTGTCATTGACTAGCAGGGATCGTGTTTTAATTTATTGTCACTATGTCGTCACCATTCTGTATAACGTCACGACTTTTATCCCCATTCGGGGGTAGCCAGAGGCTTGAGTTGCCATACACCACATTGTGGAGGTATTAACCAACTCAAAGCCGACGTTTCACCAGATAGTCAGAACCCAACGTGACAGGTGGTGAACCTTGTCGCCGTGTATACAGGAACTGACCTTTCACTTAAGCGGCTAGCCCCAATAGACAAGTGGCTTCGTGTACAAGCGTTTCTACAAATCGACGGGCCCGTTGGTGTGGTTGGTTTAGATTCCGCCTATCACGCTGCAGGTCGTAGGCTCGATTCCTACCCGGGACATGCATTTGTGTGCATGAACATCTCTGCATGTCCCGAGTCTGGGTGTAATTGTGTATATTAAATATGTATTTACAAGCAAAAAAGTAGTATATGTATAAGTAGGTTTTTTTATACTTGTCCTATTTGGTAAGCAAAGATGGCGTCCAGCGGGGCGATTGCGTAACTTTTTGTTAATGTTTCAATTTGTTTCGTATATAATTGACACAGAATGAACGAAACCAATTGAAATATTGACAAAAAGTTACGCAATCGCCCCGCTGGTCGCCATCTTTGCTTACCAAATAGGACAAGTATAAAAAACGTACTATATGTAGTAGTAATATCAGTTGTCTGGTTTCCATAGTACAAGCTCTGCTTAGGTTGCGATCAAATAGCCGTGTGTAAAATAATGTCCCAGGATATTATTATTTAAATAGTTTATGCACTAAATGTCCACGCTGGCTGCTCTATATGGCGGCCAGTGTCACTGCGGATTAGTGCGACAGTACTGTGTCGGCAGGCGTTCCGGGCCCGCCGCGTGGCGGTCACGGGTGCATAGCTCGGCACTACAAACATTTTTCATTTCTTAAAGTGGTATCTCTATGTTGTATCATCATCATCGTCATGGCAGCCAAAAGACGTCCACTGTTGGACATAGGCTTCCCCAAGGTTTTCCACAACGACCGGTCCTATACTACTTACATCCAGCGATTTCGAGAAATTCGAATTTTCACAATTATTATTTTCGCCGCTAAATATGGTTCGCTATATGCCACAGTTCACTAAAGTACGATTCACAGCAAGCGTAGCGCAGCATAATAAATACGCGCATATTCCAAGATGCATTAACCAATTACGTACTCTATTAATTTTTCCCTGTTACACAGATTAGAGAAAGGGACAGATACATCACTTCTATACAAAAGCTAAAATTCCCACGCTATTACGTTATTATTATTATTACGCTACCCCTACAAAAGACGCTGCAAGAAGAAACGCACTCTACCTACGCGCGCCGAGAATCGAGTTTCCCGTGTACTCCGAGTGATTACGTCATCGAGCGAAAACGTTAGGGTTGTACAAAGAACAAATTAAACAAAATGGCTGAAGTAAAACTTACATTTTATTATTACTTATAAACTTATATATTTATCTATATAATATAGTTAATTATATATATATTTATCTTTTAATAATATAAAATTTTGATTTTAAGGTTTTTGAAAATTCAACCCCAACACTTTATTGTAAACCAGTGGAAAACAAATACCTAGTACATAAACAAAACAAGAAACAAACAATTAGGTATCTAAATATTTAAAATATTTAGGTAGGTAGGTAGATAGATTTCAAATAACGTAATTTACCTTTCTTCATCTTTAGGCAATTTAAAAAATGACAAACTTGTGTTTGTCTTTTGACTATTACACCCAACAACTTCACAAAAATTAACCATCGTATCGATAATTGATAATACGTAAGTATCGTAGCGTTTTGCGCGGGAAACGCGGAGTGCGTGCGCTCGGTCTCGCGTGTGGCGGCCCACTGTCTGACCGATCTCCGGAGATCTACCTAGCGGTAGGCACTTATAACGCTTTTTGGCGCGAGTGACGGTGGCCTGCCTGTTACTAGAATTGGTCGTCACGGCTACTGAATTCCCTCAATCGTTTTGGCCGCTTAATATTTTTTTTGGTTACCCTACTTTTGTGTCCCACTCCTAAGCAAAGGGCTCTCCTTGACTTCTCCACAAAGCACGATTTTGGGCAACAAAGACCAAGTATCCCCCGCTAAGGTGACCAAATCATCCCGCCGCTTAAAAACATTACCAATTATTAAATTAATTAAAGTATTATTTATTTATAAACATTGGCCGCCGACTGCTACAGCTCACTAATGGTATATTGTCGTCCAGGTCTGACGAGGAGTCTGACTTGGAGTTCACGGACCGCGACGTGGGGCGGCTGCTGATCGTGACGCAGACCGCCGCCCGCCCGCCCAAGCACGACGGACACGACCGCCAGGGCGACTGGAACACGCGCACCAAGATCACGCAGGACCTCGAGCAGGTACGCACTACACACGCGCTCACACACACACACACACACACACACACACACACACACACACACACACACACGCACTGGGACACTACCCGCCACCACTTACGTATAGCTACCAAGCATCACTCACGTACTACCCAGCAACACTCACGTACTACCCACCAACTCTCACATACTACCCACTAACGCTGACATAAATCACACTGGGACACTTTCCAAGTCATTATAATACTACCCAGAAACACTAAAACATTATTGGAACATTATCTATGGGCCTTCGTCGCCTGATTATAAACGAATAAATAAATTACCCTGGAACACAGAGTTACTACCCATTATTTAGGAACTCTAGGACACTGCCGAGTAACATAGACATACTACCTAATAACAATAATCAGATATACTTTATGTTATTATAGAATACAAAAATTAGCATCATCCCCTATTCATTTGATGGAATAAAACATATTTTTTACACATTTTTGCCATAATTTTCGATGATAGCATTGCACTAAATGTCCACGCTGGCTGCTCTACATGGCGGCCAGTGTCACTGCGGGTTAGTGCGACAGTACTGTGTCGGCAGGCGTTCCGGGCCCGCCGCGTGGCGAGCACGGGTGCATAGCAGGCACTACAAGCTTTCTACATCACTAAGGGGCCATCCATTAATTACGTCGCACGAATTTCATGATTTTAGACCCCTCCCCCCTTGTCACAGCTGGTCACATTTGCGAGACCCCCCCCTCCCTGTGTGGCGTCACAATTTTTTTATAATTTTCAGAAATTTACAAAAATTTCGTAAAAAATTCAAATTTCGGTTTCAATACTTAGATGTATTAGATTTTTAAATGTGACGTCACAAAACTTAGGCCCCCTCCCACCCCCTTGTCACACAATGTCACATTTCGTCGACCCCCTTCCCCCCCCCCCCCCCTTTACGTGTGACGTAATTAATGGATGGCCCCTAATTTCTTGTGTATTCATATTATGTTTGGCAAGTTATTTGCAGTGAATAACATGAATATTTTTTTTCAGGTTATAACAGATGGATTGAGACGTTACGAAGAGGATTTGTGGAATGATTCGGAATACACATCGGTAAGTTTTATTCTTTATTATAGCAGACAGGTTTTCATAGCCAATATCTACGTTTTTTTTTGTAATTTTGATAGTTTGTTGGTTAAAAAAATACACTTCTAGAATTGGTCCAAATTTCGTCACCGCCTTCTTTTATATTGGAGGCGTAGTTATTTTAAATATTTGGTTAAATTAAGAATAAGCAGCTGTCAGTAAATTGCATCTTACATTCGACGGTTTGCTTTTTGATACGAGTATATATTTTTATATATTGAAAACAGTTTATAATGCACTAAATGTCCACGCTGGCCGCTCTACATGGCGGCCAGTGTCACTGCGGGTTAGTGCGACAGTACTGTGTCGGCAGGCGTTCCGGGCCCGCCGCGTGGCGAGCACGGGTGCATAGCAGGCACTACAAGCCTTTTACATTTCTAATTATGACAGTGGCGGCTCTATGCTGTTTGCTAGAAATGTCCCCTTTGATAAAGTGAAATAACATTATTGTATTAAAACCAATTTAGGAGCGCTCTGGGGCCCAATTGATATTTTTGAACGATAATGCTGAAACAAACCCATATGCAAACACATTACGTTACACACATTACGTACCGCGCTAAACATTTTAGGGACACAGCAGACATGCTACTTTTTGCATCGGCGATCGGCGATTTGCGACTCTCTGCAAAGTCAAAGTCAATATTGTTTATTCATGTAAGCTATAAATAGCAGTTATAAATCGTCAAATTAGCGAAAATATTTTAGGGTTACTACCGGTAATGTTGCTTCCATTGAGAAGAGCCGGCAAGAAACTCAATGGTTACTCTTTTCAAAAGAAAAAGAATAATTGTATACATTTCCAAACAGCAACGCTATGTGAGCAGTCAGGCATTAACGCATTGTGAATAAAAAAATAAAAATAAACATACTCAGGTACATATTTAAATTTAAAAAAAAAGAACTAGCATAGAAAGCTGTGCATGCCTACTCCCACTTTACAGTTAAACCAAAAGGTGAATATTTAGAACGATTGCTTTGGTGTGATTCCTTCCGTTCGGACGCAGCGACTGCTCCGATGATAAAAGCGACTAAATCGCCGGTCGCCGATGCAAAAAGTAGCGTATTTGCGGTGGCCCTTAAAGTCGGTCACCACTACGGAGAATGCTAACGGTGTGTGTGTTGTGGGCAGTCGTACGGCAGTCAGACCCAGTACCGGACGGTCTCGTTGATCAGCCGCGAGCAGTTCGAAGCGGCCGTGCCCGCCGAGCGCCACGCCAACCCCGTCGAGCCGCCGCCTCCCCCACCACCAGCCAGGGTGAGTTACATAGTCATAAACACTACAGAGCCGGGCACACACACCCCCACCCCCCCCTTGGCTTGCCTAGCATACAATATGTTAAAAAAAACCCTGTCCCACCCGAAAACGTATTGTTGGGTATCGAGATTAGATTCCATTTTTATAATTCATTCCATTTTTTATTTCTTTTTTTGTTTTCAAAAAAAAAAAATTTTTTTTAGTATAGTATGTGTCCCACTGCTGGGCAAAGGCCTCCCATATTTTTTTGTAATACAAATACCCCGTTTACATAATTTTATTTTTTCATAAAATGACGTCGTCCCATACTTTGCGGTCTGAGGTGACGCCACACGATCTAATATAATTACTTTCGGTAACGGTGTTGTCATATTTTTAAAATTAGCTACATTTTGTGGGAAAAAGGAAAAAAAAAATGGCACTTTAAATGTTCATTAATATGTTTACTAGCATGATTTTTTTATTTGGTCATGTGATTGGGGAACCTAATTACCGGTTTCGGCTCGGACAGGGTTTTCTTAACATGTTGTATAGTGAAAACCTCGTTAACTAATTTTCAACCAATACATCTTTACGAGGTTTTAACTCGTCGCCGACGATATGCATTATTACACCACCAAGCCAACTAGGAGCTCGTATGGAATGCGGCTTTCCCGCCCGCATACCGCACGCACACCCGCCACCACCCTGCTGTGCGGGTGACGTCACCTTTGACAGGCGCTTAGTTGGCTTGGCGGAGTAGTACCACTGCATAATTATGTGGTAAATAACTTCAGTCTACTTTCGCTAGATGGCGTTATTATAATCAGTAGTAATTCCTTCCTATTAAAAACAATCGAGTGGTGTTTGGTGGTAACGAAGAAGTTGTAAAGAAAGCTGTATAATTTTCTCCGTATACTAATTTAACCCAGCGATGTATAGCATGGATTGTCGACTTTTAATCAATTTTATGTATGACCGCATTTGTCATTTAATTGGTCCGTTCAAGGCGTTTGGCTGCTATCTTCTTTTCAGTCGAAATGCTCTTGGCAGAGCAGTCGCGGTCAGGTTAAAGGTTGGCAATATGCACTCTTGACAACTCTTCTCTACTTGACCAGCTTGGCTGCTATACCAACGGATAAAAATACTAGCCACCTTGTAAAAAACTATGCACTAAATGTCCACGCTGGCCGCTCTATATGGCGGCCAGTGTCACTGCGGGTTAGTGCGACAGTACTGTGTCGGCAGGCGTTCCAGGCCCGCCGCGTGGCAGCCACGGGTGCATAGCAGGCACTACAAATAACATTTTATATGTACTCCTAGCTGTTGCCCGCAACTTCTTCTGCGTAGAATTTGTACTGCGACAAATTTGATTGGTCTCCCATACAAATTTTCATCCCGTATTTCATACCCATCAAGTTTCATTTTAGTAATAAAAAGTAGCCTATGTTCTTTTCCAAGGTTCTGTATATCTATACCAAAATTCATCAGAATTGGTTTAGCGGTTTAGTCGTCAAAACGTAACAGACAGACAGAGTTACTATCGCATTAATAATGTTAGTATTGATTTTATATTCTGCTTGACATCCGTTAGGCAATCAGGTCTCAGATGAAAATCAGCGCCAAGCTAATGCTTGGTATTAGGCTGATTTAGAAAGCAATTTGATCCAGCCGTGAGACACATTAATTAATCTTCTTATGTTGTATTTTCTTTTTTTTCTTTTTGTATTTATGTAGTCTACCTATTGTTGGTTTTCTTATTTAAATTGTGTTATGTCCTATTGAGCTGTATCAAATAATTGTTTGCCTTTCTTTAAATATTTTTCATTATTTCTAAATTCCACGCGTATGAAGTGATGGACACAGCTAGTAATCAACAAATACTGTCACACGATATTATGACCGCTTCAAATTATAACGGTATATGTCGTTTGCTAGGTGGAACATCAGCAAGAGACGGCGGGCGGCAAGTCGAAGCGGCCGCGACGCACGGCGCGCTTCTACGCGGCGAACAAGGACCCGCACGCCACTGATGTTATGTATGTATCGATACACGCACACACAACCACACACACACACACATACACACACACACACACACACACGCACACTCTCTCACACACACACACGCGCACACTCACACACACACACACACACACACACACACTTTCACACACTCAAACTCACACCCAAACACATACACACACACACACGCTCACATATACATTATCATGTCATTACTTCCCAGAATTCGTTTCTTATTAGCGACACTATCGAATGGTGTAATAATACAGAGTGTTATTTTTTTTTTCAAAATCATTTAGTTCTATTCATGGCTACGAATATTGTTTTTTTCAACAATCCAATGATTCCGTTTTGGTTTTCATCAAAATCGGTCCCGAGACTCCTTTGAGTACTTTTCGCTATTCCTCATAGTTTCGGATTTGGCCATCCACGCACACTTGAAAAATTCACCCTCTATACACTCACACACACACACGTAGAATTTGTGATAGTTAGTACGGTATAATCACGCTCAGTGTTGCCAGGTGGAGGGATGGGATTCCCTGCAAATTCGGGGGCCTTTTTCGCCTTTGGGGGGACGGATCCTTTGGGGGATTTTCGGGGGGGAAAATAAACACGGAGGATCATCAATACCTACTTATTTTCAGTAATAAAGTCTATATATAAATCCAATTAGTTCGATATCGTTTTGTGACGAAGTTATTGAAAGAGTACCTATTTTTGTTTTTGTATGAAAAGGAACATTGAAATTAAAAAAAAATACAAATTGAAATTTCAAATGAGTAAAAACTGTTTAGGGGGCATTTTTTCTCAAAAAGCTAATTTTCGGGGTGATTTTGGGGGGAAATCACATGGCCATCTGGCAACACTGATCACGCTGTCCTGTTTGCAGTAGCAGCAGGAAACACAAGACGCGGCACAGCCTCAACCCGCCGGTGGAGCACCACGTGGGATGGATCATGGACATACGCGAGCATCGGCCGCGCACGCACAGCACCGGGTGAGTGATAGTCCTAGGACGCGAAACGGATGGGAGCGCGGGGCAGACGAGCACGTACCCAGGATTATTTGTCAGGGGGATCCGTCCAGGCAAATGATTAAAGTATCGACAACGAGCCCGTTGGCGAGGTTGGCGTGATGGCGCCTTTCACGCTGCAGGTCGTAGGTTCGATTCCTACCCGGGACATACATTTGTGTGCATGAACATGTCTGTATGTCCCGAGTCTGTGTGTATATGTATATTAAGTATGTATTTACAAATAAAAAAGTATTATATGTAGTAATATCAGTTATTTGGTTTTCATAGTACAAGCTGTGCTTAGTTTGGGATCAGGTAGCCGTGTGTAAAAAATGTTCCAGGATATTATATTATTATTTATTATTATTATTATCGCGTAAATGGACACGTTAAAGGTTTTCGGAAATAGCGAATCAATTTTCACGTAATTATTTAATGGATATGTAACAAAAATATAGTTTGTGGCCAGTGTCGGAGTTGTTCAAGACACCCGTAGTCCTCCGACAAGGCTTAACGACTGCTGCCTGAATGACAAACAACTGGGATCTACTTTTTACGTGCCCTCCGAAGCACGGAGACTCTCAGTTTAAATGCTATTAAATGGTCACCCATCTCTGACTGACCTTGCCAAGCGTCGCTTAACCTCCGATCGTTCACCGATCAGTGATTGCAGCTGGCTATGAGCGTCTTTAAGAACCACTGGCATAGTATGATGTCCTAAGGCGAAAAAAAATTTAACCCCCCTCCCCCCCTCCCTAGATCGTCGCTGGGCGCGTCCCCGACGCTGGGCTCGTCGTGCGGGTCGGTGCCGGCCGCGCTGCCCGCCTTCCACCACCCCAGCCACGGGCTGCTGCGGGAGAACCACTTCACACAGCAGGCCTACCACAAGTACCACTCGCGCTGCCTCAAAGGTACAGTACTACATACCCACATACTCACACACACCCCCACACACACCCCCACACACACCCCCACACACACGCCCTCACACACACACACCCCCACACACACAGCCCCACACACCCCCACACACACACCCCCACACACCCCCACACACACACCCCCACACACACCCGCACACACCCCCACACACACACTCCCACACACCCCCACACACACACCCACACACACATACACACACACACACACACTACACACACCCCCCACACGCACACACACACACACGCACGCACGCACACGGTAACAGTCTCACTCGCGTTGCCTCAAAAGTACCCTACTACATACCCACATAGTCACACACACACCGCACACACACGGTATATAAAGACAAAGATACCCCTATCACACGCACACACACACGGTAACAGTGTCACTCGCGTTGCCTCAAAGGTACCACACACACTTAAAATTTAGAATAATATTAGTTCTGTATATAATCCCGAATTTTAGGCCTCTTGTCTCTCAACTATAGAGATCTCGGGTTACGCAATACGGGTACAGTGAATATTCCTTCCTGAGTAGGTCACGTCGGGTGCGTTCACATGAACGCGCCCGATTACTTTGGAGGAAAACATGCAAGTTTGACCCCCAAATTTATAGAAATTTATGTTGGACTTACACTGCCGTTACAAGTCACTTTTGTTCCTAGAAATGCTTTTTAAAACAATTGTAAAATGGCTAAAGATGTCTATAAATTTGGCGGTTAGTCCTTTGTTTTAAGAAACATTTCTTGTTAAATTTAACGCGTACGATGTCGCGAGCACAGCTAGTTATACACTTATAATTTGTACACTTAATATTACCAACTAGTATTTTCACAAATATATTCGCGGGACCCTAATTATTTTTCTAACAAAATAAAAGTAGCCTTAGTTACTCCTTATAGCATCAGGAGCTGTCAGTGAAAGTCCCTTCAAAATCGGTCCAGACGTTTTGGAGATTACCCGGAACGAACATACACACAGACAGACAGACTCCCAACAGATGGCGCGCGAGTCGAGTTAGCGCGCGGTGTTAAGATTCTCCCCAATGCAGTGACTTCCCTCCGTACATTCAATGCAGTTAAAACAGACACTTTGACATTTTTGGGCTCCGTACCCAAAGGGTGCCAACGGGACCCTATTACTAAGCCTACGCTGTCCGTCCGTCTGTCTGTCTGTCAGTGGGCTGTATCTCACGAACCGTAATAGCTAGAGACTTGAAATTTTCACAGAATATGTATTTCTGTTGCCGCTACAACAACAAATACTAAAAATAAAATAAAATTTAAAAATAAAGGGCGTTCCCATACACGAAACTTGATATTTTTGGCATTTTTATTCTACGGTGGTACGGATCCCTTTATGTGCGAGTCTGACACGCACTAGGCCGGTTTTTTATTTATATAGAGATAATTAACCCTTATGTATTTGTTTATATACAGAGCGCAAGAAACTCGGCATCGGCCAATCCCAAGAGATGAACACCCTGTTCAGATTCTGGTCGTTCTTCCTGAGGGACCATTTCAACAGGACTATGTACAACGAATTCAGGTAATATATCCAAAATCCATAGACGGAGGACTTCCGTCCATCAGTCAGAAGGGGGCGTCTGTAAATAACTTACGTGAGGCGATTTTGCTGAATTTTCGCCCCCACCTCCCCCTTGGTGAGATGTCGTGAGATTTGCCGTGACATGCCAGTGTCTATCCTCCCTGTGAGATTGGGTGAGATTCGCCTCTACCTCCAACCCGCCCCTAAACGCCGCACGTCATTAATGGACGCCCCTGAAGTAGGGGCCGGTCGAGATCTCGATCTCGGCGAAAATTTTGGGAAAATCTCGACCGTGGCCAAGACTGCGCATGACTGAGGAATTAGGGTGCGTTTCCACTGACGTGGAGCTGGGCGGAGTGGAGCGGAGCGGTGGACTGTGATGGGCCAAGAGCGGAGTGGAGATTTCGAGCACTGTGATTGGCCAATTCACGGTCCGCTCCGCTCCACTCCGCCCAGCTCCGCGTCAGTGGAAACGCACCCTCAGACGTGTGTTTTAAAGTTGACGCGGTCTCGGATTGTCATAGCCTCATCTGGAAGGAGGGCTGCGAAGTAGTCCTGCTGCTGTTACCTGCTTTACCGATATCTAATAGTTTAAATAATATTGACTTCCGTTCCGCAGGACGTTAGCCAATGAGGACGCGGCGGCCGGCTTCCGCTACGGACTCGAGTGTCTGTTCCGCTTCTACTCGTACGGACTCGAGCGCAAGTTCCGCCCCGAGCTGTACCAGCACTTCCAGCAGGAGACCGTGGCTGACTACGAGAAAGGTACGTTCTTACGCTGAGGACTCTAGAGTTTCTTCCGTTGCGGACTCTTAGAGTCTCTTCCGTTGCGGACTCTAGACTCTTCCGCTGCAGACTCTAGAGTCTCTTCCGTTGCGGACTCTAGACTCTTCCGCTGCAGACTAGAATCTCTTCCGTTGCGGACTCTAGACTCTTCCGCTGCGGACTCTAGCGTCTCTTCCGTTGCGGACACTAGAGTTTCTTCCGCTGCGGCCTCTAGAGTTTCTTCCGCTGCGGACTCTAGTCTCTTCCGCTGCGGACTCGAGAGTCTCTTCCGGTGCGGACTAGAGTCTCTTCCGCTGCGGACTCTATAGAGTCTTCCGCTGCGGATTCTAGAGTCTCTTTCGCTACGGACTCTAGAGTCTCTTCCGCTGCGGACTCTAGAGTCTCTTCCGCTACTAGAGTTTCTTCCATTGCGGACTCTAGAGTTTGTTCGATTGCGGAATCTAGAGGCTCTTCCGCTGCGGACTCTAGAGTCTTCCGTTGCGGACTCTAGAGTCTTCCGTTGCGGACTCTTAGAGTCTTCCGTTGCGGACTCTAGAGTTTCTTCCGTTGCGGACTCTAGAGTTTGTTCCGTTGCGGAATCTAGAGGCTCTTCCGCTACGGACTCTTAGAGTATCTTGTGCTACTACTCGTAGTAATTCGAAAAACATAATAAGAAAATATCGATCTCAAAAAAATATAAAAAAGTGAAACTGCGGATCCTAGTACCGGATCCGGCCCGATCTGGGCCATACATTTAAGCGTAGCGATTTGTAGAAACGAAGCGACGAAGCCACTTGGCAAGGGCCTGTTCACCATACTTTTAAAGGATTTGTATTGTTGTTGTGTCAGACAAGCGAGCCTCCCAGTCGTTATGTCCATTGACTGGTAATGTGTGTGTTGCAGGCCAGCTGTACGGCCTGGAGAAGTTCTGGGCGTTCCTGAAGTACTACAAGCACGCGGGCGCGCTGCAAGTGGACCCCACGCTGCAGGCACACCTCGCGCGCTTCCACACCGTCGAGGACTTCCGGGTGCTCGAGGTATGGACCATTCTGTTTGTTTGCAAAATTCGTTATTATTACAAAAATACAGACAGGTTTTAACCTAGCGCTTAGGGCCTCCGCAGACTAGCTACTTTTAGCATCGGCGATCGGCGATTTTGATGCTGCGTCTCGCTCGTTCGCGCTCGAAGAAACACGACGCAGCATCGATACGTCACTAAATCGCCGGTCGCCGATGCTAAAAGTAGCTAGTCTCTGGAGGCCCTTACAAGCTGGGTAAAACAAACATGACAATTAGGAGTTTTTCAGGCTATTATCACCTATTTAAACTGATTACATAATGGACCATACTACATACAGCCCGCCAGGTTGGCCACTAACCATACGATAAGAACCTCGGTTGAGAAGACCCCAGCAGCCCCACAGTACATATACTGGGGGCCTTTCAGACGAGGGATTCGGATTTCTTCTTTTATCGTATGGATAGGTTAGGTTAGGTTAGGTTAGCCGCCCGAAGGCCTCTGACAACGCTCAACGACTGCTGCCTAGATGACAACAACCGGAACCGACGTGCCCTTCGGACCACGGAGACGCTCAGTTCAAATGGCACTATAGATCTCCCCATCTCTGACGGACCTTGACAAGCGTTGCTTAACCTCCGATCGTTCAATGGTCAGAGATTCCAGCTGGCTATGAGCGCATGGGATTCGGACTATAAAAATAAATGTCACCAGACTATCACACCAACTGTATGGTCCCAAACTAAGCAACGCTTGTACTATGGGCACCGTACAATGGACTGGGGGCGATCCCAGTGACACCCAGACCAGTAGGCCTAGTCTTTTAGAAACGAAGAAATTTCGCGTATTTCCTACTACGTTTCTCATTGATTCCGACGTTTCTTACGAACGAAAATTGTTTGACGTCTTCGACGTCGTCGAATCTAAACGTCAAACAATTTTCGTTCGTAAGAAATGTCGGAATGAATGAGAAACGTAGTAGGAAATACGTAAAATTTCGCGTAGGCCCTCAGGGCTTATTATGAAAAGGCCGTTTCCGAAATTTGCCTCGGAACCAGCATCCATGATGATCTATACTAGAGCCAAAAGCGATGCGGAATGATTACCAACAAACCGTTACTTAGCAACCAATGACAGGCAGATGTTGACAACCTTTCTCGTAAATTATATATATTTTTTATTATCAATACACAGTAGTAATATACAACATGTTAAGAAAACCCTGTCCGAGCCGAAACCGGTAATTAGGTTCCCCAATCACATGACCAAATAAAATAATAAAAAATAAAAAAACATGATAGTAAACATATTAATGAACATTTAAAGTGCCAATTTTTTTTGCCTTTTTCCCACATAATGTAGCTAATTTTAAAAATATGACAACACCGTTACCGGAAGTAATTATGTTAGATCGTGTGGCGTCACCTCAGACCACAAAGTATGTGATGACGTCATTTTATGTTTTTTTTTTTTTTTTGTAAACGGGGTATTTGTATTACAAAAAAATATGGGAGGCCTTTGCCCAGCAGCGGGACACATACTATGCCAAAAAAATTAAAAAAAAAAAAAAAAAAAAAAAATTTAAAGAAAAAAAATTAAAAAAAGTTTTTTTTTACAAAAATGGAATCTAATCTCGATACCCAACAATACGTTTTCGGGTCGGACAGGGTTTTTTTAACATATTGTAGAATAATTAAATACAGTTTTAAATATATTTATTTAAAACGGTGCTATATTTTTGCTAGTAAATAAAATATTATGTAATTTTGTTATGTGTGTACTGAAACGTTTACGTTTTTAACATCTTACGATTATACTACCATTGTAATGCGTCAAAAACAGCGATAGTGGCAAGGTTACTGTACTGTACTTTCATACCTTCTTCAATTTGACGATTGATTATAAAAAATCCAAATGTTTCTTACCTGCGGAATTTTCTCACCCGTTCTAAAATGTAGGTTTGTTAGATGCATAGTAGTGCAAAAACATTATTTATTGTTTAAAGCAAATTTTCTTACGTATTACGTATGTAACGGTTAGGCCGCGCTCACTTTGGATGCGTTTTCGTCCGAATTTTACTCGTGCATACACGTACGAACAACACGAATGATCCCGACCTTCCAAATACTACGGGAGTGCGCACACTGGGTGCGAGTTGGTCGTACGTGTACGTAACTCGCACCAGACATACCGCATGAGTAAAATTCGGACGAAAACGCATCCAAAGTGAGCGCGGCCTTAAGTTGAGTTCCAGAAAACGGTGTTAAAGTAAAATTTCAATGTATAAGTAGGAAATAGTGATAAAATATTTTTTTTCATTATTAAAAGCGCGACAACCCTATACATGATGATTTATGGTTTGTTTACAAAGTTTCCACATCAATTTTGGCTCTAGTATAGTGTGCTGTGCGGAGTTCAAAGAGTGTTTGATCCGTGTAGTATAGTATAATGTACCGTGTGTTACAGCCGCAGTTGAACGAGCTGCTAGCAGCGGGCGGGGGCGTGGTGGCGGGCCGCGGGCCGCACGCGCGGCCCTACGACCGGCACCGCTCGCTGTCCGAGAGCGAGCGCACGCACCAAGCGCACAGACACAACAGGTACGCACGCACACGCACCACACACACACAGAGTTAGGTTGGAGCACAGAGTAAAGACTAAAGAAAGAGGTAGGTGTAGATATATGTATGAAAAAAAAACGTGGTCATTGTTTTTTCATTTCCATTGTTCTATCTACCGGTAAATAGTTGAACTACTCGCTTCGTTTTATGTCGATGTTGGTACTAGGCCGACCACTCGGCCGAGTTCCTTAGGGCCAGTCCCCTTAGTAATTGGTTCATGGGTTGGAGATATTTTTCGATGTTTTGGAGAAGAAAAGGAGAAAAAAAAAATCCTAGCAATATAGGCTAGCAATCAGAAGGTCACAGGTTCGATCCCCGGTGTGGACAAATGGATGAATTTTCGTCTATGTATGTGCATAATTTACAGTTCGTTGACGGTGAAAACATCGTGAGGAAACCTACCTATCCCTCGGGATTAAGTAATAGTCAGTTCCTGTATACACGGCGACAAGGTTCACCACCTGTCACGTTGGGTTCTGACTATCTGGTGAAACGTGGGCTTTGAGTTGGTTAATACCTCCACAATGCGGTGGTGTATGGCCACTCAAGCCTCGAGAGCAAGACTACCCCCGAATGGACATAAAAGTCGTGACGTTACATTTCATTTTTCATTTTCAGTGTGTTTTAAGTGAATAAACGTTATATGAAAGTATTGTGTGTTATTAAGCCGCGGGCCGGCCCCGACGGCGGCAGCGGCGGGTGCAGGTAGCAACAACCGCGGCCGCGCCGGCTCTTGCGGCGCGCACAGCGTCGTCGCCAACGCACGCCCCAGACGTACGTACACACGCACAGACACACACACACACAGTCACACAAATGTTTCCCAAAAAATATGTCACTACGACCAGAAAATGGATTAGTAATCGATTGGATCCACAATTCAATTCAATTTAATTTATTGTGTATCATAGGTAAGTACAGAGGTGAACATGGTTACTTAAAATATTCTCTATTTTAAATGTTAATAATATTATCTATTTTAAATAGATCATTGATATAATGGATATAAAAGTATTCCGTAAGTTAATTGGATTGATTGTGTGATACTTATTTATTTGAACCTAAATATTTATTAACTTGACCCAACATTTCTTGTTTGGACCATCAATTTAAGTGCCTTAAAATAGACTATTAATTTATTGGACCCAAAATAGACCATTAATTGATTGGATCCAAAATAGACTATTAATTGAATGGATCCAAAATAGACTATTGATTGAATGGATCCAAAATAGACTATTAATTAAATGGATCCAAAATTTACCAATAATTTAATGGATCCAAACTAGACCATTAATTGAATGGACCCAAAATACACCATTAAATTAATGGACCCAAAATACACAATTAAGTTATTGGACCCAAAATAGGCCATTCAAATTCAAATCATTTATTTTGTTTAGGCCTATGGGGGCACTTACAAATTGTCATTTTACATTTTTTCCTTAACTTCTACCGCCGGATCGGAAACGCGACCTCGACAGAGAAGATCCGGCAAGAAACTCAGCGGGCTTGTCTTTTTTACATTGTTTTTTTAAATCGCCATTTACTTATTTTAATACAATGTATTTTGGTAAACAATAGCTCCAGTGTGCTGCCTTCCGAAATAAGCAAGGCAAGACACGCTAATTAAATTCATCAAAAATAGACGATTAATTTAACACATCCAAAATAGATCATTAATGGTATGCATCCAAAATAGATCCACCAACCCGCACTGGGCCAGCGTGGTGGATTATGGCCTGAATCCCCCTCGCATTGAGGGGAGGCCCGTGCCCATCAGTGGGACGTTAAAAGGGCTAAATTATTATTATTTATCCAAAATAGACGATTAATTGAATGGACCCAAAAATGGTTTATTAACATAATTTATCTGTTTACAGCCACGCCGAAATCGAAACCAGACTCCGCCCCATCCGACCAGAAGTCGCAGTCCGCGAAAACGCAGTGATACCAACATAAAAACGACCAATAACATGTACATAGCAACCCCGAGCTATATACCATAAACAATTAGTGTTGACAGCAGTGTGAAAAAATAAAATAAAAAAAATATGCATTTTTTTTCTAAAACCGTATAATATTGAGGACTATAGTGACACTACGGTGTTTTAGTGATAAAAAGTGTTTTTTTTCTCGTATAGTTTTTTTTTAATAAGTGGATGTGATTCGGCTTATGCCACGGATGGACTTTAAGGTGTCTGGAATCGCGGGCTTGTTTGAGTAAGGAGCCTAGGTGAGATATATTTATTTTTTAAACATCGCTAGCCTATAGGTATACCGCAAGCGCTGTACCACACCTTAGGTACGCGAGCGGTGAGTCGGGGGGCTCATCGCTCTCGCCGTCCCACCCTCCCAACTAGACGTGTGTCGTAACATTATTTTCACGAAACTTAACGTAACCGGTTATTTAATAGATGATTAAAATAATGTCCCAAGGTGTGTAAAAGAATGTCCCAGGATATATTATATTATTGTAACGGGTTATTTTTGTAACCCTATGGTTTTCGTCACTACTAGCTTCTTGTATACAAAAATACAAACATTGTTATTTGTTACTTTTAGATGTCTATGGGTGTCTTTTAGATGTCTATAATACCTATGGTGTAGTTCGGGCTACAGCTAAATAACCTGTTACAAAAATCACCAGTTACTCGTTCGTCGTGTAAACAGTGATTCGGTGAATTAGCTCGTAACCAGTTAATGTAACCGGTGACGTGAAATAACGCTCACGCCTACTCCCAACTCCCTGCGCATACCTAAGACGCGGCACAGCGCTTGCGGTATACCTATAACACACCAACTGTATGGTCCCATACTAAGCAACGCTTGCACTAAGGATGCCGTACAATGGACTGGGGGCGATCTCAGTGACACCCAGACCGGGGCAAGAAGCAGTTACCGTAGCCTATAGATGTTTGCAATACCAAAGGCATTGCTCGCACGTTGCCGACCTGAAGGGGCTAGCAACTTAATAGCGGTATATTTCTAGATAAGTAAATAACGATATGTTTCTCTCTTTCCAGCTTATATGCATCGACAATAAGCAACGCTGCGCTGTACCCTCACCACTATCGTATATACACGTTGAAATAAAACATTTGACATGCATAGTGTTAGTATAAGTATATAATAACCATATATATTTATATATTTTTGACATATAATGATTATTGTAAAATAAAAATAACGAAACGACAGCAAACTAGTAAATCCTATATAGATTGAATTGCATGGTCGAATTTGTAATAACTGTCTGTCTATACAGGGTGTAACAAAACAAAATCGGTACATCCGTTTGGGAGCTACGTTGCTACAGACAGACACAGATACACACGTTAAAAGTGACCCTACACCCCTCTGTTTTCGTCGAGGGTTAAAAACGGGCGAGAGGTCTGTCTGTCTGTATACATTTCAGCTCAAAATACATTTATCAAAGAATTCATCCCATATTTTCGGTTTAGTAAGTTTATTAAGGCTAGTATTAATAAATGCATCTCAAAGTTGAGATCGATCTTAAGATGCAGTTTTGACGTTCAATGTATGGAACATCTGTCAAAAACAGCATTTTAAGATCGATCTCAACTTTAAGATGCATTTATTAATACGAGCCAAAATTCAAATCATAATAAACGTGTATATTACGGGTGTCGTTATCTATTCACGTCACTTGCATAGCCTTCCTCTGTATACACCCTTTCCGTTACACCCTGTATAATATATTAGTACCGAATCTATTAGTTTATGAACAAAATTTGGCTTTAATTATAATTAATCGGTATTTCGCACTGAGCGTCTCCGTGCTTCGGAGGGCACGTAAACAGTCTGACCCGGTTGTTGCCATCTAGACAGCAGTCGTTAAGGCTTGAGCAACGTCATCAGGTTGGGCACTAACCATACGAAAATAAAGTTATGGAAAACGATATTAACAAATAACAACTATTTCAAGCAAGTTCAAATTATGGTTGTCTCGCTCACACGCTGCAGCGTTGAGGAGGATAGCGATACATTCTTAGCCATGTTTGGTTCGTATACTCATAGAATTGGTATTATTGTATGCTAAAGTTCATAGCTTTGATGTTATATTCCGTTGCATTGGCTAGATGTCGTTAGTATACACGTAAATAAAATATAAAAAAAATGTTTCAGCAGTCTATGTCACACAGGGATAGTGTAAATTTCTATCAGTGAAAGAATTTTCAAAAATCGGTTCAGTAGTTCCAGAGATTATCTCCTACAAACATACACACAAAAACTCTTCAGACAAATATTTTATTTGTACAAGTATTTGTGTATTACCGCCAAAACAATCCAGGTTTGGCATAATAATGCAAATATTTGTACCAATGTTTGTTTCGTATTGTGCCATAGACCAATAAAGCATAGACCCTGCTCGTCTAACATATGCATTACCGCTGCATATTTCCAACCAAAAGTCGCCGTCTTCCCCGATACCCCGCCAACTTATGGCGATTGCACTCTCGTCCTATAATGGACGTTAGCGGTGTCTTAGATTATTGGTCTAAGTCTATGTGTGTACTAATGACATCTAGTTTATACAATAACATTATACATCTTATGTAAGTCTACACAGTATGTAATTCGAAAGATATTTCGTTTCAAGATTTAAAAAAAAAACTTTTTTTCTGTCATAGCTAATGTTGCTTTTTGTAGTATTTAAGGTTTTTTTTAATGTGGCAACTTTGGTGCTGCGTCGACGGTCCTCGCATTTGTTATTTTCTTGTCAGTTAGCGGTTCGAGTGTACTCGAGTGAGTATGAGTATCATACTCGAGTACTATACTCGAGTGGAATTAAATTGATGTCAAAAAAAATGCTTAGTCATACTAGTATCTGAAGGCACAACGGTGTTCTTACTAAATCCAGTCTAAAATAGTACACCCAAGTGATTTAGAGTATTTATTAGTATAAACAACTTCCGGCTGACTCATAACACTCGAGTATGACATACTCGACTATACACACTCGAGTATACTCACTCAAGTACATACTCATACACCCACACGTCACTTCCCGAGATCTCTAGATATAATAAATAAATTTAGGCACTTATATTCGCGGCGGATGATTTTTTTTTGTGTAAAGTATGTACAAATTTAAAATTTTCATTTAAAATGATATTAAGGTGACGTGGATAGTTAGTACGACTAATATACATTTAGTACAGAATAAAGTGGTCTTTTGAGATCGAGAAATTCTCGTTAAGTGTTACTTAAGCACTCAAATTGAGGATTAGATGATCTTACAAACCGGCCATTAGTATTTAGAAAATCTGGTTTTATTAGTGATGTTTTCACTCGAGTATTTGAGTACAGTACTCATATTTAAAACACAATATAAACAGTTCCAAATATGATTTACAATCTAAGTACATAAATATAAAAGTGTTCCAAATTTAAAAAACAAATGTATTTTTTCGAGTACATACTCGTTCACTCGAGTTCAGTACGCATCAGTATACTCGAGTGACTCGTCGTCACTTTATTCGGTACTATTGTTGAAAGTATACTCGAGGTGTAAAAAAATAATCTTACTATAAAAATAGATTTGTCACTTCGATCAAAAAGCAATTAAATAATTATCAGTTTGCATTTTATGAAATAAAGTTCAATCCTTGAATTTTTGGATGATGTGTTTCAGAATATTCCGTGTTTATTGTTTAATAAATGGTTTAATTGTACCTCTAGTATTTATAAAAAATAACAAAAAACGTTTTTAGAGCATCCAAAAATGAAATATTTGTATAAAACGCTCTGAGGAAATACTTTCTGAATATCGAATAACAAATTTAATACAAAATTCCAGTTGTACCAGGTTAGTTCAATATTTACGACACTGAGTGACTTCTCAGGGGGTAACGCTCACAGTTTTAAACTATTTTACGCCAACGGGTAACTTCTTAATGAGTAACTCTCATAGTTTAAACTCGTTTAACTCAAGAAGTAATTTCTAAAGGAGTAACTGTAATTTTTCACCTATTTACGTCAACGGATCAACTTCTCAAAGGTTCACTCTCACAGTTTTAAACTATGTATTTAAAATCAGGTAACTTCTTAAGGGGTAATTCTCACAGTTTTAAACTATTTAAATCAATGGGTAACTTCTTAATGAGTAACTCTCATAGTTAAAACTCGTTTAACTTAAGGAGTAACTGTAGTTTTTGAACTATTTACGTCAACGGATCAACTTCTCAAAGGTTTAACTCTCACAGTTTTAAACTATTTAAAATCAACAGGTAACTTCTAAGGGGTAATTCTCACAGTTTTAAACTATTTAAATGAATGGGTAACTTCTTAAGGGGTAACCCCATTGATTAAAACTATTAACATCAATGGATAGCCTATATAATTATTAGAGGTATATTTTAAACGAAACATGGTGATAATTCTATTTATAAAGTAAGATCCCGTTACGTATAGACGCCAGAAAGACTGCAGTTATTGCGCGATTTATACTATAGTTAGGTGTATTTCATTCGGTATGTAATTAAAAAATTGGGGGATTTACTTAATGGACTTAGCCGTAATGCGGTATTTGAATAGATTATTTTGTTGTTTTCATTTTCTATGCGGACTGTACTCTTTGTTTTTTATGTTGATTGTACTTATGACTGGTAGAGAAAGTAGTTGCGAGCTAGTGTTGTCTCTCTCTCACGTCTTCTTATTGGCAGAGCTTTATAAATAACAGTTCTGATCAGAATCCAAAATGGCGTTTGTTTCTCGTTCACACTAGCTACTCTACGCCGATCTTCTGTGAGAGGGTGGTACTACCCCGGTCGAACCAGCACATTATTTTTTTTTCCATTAAAATATGGCTCATCCAGTTTAATAAACCATTCAAAACAAAAACAGACGAAATCCTGCCCGTGTGCAAGCCATAATAAATCTTATTGATTGACATAGAAAGAGACGGAAGACCGTGACACACGCCAATGACGCTCGCCTTACGATTTTTGACACCATATTGTTTCTAAATAAGTATAATTAGCATAATAATAACAGTATAGTCTAAAGTACAGTCCGCAAATAATACTGCCACACGTAATATTATTAGCTACAACTGAGCACATACAAGTTTTTATTTAGTAATTTTAATTACAATACTAGCAGCGAATTCGACGTGAACATAAAACGGTAGTAACCAAAGAGAATATGTATATTTTTTATAAAAAAAATCTGGTTTAAAAGACAGTTCGCTAAAACTTGTCAGATTTGTACGACGATTCGTTAAAAACTGACAGATTTGTAAGACAGTTCGTTAAAACTTGTCAGATTTGTACGACGATACGTTAAAACTTGTCAGATTTGTACGACGATTCGTTAAAACTTGTCAGATTTGTACGACGATTCGTTAAAACTTGTCAGATTTGTACGACGATACGTTAAAACTTGTCAGATTTGTACGACGATTCGTTAAAACTTGTCAGATTTGTAAGACAGTTCGTTAAAACTTGTTGGATTTATACGACAATTCGTTAAAAGATATCTGAATAACAAGACCATGCATTTTGTGCGAAAATATAACAACATTTTAGGAAATTGAATTTTACGCGTAAAATTTTATCGGTTGGTGTAATACTCACAGTTACGACCATGGCCTACTTACGTTAATAATGCGATAGGATGTTAGTTAGTCGCTTAAACATATACTAGCAACACCTTTAACTAAAACATTTTACTAGTAAATGAAAACGAATATAGTAAACTGTCAGAATTTGTAGTATCATTTTGATATAATGATGATCAGGGGCCCACCACCTCTTATAGCAGTATTATTTTAACATTACAGCGACTTTTTGTGCAATGACGTATCTTATTGTCATAACATGACAATAAGAAACGTCATTCGATGTAAGGTTAAAATAATACTGCTATATGAGGTGGTGGTATAGGCCCTGTTAAGAAATCAAGGTATTGAATAAAATAACGAAAAAGTAATCTATGGAATGGTGCTAATCTAAAAACAATATGATTCTTGTTACAACCGTTTTATATTCTATGCGATGGCATTTAGAATGAGTTTCAATACATTATACAGTAAAATTATTATTTGTTTCGTAAATATACTCAAAATTAAAAAATAATTTTGTTTCCCGAAATATTGTTCACAAAATATCTAATAATGTTATGTAAGTACCACAGTATAAGTACATAACAACATAAATAAATGGAATAATAATCGGAACGAAAAAAAAATATGCTGTTGAATGTCGCACACCTAGTAAAGCAATGGCATATCTAACAAAATTGCGAAAATTATTTATATAACTAATTTTCGCTATTTTGGTAGATGTGCCATTATTTGCTTAGGTGTGCGATATTATTGAATAATTCAAATTTATAACCGAATACAAATTATAACGATTAAATAATAATATATTGAAACTCATTCTGACTGATATAATTCAATATATAATTACTAACTTTGCTCAACATTTTTTTTTTATTATGTACGGGAGTGTATATTGTAATTGTGGTAAAATTTACTATCCGAATTGATTATCCCACCAGTTAGAAGGGGAAGCTGAAGTGACCTGAATTGAAGTGGGAAGAACGCTTTGCCATTTTGAGTATACTACTGATGAAGTATGGCAATAGATTTACCCCGAATTTACAGAAAGTTTTATAATGCACTTACACTGGCATTACAATCACTTTTGTTCATAGTAATGCTTTGTAAACCCATTGTGAACTTTCTATAAATTTGGCAATTAGTTTGTGTCCCAACAAAACTTTCAATAATCAATTCGCATAGTATATTTTTTTATTAGTAAACTCATGTTCATACTACCTAATAGCTCTAGATGAAGTATTTCAACAAATCATTACCCTAAAATGAATGATAATGATATTACGTGTAATCTACTCATTGACAGCTCATGTCATTTCCATACATTTTAGTGTAATGATTCGTGGGAACGGTTGTTCATCTAGAGTGGCTCGGGCTCTAGATAAAGTTAGTTTTAATTCTTAATTAATGTGTCGTAATGACATGACGTATCGTTAAGTCTATCATTATCATACATTTTAGTAAAATGATATTAGAAAGTGACTTTGTCTACACCCCGATAGCGGTTCGTTGTCACGGTACGCGGATCTATAACTGAACAGGGCTTAAAGTATCTTATTGTAAAACTGTATATGAAAATAATTTTAGACGAATGATAAGGTGTGTGTCAATAATGTCTCTTTTTATTTTTTTTTCTAGTATGTAAGAGTGCTTTTATTTCTTTTTTGTTGTTCAGTGTCGCCGTGGTGTGTGTGATAGGTATAATATTTTTGTGGCTAAACAAATGGAAATTCCAATGAAATTTTGTAGGTACATGAAAATGTTTTTGTAAGAGTTGGGACTTGGGATATAATTTTGAAGAGTGATATTATAGAAATAGACTGGTGTGTCTTGGTTTAAAAATCTAGAATGATTTTAAAAGTCTGGATGATAACATTTTCTTGTCTCTACAAAACCTGTATTTGTATCTTAATTTTGTGTAACAAAAACTAAATAAATATGCAAATCTAAATTGTAAATACCTTCCATTTCATTCTGTAAATATAAATGTGTCTATTTTCGAGAAAAAAAATGTTGTTAACATTTATAAAATGTGACGTATAAATTTCTTTTTTTTTTACAACGTACTTAGAATAAAATGACTATAATATAGTTGTTTATGAAACACCAATTGAACATGTAACATAAAATCTTGTTCTAATATCTCGCACGCGCCACGAAGACACTAGTATAATACCGTAACTATTAGATTATGATAACATAATTTACACATCTAGTGAACGCTTAGATCGCTTCAGAAATTAACAAAAAAACAATGAGAATAGTTCCTATATACAATTATTATAAATGGTTTACTTAAGACTTCTTTTTTACTAAAATACTAGTTGACACAGCAATCTTAGAAAAAAAACTTCAAATAAAGCTCTGTCATTAATCATTACGCTAAAATGTATGGGAATGACAAGTGTTATTTTTATACATTGAAGTGTAATGATCTATTAATTGCTAGCATTGTACACAATAATCTTGTCTAGAATGTAAATTGTTCTTATATCTCTAAATACGGAATATATCTGATGTGACCAGAGCTACAGAGGGCGTATTCTTCTGACAGTCTCGGCTCTAATCTAGCTCTAAACGTGTGTAACAGTTAAGGGCAGGCAGTAGCTCGACTCTGACAACTGGTTACAAATAGTCAAGGGTTTCGCTTCGGAGACCGATAGTCGACCGAAAAATGATGGGTTTTTATTGGGAAAATCTGAAAAACAGAAAAAAAAAACAATGTTCACGGGTCGGCAGTCTGTCTCCGGCTTTACAATTAAATTTGCCAAAGATTTCTGTGTCAAAAGTAAAACTCTTTAATTTAACCGTCCCCGGTAGACTTGATAATAATATATTTTATAAACAATAGTTGAATGGGTAAATCTGTATTGCAAGTGACGAAGCGATCGAGAGGCGAACGGCGGCCTCACAGTTCTTCGCGCGTAATTTTTTTTCAACGCCAATATGCCTTTTTTTTCTTTTTTTTTTAATAGAAATGTAAATTTTGCCTTGATTTGATGCAACATCTAATTTAGATTTTCGATAAGTAGGTGATTTAAGACGCATTGGTAATAAAAATGTATGTAGAATGTGAATTAAATAACATTTTGTGAAAAACTTTTTTAGGATAGGTTGGAAGTGTTTAAACAGATAAATTACGACGTGCGTAGAACTGTGTCGCCCCCAAAACTCCTTATGACGAGAATATTGTTAAGTTTTTTTAAGTTAGTACTACTTTGATTGTTGCAATTTTTTTTTCGTATCATAAGTGCGCCAAAGGTGAAGACATGAGGTGGAAATAAAAAAATACACATAGAATTATTGTATAAATGAAAAATATACAAAAAAAAATACTTGCTACTAAATATAAGCTTTGTAATTTTAAACGTAGAGGAGTCATTTCCATTGGGATTTCAATTTGTTAAATTCATTTTATGTCATACTTTCTTTTAAAATTAAAATATCGGTTGTTGTATATTAAAAAGGAAATAAAACTTTCGTAGAATTGTTTCAACATTTAGTCAATGTAGTTAGGTATAGTAAAGTTCGGAAATTAAGAAAAAAAAACATTGATTTTTTTAAGGATTCGCTTAGGCGTTCGTCGCGGCGGGGTTGCCACCTCAAATTGTGGAAATAGATGTACGTTTTATTATAAATTTTCACAATAACGACGTTTTTATCGTGAAAAATATGAATTTAAAGGCATTTCGGAGGCGGCCCTGTCGCCGGTGGCGCTACCTATGGCTGTAAGTTAAAGTAATATACATATTATTATATTTGAAGTAAATAAATTAATAATAAAACCACAAATGATTGTTTATTTTTTGCCTTCTTAGTTGTATTAGAAACCCTAAAAAAAATAAGTTTGCCTTGCTACATAATATATGCTTATAACTCGACAGTAACATAGGTAAATTGAACATTGTCAATTTTTTAAATCGCTTGCATATTTTAGTATTGCATCAATTAATTATTTTTCTGGATCTAAAGAGTATCTAAATATAGCTGTCGCAGGCAAATCCTATAATTCCGCATTTTACATACGACGTCGTCCGTTTACTAACCCTCGCTGTTTTGCAATATGCCGAAGGCAAATTGGCAACTCGTTCAATCGTTATATTTGCTGCGTTCCATTCACCGTAATTTTTGCTATTTTCGTCCACAAAAACTTAAAAACGATAATAATGATCACTTTCAGTACAAGTTGGTGCGAGTGGAACGAGATTTGTGATCGAAAATAACAAAAATAGCAGTGAATGGAACGCACCAAATTTCGACATTGATTGCAATTGTAGGGTGACCATCATAAAAAACAGTCCATGACAAAGTCGCGGGGCTCCTATTTCTGCGTTCAGGATCACCAGTAACCTAACACGAAGGGAACCAAGTCGAGTGCCCAGAATTCCCGAGCTCGCTTCGCTCGCTCACGCGTGCCATCGTCTATCCTTATTCAGATATAGGATTATGATGGTAGCTCAAATTGTGAATTTATACTTTTAATGGTCCTCCGAGTACCAGATTCCATGGACACCTTAGCGTTCATTCACTATTCGACGCCATTTTGCTTGTTTTGACCAGCAGCGCCGCGCGTGGTAAAAAATATTTCAATTTGCCGCGGCAATTTGTAAACGGCGTATGAATTGACCATCAAATGTTTCGGCATATTATATAATGACAAGGTGTTTTACATTTTGGCTTCGACATATTACAAAACAGCAGGCGTTAGTAAACAGACGACGCCATATGTAAAATGCGGAATCATTCAATTTGCCTGCGACATTGACAACACTTGGTTTTGACAATGTTCCCCAACGTCTGTTAAATGAAGGCTTTTTTTATAGGATTGCGGTGGCAAAAATGCGTACGGCCGGCCTGATGTTAAGGAGTTATCGTAATCTATAGATTCTTACGATACCAAAGGCATTGCTCGCACATTGCCTACCTGAAGGGGAGTGGGATGGAGGAAGGAGGAGAGGGGGGGTGGGCTTTCGGTTCTCTCACTCATCGTAAGAAACGCAGCTGTAATAGCTGATTTACGCCGATCTTCTGTGAGAGGGTGGTACTACCCCGGTCGAGCCAGCCTGCTTATGAGCTGCAGTCTACAGCAGGCTACAGCTTGGCTCTACCACCTTACCTCACGAATTTGATAACAAAAATGTTTAGCAACTTATGTTGCCGACTGTACTATATGTGGTTACACGTCAGATTATCACAGACCAAAATACCTACTATGCAAAAATAAGAATAGGACCGGCCTAGCGCCGTATTGTGACGTCACAACTGGAATTGGTACGGCTTCGGCTAACTTCATACATAAGTACAGTACTTTATATGAGTGAAGTTAACCGAGAGCCCGTCCCATTCTTATTATAATCTGTAGTACCTGAAGTTATGCCTGAAGTAGACACCTATTTATTGTTTGTCTATTTCCAATACAAACGCACAGCTGATGAATGAAATAATTTCTGTATTTGATGAATAAAAGAAACTGAAGCAATCGAAGCACTCTTTTTTTTCATATACCTACCTACCGTTTTTGGGTCATATCTACCGATTAACCATTCTACTGATTTTACATTTTGATGTTCGAGACCACCGATTTGAAAAAATCCAATTACTTTGCTAGGAACAAGCGGCGCTACGGGATATCTGGATTTTCCTAAGGGATTTTTTATTGGATTTCAGTCAATACCTAATAAACCAATAGACGCGATGGTTAAAAAAAAAAGAAACCACAGACCAAAAAGCATATTTTTTCTATAACTGTCGATGTGACTGGCAAGCTTGTCGCTAAAGTTGATGACACTTTTGTCAAATCAATGTCAATCGAATTCTTGAAATGCAATGACCTAAGAGAGAAAGGACGAGCCCTATGTGACGTCATCTGTAGCCAAACCCGAGCACACGACCGTCCAAAATGGCGCACAGCAAAAAGTGTTGTACTTTTAGTTAGTCGATAGTATCCATATCGATATACTCGATCATGTCGCGGGAAAAGTGCTGGGTCCTGATTAGGTAGGTTCAGCCACAGATTTAGGAGCTACAGATGGAGCGCATAGAACACGAAAGTGAAGCCACCAAAGCAAATACAAAAAAAAAAGCGAATACAATCTCGCCCTATAACTACACAACTTTACACGCACACAAATGTATGTTTCCCTAGTGCCGCTCCTAGTTGTCACGCACACATATTATGCTACCTGGCTTCACTTCGTTTGTTGCCAAGACTACATCTGTCAACTTCTCTAATCTGTGGGTTCAGCTATGCTGGGCTAAATCAAATAAGGCAAAAAAGGGGGAGACAAATCTGTAAGGCTCAGGTCAATGTCAAGCGTGTACATTAACGACACGATGGAGGCGGGTGCATTTCCAGGGTGGTATGGCTGGATCGTCAGGTTCTTCTGCGCACTCACTTGGGTTTAACCAGTTCACACAACACAATTACACAAAAGGATTTAGTAGATTTCGTGCGATTAAGGTTTTTAGACACAGGAGGCACCGCGACGACGAATGTACCAAACGAGTCGGTCAGTCAAGTGTCATGAAGGGGGGAAAGAGACCGCAGCACAAATATCACGTTAATCGGGGGTAGGCAGTACAAAATTATGTTTTTATTTATGACTATTATGTTATTTTATGGCTCTGTGGAGCGAGTCACCCTCTTCCCTCTAAAATGGTTGTCCAGAGTGACGCTGCTGCTCAAGTAAAGTCATTTTCACATGGCAACTCTTCGGGGTTCGCAATTTAACGTTAGAGACCACCAGAATTTCAATGTCTCGGCCTTGTTGGCGCCTCAACTTTACCACGAAAATATGCACGTGTGGAGAGCCTCATGCATACACGGCCATCATCCCTACCTACCACTGCCCAGTGTAGCAAAAGCGTAAAATTAAAAATCGTCAAATTTATCAGCTAAAAATCTTGCTAAATCGGGAGATTTTGAATAAACTCTATTTTTACTTCTTTAAGCCGTTTTAGCAAATCCCACATTTAATTTAAAATGTTCACTATCCATAAATCAACTTGTTATCTCTGTCGCGCATCTTTATGTTCGTGAGTAGTGATGACAAATATTATAAAACAAATTTAAGGCGGCGCAGTCACGCACCTTCCAAAACAAAAATAATTTCTTTGTGGTCACCCCGGGGTGACGGCGCGCGCGGCCCAACGTGTAGGTGAATAGAATTTGTATCGATAACTTTGAAACAAAACTTATAAGAACAGCACTACGGTTTTATGTAAACATAGCAAATATTTGTTAGTTCTATTTTATTTGAAAATATGAATTCGAGAGTACGATTATAGACGGGAACTCAATTAAAAATTAATATAATGTACACGAAAGGTATTTTCACACACTATAAATACACTTAAATATGAAAATAACACAACTAACCTGAAAAATGACAATTCTTCGAAATTCTTTAGAGAATCAGAACTGCATGCCCTAACGCAACACTAAACTATATTGATTTTTCCTTAATAATCCTAAATAATATAATAAAGAGTCACAAAATACACACAGTTCAGCGTAAAATTTAAAATAATTTGTATAAGACGCTGACATGACAGATGAAGTACTAACCATAGTGACCCGACCATAGCCGACAACCCAATATGTCGGTCCAAAAAGGCCCTCAGGGAGGCGGCTTACTGACGGAACTAACCAAAAACTTCCAGAAAAAAGAAATATATGACATATACTGTACTGTTTTACATAGCTAAATTGTCACGAGTAAGAATGAGACAGATATGTTTTCGTTAATGTGGTCCATATTTACATCAAATATGTATACCATAAACAATAGCTTCCTATCTGCTAATAATAAATCTATGTTGAAATGTGACAAATATTGAGAATAAAAACAAAACCAAGAATATAACATAGTCGATTTTAGAACGTTGATTTGTAGATTGGTTGAACTTAGTCAATGAAAAAAACAAAGATTCTACTATGATTTTATTTACTGATGACGTTACATCCGGTGCGAGTTTATTATTACTATTTACCTACTAAATTCTATCAAGAAGATAAAACTAATGCAAAAGAAACTATTATTAAAAATAACCTTTTATTCAATCTATTTTTATCAGCATACCTAAAATAGTTTGGCATCAAAGTCAAAATGAAGGATGAAACAAAAGGTTGTTAAGTTGGATAGGTTCCCGCTTGCCAACAACATAGACAAGCCAGCATAAATAAAAATATTGTTTATGATAAATAATGTAAATGGCAACATTTAGTATCGATATTCGATTATGATAATCGATAATATTATAATGCCAAAAAACGAGCTACGACGGCGGACACGAACTAGTGTAATTATTATAATATTATTTTTGAGGCCACGTTCAAAATACGGTTTCGTAAAAGATCCTTGCGTTCCGTAGCCATGTCATGTGAACAACGAAAGCTGACCCATGAAATAAGCTGTTAATACTCCATAAACATAACATATTTTATATATTTGAGGCGTTCGGGGTAGACATTGGGTCCGTGGGGTCCGTGGGGCCCGGGGCCCACCGCATGTTCAAAGATATTTCAAAAGACTGGTGGAGGCTTTGGGTGATTGCCACGTTGAAAGGCAATGCTGTATATGTTGAGTAAAATAAATGTCAGCGTTAAGATCGTGGAAAAAGTCTTATACTATTCAACAAAGTAGGTACATAATAAAATAAGTCAAAATTATAAATTACGTAAACAAGAAAATGCTTACCCGTATTCCGTTCATTCATACATGTATTTTAATTTTATTATAAATTTGAATTATCAATTCACCTAGATTTCAAATAATAATAATTTAATATTAAAATAAATATAATCGATTTTTAATCGAGCAAATATCCAAAATAATTTTATTCGTTATTTTTCAATCGATATCATGAAATCGATTCTAAATGTCAGGGTTGCCATATTACTACTTTTGCCGCGGAATTACATCACCATCATTTCATGGCACGCGTTTGACGCATTTGTTAAAATTTTCGACTTTTCGTGACAGCCCGTCAATTTCGACATTTGATTGATAATTTTCTAAAGATCCATCAAATTAGTTTGTTTGAAAGTTGGTTTGGGCGCTAAATGATAATATAATAATGTTTTACTAATGTTTTGACGATGTGATTGTGTCGGAGTCCATTTTTGGTTTCGTGTTCCTACTCCATTATGAGTGCACTAAAGTGTGTCGTTGAAGGTTGCGATTTAGAGTACGATGTCGTCTGCAGCTTCTCCTTTTACAAGTGAGTCTGTTTTGTTGTTATTATCTCGTAAATAATCATTATCCCTTGATATTTCACCCTTCCTAACTAGTGTCTATGGTTAGGTGTGTGACCTCGAATGAGATTTTACGTAAAAAAGGTTGTAAACATATTGCTCGATTGATAATCATAGTTCACGTTTCAGCGCCAAAAATGTGTTTCTCATCCAAATAACCTTCATTGTAGTGAAATCGCATATTTGAAATAACCCCTAATATTACAGGATAATACTAAAAATCTAATATTGATAAGTAAATCTGACCAAAACTAGTGAATTTCGACTCTATTAACCTCGGCACATGACCTATATTTCATTGTAGGTCTTCCAATAAGGTATGTTTGTTTGTGCATAACTCTAAAACGGCTGTACTTGTGTTCATGCAACACATTCAAGGTTATACTGCTAGTTATGTTAGGTGTTCATGCAAAGTTTCATTTTGATAGCTATTTAGTTTAATAGTTATTGATGAAAGTGTTATTATGGAACCAGAAATGTATCAATAACTTAGTCAATAGAGGGTTCCCTGTAACCAGGGTGCTGGGTTTGATTCCTACCCTAATCATTTTACTATTCTTATTGTATGGTTCCCTGGTACCTTGTGTCAGAGTTTTTCAAGCCACCTGAAGGGCTCTGCCTAGATGACAACAACCAAAACAGTTTTTACGTGCCCTCCGAAGCACGGAGACGCTCATTTCAAATGCCACTAAATGGTCACCCATCTCTGACTGACCTTGCCAAGCGTTGCTTAACCTCCGATCGTTTACCGATCAGTGATTGCAGCTGGCTATGAGCTCCTATTGACGTTAGTTTACTCTTAAAGCATTTATCTTAGGGCCATGAATTACTCCAGGCAGCCAGAAATCTCCAGAGGTAGCTTATATGGTCATATAAACAAATAAGACAATATATAATGTTTATCTAATATTAACTGTCTATGTCATCCAGAGCAGTGGTAGCCGATTGGTTAAGCACGCGTCTTGCGGGCTTATAGTCCTGGGTTCAAACCCAGGATTTTTCACAATCTATGTGTGAATCATAACTTTAATATGATTATCACTTGCTTGCGGTGAAGGAAACATCGTGAGGAAACCTACATGTCTTTCGACATGTGAAATCCACCAACCCGCACTGGGCCAGCGTGGTGGATTATGGCCTGAATCCCCATTGCATTGAGGGGAGGTCCGTGCCCAGCAGTGGGACGTTAAAAGGGCTAAATTATTATTATTATATATGTTATCCATCCGTCTATCATCCGGAAAACGTCCACTGCTGTATATAGGCCTACCCCAATGACTCGTGACATCACAGTTGTTTTTTATGGCCCATTTGATGTTACGCAGCCTATAGATACTTGGAATACCAAAGGCTCGCTTGCCCATTGCAAACCTAACGGGGGAGTGGAAGGGGGGGTAAGGGGGTGTTGGCTCTCTCACTCATCATATGAATTGCAGCTGTAATAGCTACTTGACAGCAATATTCTGTCAGAGGGTAGTAGTACCCCAGTCGAGCCAGCTTATACGTGACCCGCAGTCATTTGGCTACTCATTCTTGGTCTAAGTGATTTATGTGGAAAATTTTGATACCGAAGGTCACGTCACGACTTTTATCCCCATTCGGGGGTAGTCAGAAGCTTGAGTGGTCATACACCACCACATTGTGGAGGTATTGACCAACTCAAAGCCCACGTTTCACCGGATAGTCAGAACCCAACGTGACAGGTGGTGAACCTTGTCGCCGTGTATACAGGAACTGACTATTACCTAATATAGGATAGGTAGGTTTCCTCCGATGTTTTCCCCCACTGTCAGCGAACTGAAAATTATGCACATAGATGAAAATTCATCCATTGGTGCATGCCCAACCGGGGATCGAACCTGGGACCTTCTGATTGCTAGCCCAACCTGTTCACCCGTAGGCTACAGTCGCCACCGAAGGTCTACGTAAAATATAATTGCTTATTTGTGATATTATGTGTTGCCAGTGCCAACATATCATCAGACAATGAGGGGAAGAGGCAGGAATGGATCCAGGGTGCAATGCACGAGGAGAGCGAGTGTCTCTGGAGGCACGTCAGCCTGCAACTATGCGGGTAAGATAACAAAGAATAACTTTTCTCTAACTTTCTTTTTAGCAGTGGTAGCCGATTGGTTAAGCACGCGTCTTGCGGGCTTAAGGTCATGGGTTCAAACCCTGGCTCACACCTCTGGATTTTTCGAAATCTATGTGTGAATCATAACTTTAATATGATTATCACTTGCTTACGGTGAAGGAAAACATCGTGAGGAAACCTGCATGTCTTTAGACATGTGAAATCCACCAACCCGCACTGGGCCAGCGTGGTGGATTATGGCCTGAATCCTCCTCGCATTAAGGGGAGGCCTGTGCCCAGCAGTGGGACGATAAAGGGTTAAATTATTATTATTACTATTATTAACTTTTCTGTATGGGTAAGATACAGATATTCCAGGTTTACCAACTGCCAAAGTTAAAATAAATATCGCCAGAATATACCAACTGTATGGTCCCAAACTAAGCAAAGCTTGTTATGACCGTACAATGGACTGGGGGCGATCCCCGTGACACCCAGACCAGAGCAAATTACGAAAAGGCCGTTTCCGAAACTGGCGGGAATCGAACCCGCAACCACCCGATGCCGTGAGCCGAGCGTCACGCTCAAACCGCTGCGCCAAGCAGTCAGCTACAAACTATTCATTTCTGCACTGGGTACATTAATAAAACGCTAAGGCATCGTCCTAATTGGCAAAATCGTACATTCAAACGATGCGATTTCGTCGCACGACTTGATTAAACACATACATTTCTTTAGAGTGTCCTTATTGAGTTGGCAAGTCATCGCGCGAGCACAGGAACACATTTTCATCGCGCCATGAAGTCGCATCGTTTGATCGTGCAATTGTTTGCCAATTAAGACGATGCCTAAATCGTATACTTGCGTCTAGACTAGACACACAGGTACTTAGACTCAGGGGTATAACAATATAAATTCAATTAGATTTGATTTCATTGTCAAATACGCAAAAAAAATATTCATAACGAAGAAAAAATAATTGGTGAGATAAATAAATAAATATCCTGGGACATTCTTTTTACACACGGCTACCTGATCCCAAACTAAGCAGAGCCAGAGATAAAATATACATAATTACACCCAGACTCGGGACATGCAGACATGTTCATGCACACAAATGCATGTCCCGGGTAGGAATCGAACCTACGACGTGCAGCGTGAAAGGCGCCATCACGCCAACCACGCCAACGGGCCGTAAATAACTAAAAGGACACAGATTTTTATTTGCAAAGTATAAAAGCGATAAAAAATATATATTGCTGCAATGTTGCATAGCGTCGCTATTAGACCTGGTCGTCCCCCAGATACCACTTCGAGTTGGACAACCAGGGGCTGTGGATCGACTCGCCCATGCTGCCGGAGCTGCTTACACACCAGAACGAGCCAGCACCCGTCGAGCGCACAGAGGACGATAAGAAACGTAAGTTTACACACACACACACACTCACACACACATATACACACTCACACACATACACACACACACATACACACACACACACATACATACACACACACACACACATATACACACCCACACACACACACACACACACACACACACACACACACACATACTTCGACAATCTATCATAACATATACGTCACGACTTTTATCCCTATTCGGGGGTAGTCAGAGGCTTGAGTGGCCATACACCACCACATTGTGGAGGTATTAAGCCAACTCAAGCCCACGTTTCACCAGATAGTCAGAACCCAACGTTACAGGTGGTGAACCTTGTCGCCGTGTATACAGGAACTGGCTATTACCTAATCCCGAGGGATAGGTAGGTTTCCTCACGATGCCAATTGACTACAGCTCATATACGGGCTGGCTCCACCGGGTACTACCACCCTCTCGCAGAAGATCGGCGTGAAGCAGTTATTTCAGCTGGGTTTCGTACGATGAGTGAGAGAGCCGAAAGCCCAAACTATTTTGAGATTCGAATATCGACATTTTGAGATTTGAAATATCGACGATGACGATATTATATCGATTATTTTCTAAAAATATCGATATTTTTCGAGCCTAAGCGACGGGCACCCCAATCCTTCCCCCTGGTTCCTGCTAGCTCGGCGGAGGAATAGCCGATAGGTCCGCTATAGGGCCTTCCTCCCTGGCCCGCTCTGCGGTCTCCTGCACCATCACATCTTCGCAGGAGAATGTTTTGACCATGGACCAATTACTAAGGGGACTGGGTCTAAGCAACTGTGCACCGTGATTCAACAACTAAGTCCTGACGTCATCACAGTAGGCGTGGCTTAAGTCAGTGTGCTGTTGGCGTTCGTCCTGTGCAGACGTCTTGCCAACGTTCGTCCCAATTATAATTCTATTCGACACTAGATGGCGACCCTCTGTATGTCTTTTTCATCAGCCTACACTTAGTGAAAAAGTTAAACTACGTACTAACATCGACATAAAACGAAGCGAGTAGTTCTGCTATTCACCGGTTTCATAGGAAAATTAGTAAGAACATCTCTTTCTTCGTAATTTCCCTGTGGTTTTGACCCTTGTTAAGCCCTTAGGTATAGTCGAGAAGCAAAGTGGGTTTCTGAAGTATGTTCCTGTGATTGCAGGCGCGGCCCGAGCCAAGGATTCGTACCAAGGATTGTTTGAACGATTCATAGGAGGACCGACCCAAGGTACTGGCTCACTTTAACATACTGATGAAACCACTTTGCTTGGCTGTAACATAGATAGATGAATTATATATTCTCAGTAGGCTTCCCCATTCGGCCCCAGTAGGATCGGGTGGTATTGATATAATAGACTTACCCCCTTATTCATAGAGATTTTGGCCAGTTTACAATGGTTTTGAAAATCATTTTTAGGAACAAATGTGATTTGTAATTCCACTGCAAGTCGATTATAAATTTCTATGAATAAGGGGGTTAGATTCACCAAGTTTTATTATTGGCCAACAATTGGCTACAGCTTATACAGTTACCCCCTTATTCATAGAAAGTTATGATCGACTTGCAGTGGAATTACAAATCACATTTGTTCCTAAAAATGCTTTTCAAAACCATTGTAAACTGGCTAATGAATCTCTATGAATAAGGGGGTTAAGGTGCGATTTCGCGGAACACGGCAGACGGCAGCGTCAGACGGCATGTGCTATGACGGTAGACCGCATTACTTTGCAGTATTAATTTTCAGACATCTCGCGTGCCGTTTTGGTGAACTGTATTATAGATATAAAATAAATTACAATCGAACTTATATCTAAAATATACGTGCGAACTGCGCTAAGATATAAAGGTGGCAGTTCGAGCAACGCGGCAGTCGGCAGACGTCAGTCGGTGTCATACAAATTGTGGCGATGACATGTGCCGTGACGGCAGACGGCATTCCATTTCTATGAGATCGACTAACGTCTGACGTCTGCCGCGTCCATCGAACGCCTAACTTAAGACTGACTGAACGAAATTAATTGAATAAACTTCTAGGTTCGTTCTGGAACGAACACAGTCGATATCGGAATCGGTCTCATACAAATTAATACTGCTAAGTAATGCCGTCTACCGTTGTAGCACATGCCGTCGCCGTCTGACGCTGCCGTCTGCCGTCCACCGCGTCCTAAATCGCATCTTAAGACTATTTATTTTGTTCGCAGTGGCGGAGATAGTTCGTCTGGAGCACAATTACAGCGTGGAGCCTAGCAAGGTGAAACCGGAGATCGTGTCTCGGTTGAACGTGAGGCAGCTCGTCGACACACTCGGATACCTGTGAGTACACAACAGTATACCACGGGGGGGTGGGCAGAGGTGGTGTATATTCCACTAGGGTCTGACCGAGATCTCGGTCTCGAGCGTTGTCCTAGTGATCCATTTCTACGTCGACAAAACAACTCAAAACCAACACTAGTTATAATCAGAGTTACAAAAAAACCAGGAAATTTAAAATTAAAACTGTTTAAAACGTGTTTAAATCATTGTTTTAAAACAGAACGAATAAATCACCATGTTTAAAACATGTTTTAAATCTTTAAAACATGTTTTAAACACAGTGTTTAAAACAAGGTGATTTTTTCGTAACAACCCTGTATAATAAGCTATCTCATCAATATAATATTGAAATCATCGAAATCGATCCATTCGTTGCGATTTTATCACATATTTTATATTATGAGCGGCCGGCATTTGTGATGTCACACGAACCGTTCGGCTTGAAGTCGCTATGCCCGCGCCGACATTCACTACAAAAGGCGAGTGGTCCTTGTGACGTCACAGCAACGGCGTCAGCCCGGTCAGTGAACTTCGCTAGTAATTTGGTCATAACTTGGTCAATTTTAGTCGTAGAACAAAAATGTTTGCACTGTATGTTATGGATTTCTTAGCTCTATAAATCTGCATTCTCAACTAAATTCGTTACGGACCCTCATTGGCCAACGATCGCAACGACAAATTATATCTATTACACCCAGGTTGCGTTCATCCGATGTTGCTGTGTTGCTTTTTGTACTAAAGGTGGTACTAGTAGTGAAGGTGTATGTTTGTTGTTGTTAGGTCGTTGAAGAACCTGCAGCGCAAGCAGCTGTGGGTGGTGAAGGTGGAGACCGACAAGGCGGAGGCGTCCATCGCGCAGTCCGAGCAGGTCATCACCAAGATGCCCGACCCGAGACAGATCATTGAGGTGATGATGATCAACAACACACCAACACACGCATAACAACACACACACATGCGCGTACACGCACACACACACACACACACACACACACACACACACACTTAGGCCCGTATTAATAAATCGATCTCAAGATTGAAATCGAACTTGAAATGCTGTTTTTGACAGATGTTGAAACGTCAAAAGTCCATTTTAAGATGCAGCTGCGTTCACATTGTACGCGCGTCAATAGTAATTGAAAGTATATTTCGTAGTTCTAAAGTCTTTTTAGTCTTATAAATTACTAACGCCGCAAAAAAGGTCTTGCCCTTAGGTCAGCAGTTCGTGTGTACGTTTTTATTTTATATTTTTTATCACTTGCAGATCATACCACAATCATCGAGCTCCACGACCGAAGCCCAGCCACAAGAGACGCTGCAAATACTAGACGACTCCCAGATCTCGGACAACTTCATCTACGAGATAGCGGAAGAACAGGAGATCACCATGGAAGAAGTTAAAGAAATACCGGCCACAGACAACGAGTGGACGGTCAATATCCTCCCCGATGACACTAAACCCAAGTACGCATACATCAAACACTGTTCCACGGGCAAAAAAAAAAGACATTTCACAGCCGATATGAATGAAATCACGATGCAAGGTGATTTCGAGAACTATTATATACTTCCGGACGTTGATCCGTCTGTCGGTGTGGAAATTACAACGAGTTATGAGCCGGAGAATTATATAGTTGAGGAGTACCAGCATCTTGTGTTAGATGAGAGGCCGAAGAAGAGAGTTAAAGAGGAGTCGGGGAAGAGAAAGAAGAAGAGGTTGTCGTCTGGACAGCAGAAGGTAGGTGAGGATTGGGCTATTGACGGGAACTTGGTGTACGAGCAGGATGATGACTATGATGACCCCAAGAAGGTAGCGTCGAGAGTGAGGAGAAAAAATAAGAAATACCTAGGCTACGATTTTGTTACCTAAGTTTCGTTTTGTGTTGTGTTTTGGAGGGTTTTCTGGGATGCGAATCTGATCTATACAGGGTGAAATATAAATAGGGTTAAATACGCGCGTATTATTTTGTTACCTTAATTTCGGAACTCAAAACCGGGGATTTTTAATAAACTTTCAATATTTTATTTATTACATATGAAAGTTATCAATGTGAATGTAAGAATTTATGAACATCCATTATATCCGGTCATATATTTTATTCCTTAATATGTAATATGAAAAAAAAAACCCCAAATTTACAGAAAGTTAATTACACTTTTGTTCCTAAAAATGCTTTGTAAAATCATTGTTAACGGGCTGATATCTCTATAAAGGCGATGATTTCATTTTAATGTAAGAAACAGATGTAAACGTTTTTTTAAATCATGTCTTAGAACAGCTATATTTAATATCAAAAGATCTTAAAACTAGCAAATTCCAGCCATCAAACGAAAATTTTGCATCTAGGATACCTCATAAACGTGAGGAAACCTACCTATCCCTCGGGATTAGGTAATAGTCAGTTCCTGTATACACGGTGACACGGTTCACCACCTGTCACGTTGGGTTCTGACTATCTGGTGAAATGTGGGCTTTGAGTTGGTTAATACCTCCACAATGTGGTGGTGTATGGCCACTCAAGCCCCTGACTACCCCCAAATGGGGATAAAAGTCGTGACGTTACATTATTATTATTAGTATTATATTAGCCGGAACTACTTCAGTTGGTCTACCATGTATTTAACGCTAGGGACTACGTATATTGACTATGTACATATGGTACCACTGTATCTACAGGATGATTTTGAAATCATAGGCATCCTATTAAACGGCGATTGTACACATGATTCAGAATATTTTGGGAAAATAAATAAAAATATCTATTGATGAAAAAATATTGCTCGAGTAAGCAAATAAGCAAACCAGTTAACTGCAATAATTTTTTATTAATTGATTTGTTGATTAATATTCCCTAAATATTCTGAATCATGTGTAGAATCACAGTTTAAAAGGATGCCCATGTTTCAAATTCACCCTGTATAAAAGTATCCATCGACCAAAACCCTATAGACGACTACTACCTATTCATTCGCAAAAATCCCAGAAAACGTTCTAAAACCAAAATGGTACATAAACATATATAAATAAAAATATATATAAGCTTTTGTTTTAAACAATATGGATTTTAATTGCTTTGTTTTAACGCGAATCGTTTATAATGTTGGTTATTTGACTATTGTGGCCAAGGTTGGATTGATTGACTGAAACCGCAGACCAATAAGCTATAGACGTCGCCTGGACCACCCCCGCCCGCCTAAAATGCACCGGGGTAGTTCTACCCTCGCACAAAAGATCGGCGTAAAGTAGTTATTACAGCTGCGTTTCGTACGATGAGAGAGAGCTGGAAGTCGAATCCCCACCCCTCTGTCCCACTCTCCTTCAGGTCAGCAACGTGCAAACGATGCCATTGGTATTGCAAGCATCTATATGCTACGGTAACTGCTTAAAATCAGGCGGGCCGTACGCTGGTTTACGACCTTAGCCGCATAAAAAAAAACTACTGCTTATGTGTCCTGCAGGGCTATTACGTATCTCAGTTGACAACTGGCTTCGGTTGTTCACCGAACTTTGATAATAATAGCCCTGCTGCACCTGACATTTTGATTTGTCCGTTCAAGACTTGATGTTATATATAATGAACATGGCGTCTTGGCTTATTGGTCAGTGAACGGTATATTAGTAACGTACATAATATACTCACGCCTCTATCCCCGGGGGTAGGCAGACTAATACTGCATGCTACTTATACTACATTCTTTGGCCTTTAGCCAAATATCTAGCGTTATACAAGTGTAGTTTATGTTTTTTTTTTGTCATGAATTGTAAGAAAATTTAGCTAAAAGATCAGATTATTATCTTGTATATTTGTTAGTTTATTAACATATGGATGGAGGAATAGGACTTATTCTTCTTATCGTATGGTTAGTGGCCAACCCCTAGCCAAGTGGCTTCGTTTAGCGTTTCTACAAATCGCTACGCTTAAATGTATGGAAATGATATTAGGGGCCATTCATAAATTATGTCACACGAATTTCATGATTTTTAGACCCCCTCCCCCCCCCTTGTCACAGCTGGTCATTTTTGCGAGACCCCCCCCACCTCCCTGTGTGTCGTCACATATTTTTTACAATTTTCAAAATATTTAGTTAATAGTTCAAATTTCGGTTTTAATACTTGGATATATTAGATTTTTAAATGTGACGGCACTTAACTTAGGACCCCTCCCCCTTGTCACACAATGTCACATTTCGTCGACCCCCCCTTTACATGTGACGTAATTTATATATGGCCCCTTACAAGTCGATAAGTAGTCGTGACTTATGTCATTTCCGTACATGAAGCGTAGCGATTTGTAGAAACGAATGTAGATGAAGCAACTTGGCTAGGGCTTAGCGTAATCTCTTAACAATTGTTCATTGCGAAAACACTATTGAATATTGTCTTCGCAAATTGTTGGTGGACGACATAATAATATAATAATATCCTGGGACATTTTTTACACACGGCTACCTGATCCCAAACTAAGCAGAGCTTGTACTATGGAAACCAGATAACTGATATTACTACATATACTACTTTTTTATTTGTAAATACATACTTAATATACATATACACCCAGACTCGGGACATACAGACATGTTCATGCACACGAATGCATGTCCCGGGTAGGAATCGAACCTACGACCTGCAGCGTGAAAGGCGCCTCCGCGCCCGACGGGCCCGACATGTTGTTAGCCAGAGGATTGCCATGCTAACAGATGACCGATAGCATGTCGACCGCCCAGTATTTAAGATTTATAATGAAGAATCCACGAGGATAATGTTAGAGAAATGTTTTTGAAATGAACAATTGTTAAGGCCCGTATTATAAATCGATCTCAAGATTGAGATCGAACTTAAGATGCTGTTTTTGACAGATGTTCCATACATTAAACGTCAAAACTGCATCTTAAGATCGATCTCAACTTTGATATTACTTAACGGGCTTAAGACTCGAGGCTGTCCTTGTTCAAGCCGACCGAAGGTTTAACTTGGCTTAACGATTGCTTACGACAACCGGGACCGGTTTACGTGGCCTGTTGAGAACCTAATATTGCTAAGAATTTAATATGAAAGTCCTATGAATTCATTCATGATCATCATTTTAAATGGTTTAGTTGGCGTTGGGTTGGAAAATATGTCCTTAGCGTTTTGATAAATCAAATGTTTTATTTTGTTAAAGCCTATGAGAGCATTTAGAAATTGTAATTTTGCACACTTTTTCTTTTTAAACAACGGATTGGACTGAAAATAACCGGCAAGAAACTCAACGGGCTTGTTTTTGTTTTACATTATTAGTGTTGTTTTTATATTAAATACTATAATCAGTTCTTTAATTAGACGAAGTAGACCGATATCTGAAAAGTCAATGTTTTATTAATTTGAACCTTATTTGTTCTATTTTAATCGAAAAGTGACATTAGCACCTGTCGGTTTACTTCTTTTAATTAAAAAACAGACTATAGCTATTGCCCGAGGCTCCGCCCGTGTGGTACTTCGAGATCCAGTGTCCCTCAGGAGTAGTGTAGCTGTCTATCATTGAAAGAATTTTCAGTATCTGATTAGTAGTAATTATTAGCTACATAATCATTGGCGCGCGTGCAGACGCGACGGTGGGTGGCGCGTGACTAAGTGTATATCGGGTAGTTACCTTGCATTAATGTTGCCAAAATAAGCGCAGTAAGTCCCATCTAGGTTCGTGTTATAAATGCATTTAAAAGTTGAGATTGATACTGTTGATGATACTGTTTTGATATTTAATGTATGGAACATCTGTCAAAAACAGCGCCTTAAGATCGATCTCAACTTTGAGATGCATTTATTAATACTAGCAATAGAGGTTTAATATGTTTGATGAGTACTATTGGTCGTTCCATTCACTGTTAATTTAGTGATTTTCGTTATTTTCGTTCATAAATGTCGTTCCACTCGAACCAACTTGTACTGAAAGTGGTCATTATTATCGTTTTTAACAGTTTTTGTGGACGAAAATAACAAAAAATACGGTGAATGGAACGCAGCATATAAGGTTTATTTTCCAACCCAACGCTCGGGTCATAATAGTAACTTAGTACTGAATCGTGGTGTAATATTGTTATTATTTAAGTACCTACCATGCATAAAAGTGTTTTAAATAAATACTTTTCATTTTGACAATGTTTTTTTATTCTTATGTGTCCTATCCTAGATTTATTAACGAAGAATATTAGGTGGGGATTAACATGAATATTCGCTCGATGAGACGAAGGTCCAATATTCGGCATGTCAGCCCCTCTAGATAAGTAGCTGTCGTCTACCAGCGTTTCTACAAATCTCTACGCTTCATGTATGGAAATGACATAAGTCACGTGATCTACTTATGCACTTGCAATGTAATTTCCGTACACAAGCGTAGCGATTTGTAGAAACGCTTGTAGACGAAGCCACTTGCCTAGGGGGCTGTTCATGAAACCTTGCATGAAGCGAACAAAATCTCGATACGATTATTCACATCGAAAAAATGCTCGTGTCAGTCGCCCCTTTAGAGAAGTCTACTCTGACCGCTATACGACTGCTCTCGTGAAGTCGGTGTCGTCTCGACTGCTCTAAGCAGTCCGTCTATGGCGTCTCTATGGCTAAATACTCTACTTTTAGCTATTGCTTAATATATGGGCACTAGCTTCCTAGTTATTAGCGGCTCAACTCGTATGTGATCTATGAACTACAGGAAAATAATAATAATATCCTGGGACATTTTTTGTACACACGGTTACCTGATCCCAAACTAAGCAGAGCTTGTACTATGGAAACCAGATAACTGATACTACTACATACACTACTTTTTTATTTGTAAATACATACTTAATATACATATACACCCAGACTCCGGACATACAGACATGTTCATGCACACAAATGCATGTTCCGGGTAGGAATCAAACCTACGACCTGCAGCGTGAAAGGCGCCTCCGCGCCAACCACGCTAACGGGCCCGTCATGAAAATGAATTGTTCTATCTATTGCATCATAGATGACGTTGAATAGCTTCTAATCTAAAATAAAAAAACATAATATTCGATGAAAAAATTGTTTATTTACACATATTTACATTTTTCAAAACCATTCTTCCGTGAGGGTGGTACTACCCCAGTATTATAAAAACTTGTTCAGTCAGCCCAACAGTGGGCATCTTAATAATCAGCTGCAGTGTTCGCCAAATAGTCTCTCCTTCCAATATTCGAAGCTTGTTTGTTCTGCACCGCCTCGAGTTTTGGACACTCTGTAACGAAATAAAACATTAAATATAATATCATAACGCTTCTACTCCAAAGAGGTAGGCAAATGTAGTCTGCAGTGCATCAACATTTATATTTTTTGGGATTAGGCCCACCACACACTCCAACAACTGTTACTCCTGTAAGCCAGGATCGACAGTGTCCAACGATGACGCCAAGGTTTGACCCTCGACGAGTCCCGGGGACAAGCTAAGTTGTCTTGGAACCCGCACGAATTTAATCAAACAAAAGAAAGGATAGGAGGAGTTGGAAGAAGATTATCCACTTCCCTCCGTTGCAAAGCGGGAGACAAAAATAACAGTATAGGCTGATAGCCACAGAAATAAGACTGTTACAACGTGCAGAAGATTGAGGCGTCTTGTATTATTGGTATTTTTTTATAATGGGACTAAGCCCGCCACACACTCCCACCACTGTGACTCCTGTAAGTCAGGATCGACAGTGCCCAACGATGACGCTAAGGTTTGACCCTCGACGAGTCCCGGGAAAAGCTAAGTTGTTGTATTATTGGTCTGTGACAGTGAGTTAAAGAAGGTAGGCGTGTACCGGTGATCCTGTGTCCCAGACCGCCACAGTAAGAGCAGCCCTGCCCGTCGGGCACCGGCACGTCGGGCTCCCCGATCATGTCCAGTAGGAACGATGGCACCTAGAAAACAAATGTTTATAATAAAAATAATAACCATTTCAGGCAACGATGGCCCATATTATAAATACCTTGAAGACTAACATACATATTATTTTAAAAATAACTTATAAATTAAGTACAGTCTGATTTATAATTCAGTGGAGTAAAATAATATCCTGGGACATTCTTTTTACACACGGCTACCTGATCCCAAACTAAGCAGAGCTTGTACTATGGAAACCAGATAACTGATATTACTACATATACTACTTTTTTATTTGTAAATACATACTTAATATACATATACACCCAGACTCGGGACACACAAACATGTTCATGCATACAAATGCATGTCCTGGGTAGGAATCGAACCTACCTGCAGCGTGAAAGGCCGAAGCTTAGCCAACCACGCCAAAGGGCCCGTAAAATGACAGCTATGAATGTGAATTAATATTTTAATTGAATCTATTTTTTATGAGTGATCATGTTTTTGTTATACTTTAGTAAATAAAATTGAATTAATTCGAACCAGAATCATAAAAACGAACTTTATTCATGATGAACGGTATGTATGTAACGTCACGACTTTTATCCCCATTCGGGGGTAGTCAGAGGCTTGAGTGGCCATACACCACCACATTGTGGAGGTATTAACCAACTCAAAGCCCACGCTTCACCAGATAGTCAGAACCCAACGTGGCAGGTGGTGAACCTTGTCGCCGTGTATACAGGAACTGACTATTACCTAATCCCGAGGGATAGGTAGGTTTCCTCACGATGATGAACGGATCAAATTAATTTTACGTTTGACATAAAAAGCTGTCATTTTACTCCACTGAATTATTAACTCGGACTTTTTAGTGGCACTTGTCCCCGGAAGCGACGAAACACCACTCCATTCGGCCAGAAGTTCTCTATGACGAGGTGCAGATTACATGGTAACATTTATGGTAAGATAAAGTTATGTAGCAGTGAGAGCTAATTAGTTAAGCACGCGTGTTGCGGTCTTAAGGTCCTGGGTTCGAAACCCGCCTCGCACCTCTGGTTTTCTCGAATTCTATGTGCGAATCATAACTAACGATGTGGAAAATATTTTTTAGTGACTGTAGCCTACGGGTGAACAGGTTGGGCTAACAATCAGAAGGTCCCAGGTTCGATCCCCGGTGGGTCATGCACCAATGGATGAATTTTCATCTATGTGCATAATTTACAGTTCGCTGACGGTGACGGAAAACATCGTGAGGAAACCTACCTATCCCTCGGGATTAGGTAATAGTCAGTTCCTGTATACACGGCGACAAGGTTCACCACCTGTCACGTTGGGTTCTGACTATCTGGTGAAAAGTGGGCTTTGAGTTGGTTAATACCTCCACAATGTGGTGGTGTATGGCCACTCAAGCCTCTGACTACCCCCGAACGGGGATAAAAGTCGTGACGTTACATTACATTACAAAATATTTTTTATCTACTAATATGATTATCACTTGCTTACGGTGAAGGAAAACATCGTGAGGAAACCTGCATGTCTTAGAAAATCTAACATCGAAAGACATGTGAAACCCACCAACCCGCACTGGGCCAGCGTGGTGGAATATAACCTGAATCCTCCTCGCATGAGGGGAGGCCCGGGCCCAGGAGTAGCAAATTTCTGCCAGATCGGTTGGGTGCTTTATGTGGACTGCATAAGGTTGTCCATAAAATTTCTGTCAGAAGGTTTCTGATGATGTGTGGGCGGCTTAAGGCCTCATAATCTCGCCCTATCTTCTGTCCGGCCGCCCCAGCAGCGTGGTGGCGCCGCCCCGCCCTACCTTCTGGCCAGCCTCCCGCAGCAGATGCGCGAGGTCCCGCAGCACGCTGTCGTCGGCCGCCCGCCCCAGCAGCGTGGTGGCGACGCCCTCGCCGCCCGCCCTGCCCGTCCGCCCTATCCGGTGCACGTAGTTCTCGATGTCCTCGGGCATGTCGTAGTTGATCACGTGCTGGATGTTCGCGAAGTCGAGACCTGGGGTCGAGTCGGGCACAGGCATTATGATTAATGGCATGATAGATTTAAAACAAAAAGACTAGTAATAATAATAATATGGTCTCTTGACCAGGGGCGCCGGCTTTTAAACAATCCCGTGGGTGCTCATGATGAAAAGAACAGACAAGCAGTAGGATAAAAAGGTGATGCATTTTTTAAATGTAGGGAAAATAAGTAAGTGGAAAAGAAATAATTGGAAAATCCAAAAGATCACACCTCAAACGCTCATGTTATATTTTTAATAACAGATTTTTGGATGTAATTTTTCTAACTAACATGGAATCCCAAAAAACCTTGAAAATATTCTGACATAAAATCCAGCGTTTAAATTCAAACGTGCGACCGGGTGAGGTTTCAGAAATCTTGCTGAAAACCGAATTACTGATAAATTTAACTGTCTGGGTTCATGGCACCCACTATTTGGCTTTCATGGGTGCTGGAGCCCCCGAGCACCCACGGAGTCAGCGCCCCAGCTCTTGTCTGGATTCCAGACACGGCGGCCAATATCAATGATGGTTAGTACTTACAGAGGCACTTAGAAATTGTCATTTTAATGTTTTTTTGTACTACTTCCGGATAGGAATCGCGACCTCGACTGGGAAGATTCGGCAAGAACCTCAGTGGGCTTGTCTTTTATTGATTGTATTTTTTTTTTATCACCACTTGCTTATTTTAATTCCATGTGTTGCCCTCCGATATAACCAAGAATGAAATAAGGTTTAGATGTATCCGATCAGTGATTGCGGCTGTGTGTGGTGTGTGGTGTGTGCGTGTATGTGTGTGAGAAGTGTGTATGTGGTGCGTGTGAACGTGGTGTGTAGTGTGTGTGTGTGGGTGTGTGTGTGTGTGTGTATGTGTATGTGTGTAGTGTGTGTGTACGTACCCTTGCTGGCGACGTCGGTGGCGACGAGTACATCCTTGTCTCCCTTGCGGAAGGCGTCCACTGCCCGCGACCGCTCTTCTTGGTCCTTGCCGCCGTGGATCGCCACTGCCTCCACACCTAAACCCACACAACATACAATTCAATACAATCTTCTTTATCGTATGGTTCCCTGGTACCTGGTGTCAGAGTTGTTCAAGCCCGAAGGCCTCTGACAAGGCTTAAAGACTGTCTAGATGACAACAACCGGGACAGACTCTTTCCGAAGCACGGAGGCGCTCAGTTCAAATGCCACTAAATGGTCACCCATCTCTGATTGACCAAGCTTTGCTTAGTCTGACTAATGTGGCAAACTAGCGTACGCCTGATGTTAAGTACTTACCGTGGCCTATAGATGCTTGCAATACCACAGGCATCGCTTGCACGTTGCCGCGACACAGGGAGAATAAAGGGGTGGATTGGGCTTCCGGCTCTCACTCATCGAACGAAACGCAGCTGTAATATACATACACCGATCTCATGTGAGAGGGTTGTACTACCCAGGTCGAGCCAGCCTGTTGACTCCAGCACCATTGAATGGAATAATACGAGTAACTGTCGCTGCATCAAGCATGGTTCTTGCGAATTTTTGTTAAGTAAGACAACATTTCGAGACTTATTTTTATACAGTGTGTTGAGAAAACCATGTCCGACCCGAAAACGTATTGTTGGGTATCGAGATTAGATTCTATTTTTGCATAGTCCCACTGCTGGGCAAAGGCCTCCCATTTTTTTTTTTAAACAAATACCCTGTTTACATTTTTTTTTACAAAATGACGTCATTACGTACTTTGTGGTCAGAGGTGCCGCCACACGATCTAACATAATTACTTCCGGTAACGGTGTTGTCATATTTTTTAAATTTGCTACATTTTGGGGAAAAGGCAAAAAAATATAACATTTTAAATTGTCATTAATATGTTCACTATCATGAATATTTGTTATTTTATTTGGTAGGCTAATTTCGGCTCGGACGGGGTTTTCTTTACATATTTTATAGAGATATAACTGTGTTGTACCTTTCAGCAGCAGGTACTCGTGTATGGCGTCGACATCTTGCTTGCGCTCGGCGAACACCAGCACCGGCGGCGGCGTCTTCTGCAGGCACTGCAGCAGGTGCACCGTGCGGGCCTCCGCCTGACACACACACACACCGTAATGATAATGACCCCTTGATTTCCCAACTGACACACACACACACACACACACACACACACACACACACACACACACACACACACACACACACACACACACACACACACACACACCGTAATGATAATGACCCCTTGATTTTCCAACTGCACACACACACACCGTAATGATAATGACCCCTTGATTTCCCAACTGACACACACACACACACACACACACCGTACTGATAATGACCCCTTGATTTTCCAACTGACACACACACACACCGTAATGATAATGACCCCTTGATTTCCCAACTGACACACACACACACACACACACACACCGTACTAATAATGACCCCTTGATTTCCCAACTGACACACACACACACACACACACCGTACAGATAATGACCCCTTGATTTTCCAACTGCACACACACACACCGTAATGATAATGACCCCTTGATTTCCCAACTGACACACACACACACACACACACACCGTACTGATAATGACCCCTTGATTTTCCAACTGACACACACACACACCGTAATGATAATGACCCCTTGATTTCCCAACTGACACACACACACACACACACACACACACACACACACACACACACACACACACACACACCGTACTGATAATGACCCCTTGATTTTCCAACTGCACACACACACACCGTAATGATAATGACCCCTTGATTTCCCAACTGACACACACACACACACACACACACCGTACTGATAATGACCCCTTGATTTTCCAACAGACACACACACACACCGTAATGATAATGACCCCTTGATTTCCCAACTGACGCACAAACACACACACACCGTACTGATAATGACCCCTTGATTTTCCAACTGACACACACACACACCGTAATGATAATGACCCCTTGATTTTCCAACTGACACACACACACACGCACACACACACACACACATATTCATACTCACTCATTCACTCACACTCTCATTCACACGCCCTCTCTCTCTCTCTCACACACACACACATACACACACAAACTCTCCTTCACTCACACGCTGTCTCTCTCTCACACACACAAACTCACACTCATTCACTCTCACATTCACTCACTCTCACACTCAATCTTACCCTCACACTCGCTCACACTCGCTCACTCTCACTCGTGAGAGTGATCTCATTCTCACTCATACTTACAGACGCACAGACATGCAAATTTCCTCGCGGTGCTTTCCTTTGCCGTAAGCAAGTGATTATCATATTAAAGTTATGATTCGCAAATGGACGTCGGTACATCCAGAGGTGCGAGCCGGAGGTTGAACCCTGGACCTCACCTTGACCGGCTCCAACTCCTGGCGCACGTTCAACGAGGCGGCACCAGCTCTGCCCACGTTCACCGTCACCGGCTTCACCAGAGCCGACCTGGTGGAGAAGTATTCAATAAATAACTTGAAGAAGAAAACCTACCTATCCCTCGGGATTAGGTAATAGTCAGTTCCTGTATACACGGCGACAAGGTTCACCACCTGTCACGTTGGGTTCTGACTATCAGGTGAAACGTGGGCTTTGAGTTGGTTAATACCTCCACAATGTGGTGGTGTATGGCCGCTCAAACCTCTGACTACCCCCGAATGGGGATAAAAGTCGTGACGTTACATTTTATAAGAAGATTCTTCACAGTCTTTTACAATACTGGACAAATGGTTTGGAGATATTTTTATTATACATTGTATGTGAACCTGACGCAGTCTGTTGGTGTTTGCGTGCGTGTGTGTGTGTGTGTGTGTGTGTGTGTGTGTGTGTGTGTGTGTGTGTGTGTGTGTGTGTGCGCGTGTGTGTGTGTGTGTGTGTGTGTCTATGTGTGTAGTGTGTATGTGCTGTGGGTGCCTGCGTGTGTGGTGAAAGTGATTCAGTGTGTGTCATCCACCCACACACACACACACCCATATGTGTGTTTGTGTGTGTGTGTGTGTGTGTGTGTGTGTGTGTCTATGTGTGTAGTGTGTATGTGCTGTGGGTGCCTGCGTGTGTGGTGAAAGTGATTCAGTGTGTGTCATCCACCCACACACACACACCCATATGTGTGTTTGTGTGTGTGCTGTGTGTGTGTGTGTGTGTGCGCGTGTGTGTGTGTGTGTGTCTATGTGTGTAGTGTTTATGTGCTGTGGGTGCCTGCGTGTGTGGTGAAAGTGATTCAGTGTGTGTCATCCACCCACACACACACACCCATACGTGTGTTTGTGTGTGTGTGTGTTTTTTATTTTTTTTATAGGACTGCGGTGGCAAAATAGCGTACGGTCCGCCTGATGTTAAGCAGTTACCATAGCCCATAGATGCTTACAATACCAAAGGTATTGTTCGCACATTGCCGACCTGAAGGGGAGTGGAATGGAGGGAGGGGGAGGGGGGGGTGGGCTTACGGGTCTCTCACTCATCGTACGAAACGCAGCTGTAATAGCTGCTTTACGCCGATCTTCTGTGAGAGGGTGGTACTACCCCGGTCGAGCCAGCCCGTTTATGAGCTGCAGTCAATTGGCTACAGCTTGGCTCTACCACCTTGAACCTTGTGTGCTGTGGGTGCGTACGTGTGTGGTGTGTGGTATGGGTGTGTGTGTCAGTCTGTGTGTGAGTGTGTGTGTGTGTGTACCTGGCGAAGTTCTGTATCTTCTTGGGCATGGTCGCGCTGAAGAGCAGCGTCTGTCTCTGTCCCGCGAAGTACGAGAAGATGGTGCGCACGTCCTCCTCGAAGCCCATGTCGATCATACGGTCCGCTTCGTCCATGACTAGATACCGACACACGTTCAAACGCACCTGGGGGTCATTGGTGATCCGTAAGGGGGCGTCCATAAATTACGTGAGGTTTTCACCCCCCCCCCCCCCCCTGTGAGATGTCGAGATTTTGCTCGATCACCTCCCTTCCTCTCTAATCCTAAAACCCATATTCTACTGGAGAAACATGTTTTAAATTATTTAACCCAGTTTTCTGCCAATTATAGTTTCTTGCGGATTTATGGACGCCCCCTTACGTGAGGCGTTTAGTGGGGGGGGGGGGGGAGGGTAGAGCCGAATCTCACCAAATATCACGTGGGGAGAAATAAATAAATATCAATTATTTTTTTGCCGCAAGAAATTGTGTAAAATTGCGAGAAAACTGGGGTTATATTAACTAAAAAATGTTTCTTCACTAAAATATGGCTTTTGAAAAATTTCACGCGTGATTAGGGGTAATGTACACTTACATAATGTATGGACGCCCTCTAACGATTTTAGTTGAGAATGCAGATTTATAGAGCTTAGAAATCCATGACGCACCGTACTAAAAAAATTGTTCTACGACAAAAATTTACGTTATGACCAAATTACGAGCGAAGTTCGCGCGCGGTTGCTGTGACGTCACGAGGCTCACTCGCGCTTGGCAGTGAATGGCGGTGCGGGCACAGCGCGCCTTCCAGCCGATTCGGCCGTGTGACGTCACACGTGGCGGGCGCACATTATATAAAATGTGTTATAAAATCGCAACGAATGGACAGATTTCGATGATTTCAAAATTATATTGATGAGAAAGATTAGCTTAGCTCAGGTGGGCCGTACGCTTGTTTTCCACCTTGCGAGCTTGTCTCTGCCACTAACATTTATATTATTTTGTATTATATTTAGTATTTGGGGGATTGTTGGGCGATTTCTACTAATAGATAGGTAATTTTTTCTTTTTTATTATTATTTTGTTTTGCATATTCTTCATTTAGTGTAATCTCACCATTTTCTTGTCGAGCATGTCCATGAGTCTGCCGGGCGTGGCCACCATGATGTGTACCCCTCGCTGGACCACCTCCATGCACTCCGACACCGCGACACCTGTTATAAACAAATCAATGGACCCCTCACTTGCGACAAATACAGGCAAGCGTGTCGCCGAGGGGGTCATGATGACCCCACTAGAGACTTAAAATAAATTAAATATAAATAAATATAGCCAGACTATCACACCAACTGTATGGTCCCAAACTAAGCAACGCTTGTACTATGTACCGTACAATGGACTGGGGGCGATCCCAGTGACACCCAGACCAGGGCAATTTACGAAAAGGCCGTTTCAGAAATTTGCCTCTGGCGGGAATCGAACCTGCAACCACCCGATGCAATGAGCCGAGCGGCCAACACTCTAACTACTGTGCCAAGCGTTCGTCAACCCTAGACTCTAACGTTAAAAAATACAAAACCCTAGACATGATTAGACGGGCCCGTTGGCGTGGTTGGTAAGATTCCGCCTATCACGCTGCAGGTCGTAGGTTCGATTCCTACCCGGGACATGCATTTGTGTGCATGAACATGTCTGCATGTCCCGAGTCTTAGTGTATATGTATATTAAGTATGTATTTACAAACAAAAAGTAGTATATGTAGTATCAGTTATCTGGTTTCCATAGTACAAGCTCTGCTTAGTTTGGGATCAGGTAGCCGTGTGTAAAAGAATGTCTCAGGATATTTATTAATTATTTTAAATACGATGTCTCCTTGGGCGAGGGCGGAAAGACCCCATTAGTGACAAACCCTAGACAGGATGTAGACCCCTCGCTGGACATGCACCCCCTTGAGGAGATCTAAGGACCAGTCCCCACAAACAGCGCAACTTCTTTTTTTTATAGGACTACGGTGGCAAAAAAGCTTACGGCCCGCCTGATGTGAAGCAGTAACCGTAGCCTATAGATGCTTACAATACCAAAGGCATTGCTCGCACATTGCCGACCTGAAGGGGAGTGGGATGGAGGGAGGGGGAGGGGGGGTGGGCTTACGGCTCTCTCACTCATCGTACGAAACGCAGCTGTAATAGCTGCTTTACGGCGATCTTCTGTGAGAGGGTGGTACTACCCCGGTGGAGCCAGCCCGTTTATGAGCTGCAGTCAATTGGCTACAGCTTGGCTCTACCACCTTGAAAAACTGGCACATACCTCCAATAGCGAGGCAGCTCCTGATCTCCGGGTGACCACTCATCTTGAGATGTTTCACGAAGTGCTGTATGATATCGTACGTCTGCTTCGCGAGCTCCCGCGACGGACATATTATTAAACCATAGGGGCCCTCGTTCCTGTTGGAATTATAATAAATAATAATATGAGCCCTTTAATGGCCGCACACACGGGCGGACGGCAGGGGAGAGCATTTTAATTTTATCAATCTAATTTAAGACTTATCCAATCCAGCGTGCTCCAGCGTGCTCTTTGGTGCGCCGAGAAAACTGCAAATGCACGTGCGCATACTTACGCGTGCTTACTTTCGCATTTATAATATTAGTAGGATAATAGGAAACAATAATGTATAATAACTCTGATAATCATGATCTTACACTACGCTTATGACAAAAATAAAGATGAATTCAAGACATTACATAAAACTTTCTTATTTAGAATATCTAATTGGAAAATAAACCTCAAACGTTCAAGTTAAAAGTATTTCCGCGAGAAAGTATGCGAAAGTACGAGATACTCCAATGTGGATCACCGAACATTGAAATATAGTATACCCTATTTTGATTAGATAAGTCTTAAATTCGATGGACAAAATGAAAATGCTCTCCCCTGCCATCCGCCAGTGTGCGCAGGCCATTAACGTTCCACTCATGGGCCCGGCCTCCTCACAATGCGAGGGATTCAGGCCGTACTATCAGCAGATGACCCCCGCTAGCTCCAACAACTTACGCCGTACTATCTTCAGATGACCCCCACTATCTCCTAGTGACCCCCCACTTTTAAGTGGCCCCATACGATCAGCAGATGACCCCCGCTAGCTCCAACAAGTTACACCGTACTATTTACAGATGACCCCCACTATCTCCTAGTGACCCCGACTACATTTGAATGGCCCATACTATCAGCAGATGACCCCCCGCTAACTCCAACATGTAACGCCGTACTATCTACAATTGACTCCCATCCACAGAGTAAAGACTAAAGAAAGAGGTGCCCTTATTAGATATTTGTATGAAACAAAACGTGGTCATTGTTTTTTCATTTTCATTTTACTATTTACCGGTAAATAGTTGAACTACTCGCTTCGTTTTATGTCGATGTTAGTACTAGGCCGACCACTCGGCCGACTTGCTTAGGGCCAGTCCCCTTAGTAACTGGTCCATGCTCCCATCTATCTCCTATCTTCTCCTAGTGACCCCTCACCTGATGAAGGGCATCTTGGTCTCCTGTTCCAGACAGAGCGCGAGCGCCGGCAGCGCGAACACCAGCGTCTTGCCGGAGCCAGTGAACGCGATGCTGATCATGACCTCCCACTAGACTATTACCTCTTGAGTGACCCCACGATCTCCTAACAATGCACCATCTAGGCTATTATTTCATAATGATCCCTGCTACGTTTTGGTGACCCCCATCAACCCCAAGCGGCCCCATAATATCTTCCGATGACACTATAATCTCCTAGTAACCCCCCCACTTTAGTGTCAGCATATGACAGCAGACTGACAGCAGATGACCCCCACTAGATCCAACATGTGACGCCGTACTATCTACATATTTATTTTATTTATGACCCCCACTATCTCCTATCTTCTCCGAGTGACCCCTCACCTGATGAAGGGCATCTTGGTCTCCTGTTCCAGACAGAGCGCGAGCGCCGGCAGCGCGAACACCAGCGTCTTGCCGGAGCCAGTGAACGCAATACCTATCATGTCGCGCCCGCTCAGTACTGCGGGGATCCCCTGCACTTGGATGGGGGTCGGGTGCTTGATGCCTTTAGCTTCTAGACCCCGCAGGATACCTGCAGGAGATATACGGGGTCAAATTGAATTTAACTGCCAAATTGACTTTAATTAAACACCTACGAGGTATTTGTGAATCCCATGAGGTGCTAATGTCCACGAGGATTTGACGACCCCAATGTGGTCTTAACGGGCCTACACCCCTATAAGGTGAACGACCAAGTTGATTTTTCACAACCACCTACGAGGTATTTGCGACCACCATGAGGTGTTAACGACCTCACGAGGATTTGACGAGTTTTATGAGGTCTTAACGGCCCACACCCCTATGAGATCTTGAGGGCCTACACCCCTATGAGATCTTAAGGAGGCGTCCATAAATTACGTGAGGCATTTAGGGGGGAGGGGGTCCAGCCAAATCTCACGTGGGGGAAAGGGGGGATCTCGGCAAATATCACTTTTTTTACCGCAAGAAACAATGTAATATTGCAAGAATATGGCTTTTGAAATATCTCACGTAAGAATAGAGGGGGAGGGAGGGGGTCGAGCCAAATCTCAAGACATCTCGCCAAGGGGGGAGAGGGCGTCGAAAAATCATCAAAATCACCTCACGTAATTTATGGACGCCGCCTAGCTGCCCACACCCCTATGAGGTCTCAACGACCGAAACCCCCATGAGGTCTAAACGACCCCCACAGGGTGTTAATCCTACCTTTAGGCAGTTTCATGTGCTGGAACGTCTTGATAGGCGGCGGCACGTTCTCGCCCTCCACCAATATTCGCAGCTGTTCTCTCACTCGCTCGTGCCTCTCCTCTGACAACGCCAGTATGCTTCGTGGGGGTTTCCATGAGGTCTTTATGGGCTCCTCGTATTGGATACCTGTAGAGACGAAGGTAAAGGTTGAACTAGGCCTGATGATAGCTATATTACTGGCCGGACGATTATAATGTTCATCGAATTTACCACTTTTATTGAATACTAGCTGTGTCCCGCGACTTCGTACGCGTACAGTAATGAAAACGATTATTTTTCTAAAATAAAAAGAATTATAATAAAAGCCCAATTTACTCCTTATAACATCAGCTATCGTCCAGTGATAGTCTCCCCAAACTCGGTCCAGACAATTCGGAGATTAGCCGGATCAAACATCCAGACACAGACACTAGTCTTATTTTTAATTAGGCTAAGTAAACTGACAGCTGAAAATGTCACTATTCTATGAATTTGAACTTTATTTGTTATATTTATATCAACACAAGAGACATTAGATTCAGTCAGTTTTCATAGTCTTATTAAAATTAGACTATAGTCTCGAAATATCCCCATTTGTGTCAAGTCACAGTGAATACTTAAAACGATTTCATGGTCTCACTACTGCCTCATCATCATCATCATCATCTCAGCCGAAAGACGTCCACTGCTGGACATAGGCCTCCCCCAAGGTTCGCCACAATGACCGGTCTTGCGCTGCCCGCATCCAGCGGATTCCCGCGACCTTCACCTTGTAACGAAGCATTACATGTTTATTTTAAATTGAAATAAACATAATAATGTTGTAACAATTTTATATTTTAGTCTATAAATGTTTCCGATCGCATTTCCGTAATGTCACAATGACAGCGCCTGTGACAGAACCTGCGACCGTGTCACAGGCGCTGTCATTAAAACAATTTTATGGTCTCACTGCATACCTTTAGCCAACTCAGCGACGCCCATCAGAGCCTTGCTCTGTGCGACACTCTCGAGTATATGCTCCTCTTCCCTCGCCTGCCTCTCGGCCGCAGACAGGGCCCGAGCCTCCGCTATCCTCTTCAACTCGCTGTGCTGGTCCAAGAGTGATACGTTGTAGCGACGGCCCCATTCCTCTTGAGACGCTGCCATAAACAAATGTTCTATGTTTAAGAGTGAAAAAAAGGAAATCCACTGTGTCAAGTGTTGCCAAATTATTTAAATGAGGGAAGATTCGAAATTAACTCAAAAAGAACTGAATAACCGCCCAAGTGCGTTCCGGACTTGTAAATAAAGGGTTCCATACCACCGTAGAATAAAAACATCGAAAATATAAAGTTTCTTGTATGGGGACCCATTTATTTTTAAGGTTTATTTTATTTTTAGTAATTGTTGTTGTAGTGGTAACAGAAAAACACATTCTGTGTAAATTTCAACCCTCTACCTATTATGGTTCGTGAGATACAGCCCGCTGACAGACGAACAGACGGACGAACGGACAGCGTAGGCTTAGTAATAGGGTTCCATTGGCACCTTTAGGGTACGGAACCCTAAAAACTGAAATCCTCAAGTCCGGCCTGAACATGGGTGCACCACTATGGGCCTGAATGTAAAAAGCAAAGAACTCAAATTTGAATAATCCAAAATAACCTCATTTTTTGCATGTCCACTTACTTTCATCATCCGGGTCGTTGTCACTGGAGCTCTTCTGATCAGCAGCAGCCTCTGCAGCCAGCTGCCCGATCCTCCCAAGCTTCAATAACTGCTGTTTTTTACGTTCTTTCACTGGCACGTACGGTTCGTAGTTATCCACATCTTCTTCTGATTCCGAAGACTTTGACTCGCGTCTGTACCGTTTGATAGGCGGCGGACGTTCTTCTTGTTTATCCGCCATGGTTATTCTATGTTATTTTAATTGTATTTTGTTGGAAATTGCAAAAGTTTCGCAATCCAACCTAAATAAACAAATATTTTCCACAGATAAAAAAGGTGCAATTTGCAAACAACTCGCATTGTCAAATACGTTCCGTTGTGAGCAGATTTATATTTTAAAATAAGGCAGCGCGCACTCGTACTGCATACTGTACCAAACACCTGCATTAACCCCCACGTCGCGAGTTGAAGGGTAATAATCATCCGGTTTTTAATATCAAGATAAAAATTCCTTAGAATTAAATAAACTCATAAAAAGTCGCAAAAAACATGATAACATTAGTAGGTATACTTTATTTAGGGCTGATTGCCTGAGAATATAGTGGAATGATAAACGTGTTGTTTACAAAGTGCGCTATGGTAATAGAGAACTAAATAATGTATGTATTAATTCGTAAGTAAATAAAGACAATGCTCGCGTATTTAAATCTAATAGAGATAATTTTTATTAACATATTTACTCCTAAAATAAAATAAATACTTCGTATTTTTAATAACTTTTTATTGATAAAAAATTGCACCGTGCAAATCTGGAATACGACTGGAATTTGCTGGAATTCAACTGAATCTGAAAAAGTTCGTGTGTTGTCACTTGTCTGTCAAACGTTAATTTGTCAAAATATGCTAGTGACACGTAACTTTATATAATTAAATTACATATTTACGACCTCCAAATGTGTGAAAACGTAAAAATTTTCGCGTGTGCCGGTCAATAACATTGTACACAACATGTCAGACAAAAGTTTCGGTGATCACGCCAACAGGAACATTGTGAAAAACCCGCTTCTTTCCACCGCCGTGACGGGTCTCTCGATTGAAGACTTGACGCACAACGCTGTTTTGCTTCCTGCTGCTCCTACCCAGGGGCTGACCACACGATCAGGTGAGTCCTATCATTTATTTTTAACATATCCATCCTCTAAGCACGTCATATCGTATAGTATTGATACTAGCCAAAATTCTCGACGTAGTATTTGGCGATCGCAATTCGATTATTCTCGATTTCTACGATAAATATTGGCTGTGTAACGCTCAATCGTGTCTTTTGAAGTGTTACGTGACTTATTTGTGTGTTGTGACTTATTTGTAAGTGTTTTATAACTCTAAAAACGTTGGTGAAGTCATAAAAACTCGAATTTGTGGTGTCAGTGTTCCTAGTGTCGAAAAATGTCGTCGTTTTTGTACAAAACTTATAGAAATGCGCCATTTGAGGGTGGTTTCACGCCGAATATACGTTTTTCGTTTCGGTCTAAGTACAAAAAGGTGGAAAAATTCTTGTTTGATGCTACATTTGTGAGTAAATAACTATCATTGATTGTTTTTGAAAAGTTGAGTTCGGACAACGATGATTGATTTCTAATCATATGAATGGGTTCAGTCAGCTGTTATGTAAACAGCATTATTTGCAAAAAAAACTGTATTTCATTGACATGACCTAATAAGAGAAATCACATGACTTTTATAGCAGCTATATAAGGGCAATATTCCACTCATCAAATTTCAATACCCAAAATTTGATCAAATTTCTTTGATGAATGCCAATTCCACTCGTCAAATATTTTTGCCCAAGATTTCGTTGTAATTCGGTAGTTGAAAAAAAAACTTGAAATTTGAATTGTCTTGCGTAGTTGAAAATCATTGATCAAATATTGGTGTTGCTAGTAAATTGGATAAAGTCATCCAATTTATTGACAAGTGGAATACCTGCTTCACTTATGGCAGAATATTTAACCCCCATATCGATGAACAAGTGATAACTTGTTCATAATTATATTGTAATGATAGATCTATCTCACAATCCGGTGAGAGTGTAGCCTTAGGGGCGCAGTTAGGTTTAGGTTTAGGTCTAGGTTTAGGTTTGAGTATAAGGGTGGGGAAAAGAACACGGGTCGACTTTGACCTTGAATGACCTTTGACCTTTAACCCCGAATGTCCTGTGACCTCAAGTAACCTTTGATATCGAATGTCATTTGACCTCGAATGAACTTGATATTTGACTTTGACTTTGACCTTGACCTTTTACCTTGCTAAATGCTCGGACACGTTCGGTTAGGTTAGGTTAGAACAGTGACCACAACGCGCGAGCCGAGCGAGCGTAGCGAGCGTGGCGCGGCAGCGGCCGGCGAAGCGCCAGAGCCAAATAGTACCCGTTACAGTTATTTTTAATAACCTCATGGTCTTGGTCCGTGACCGTCCGTGATCAAAGGTCATTCAAGGTCAAGATCAAATATCAAGTTCATTCGAGGTCAAATGACATTCGATGTCAAAGGTTACTTGAGGTCAAAGGTCTTTCGGGGTTAAAGGTCAAAGGTCATTCGAGGTCAAAGTCGACTCGTGTCCTTTTCTCCACCCTCCTACTCAAACCTAAACCTAGACCTAAACCTAATAGCGCCCCTAAGGATACACATTGACCCACAATCCTGTTTTAACAGATTGTCAATACAATATGACAATATTCTATAGAGAATCTGTCAAAACAGGATTGTCAACCAGGTTGAGTTGGATGAGCTGCAGTCAATTGGCTACAGCTTGGCTCTACTGCCAATAAGGCTGCGTTTCCACTGACCCGCTCGGAGCTCAGGGTCGTTCGGAACTGGCCAATCAGTGCTTGAAATCTCCACTCCAGCACCGTGATTGGCCAATTCACGGTCCGCTCCTCTCCACTCCGCCCAGCTGCGCGTCAGTGGAAACGCAGCCTAAAATTAAGCTTAACACAATGAATATTTAATAACCATGTTTTATGGTTAGATTTTATGTCAGAATTTATTGCTAATTAATCATGAAATGTTATTACTGAATATAATTTATGTATATTCAGCTTGCTTGATACTTGACACACTTAAGAAATTGTATTTTACGAATACACATCAGACCTGTATTTCTTGAATGGTTAAGCAGCACTCCCTCAGTGTGCCAATTGACTGCAGCTCATATACGAGCTGGTTCGACCGGGGTAGTACCACCCTCTCACAGAAAGTTATTTCGTATTGTTTATTCTTAGCTGCAGTTTAGGCCAACTCCTCCTATAATGTAAAGAGGATTTTGAATTTTGCCGTGGGAAAGCTAAAGGTTCCATCTATAGGGAGGAAAGAGAAGGAAGGAATTGTCTCCCCTTGCAGTCATAAGGACACAAAGACAACATGATGCATCAAATTTTATTTGCAAAAAAATAATATATAATTTTAATTATGGCTCCTTTTTCTTACACAACTATAGAAATATAATATAAACTTTTTTTAAATTTATAATACTACCCGTATTAGTAGAAAATACTAAGGATCAGTTCAGACAGAACGGAAAAATGCCCGAGAAATTAACTGTCTCTATTGAAAATAGGAGTTCAGGTTCTCGAATGGCGGTCGCGCAACGGAAAGCGTAGCGTGGGTAGGCCTCCCACAAGGTGGACCGACGACCTGGTGAAGGTCGCGGGAATCCGCTGGATGCGGGCAACGCAAGACCGGTCATTGTGGCGAACCTTGGGGGAGGCCTGTCCAGCGGACGTCTTTCGGCTGAGATGATGATGATTTAATGAAAAGGGAGGACAATCGGCTCGCGTATGCTCGCGACTCACGACGCGGAGTGAATTGTATTGCGGCCAGAGAAGGCTCGAACCTGCGCGAGAATTTTTCCGTTCTGTCTGAACTGACCCTATGTCGAAAATGGTAGGGTGTGACAACCAATTGATGACATTAGGTTTCTTAAGCTCGTATTAATAAATGCATCTCAAAGTTGAGATCCTTAAGAGGTCCTCAAAAGATGTTCCATACATTAAACGTCAAAACTGCATCTTAAAATCGATCTCAACTCTGAGATGCATTTTTAATACGAGCTCTAAAGAAGCAGCTTCCAAAGACATTACCAAAAAGTGGATATGGGACTGTCCAAATTAGTTTCCCCTACTAAACGGAGTTGGACATAGTACGACTCAGTCTCTAGCAGTAATAAAATGTTGTAATCATGTCGGTATTGCCAATATGGCTAATCTTCCGGTGAATGCCTTCTTATGTATTTAATAAGTGAAATGTCGAATTGCAAGTGTGTTAACAGGTGTGTGAATTACGCTGCATGTAGTGGTGCGCTGCTGCTAGGCTGTAGCCAATTGGCTGCAGCTCATATATGGGCTGTCTCGACTGGCGTAGTACCCTCTCACAGAAGACCGGCGTAATGTAGCTATTACAGCTGCGTTTCGTACGATGAGTGAGAGAGCCGGAAGACCCAACCCTGTGTTCCCATCCCTCTGTTCCACTCCCTTTCAGTATTGTAAGCATCTGTTGGCTACGGTAGCTGCTTAACATCAGGCCTTACACTATTTAACCACCTTAGTCACATAAAACCGGCCAAGTGCGTGTCGGACTCGCACATAAAATATTCCGTACCACCGTAGAATAAAAACGTCAAAATATCAAGTTTCTTGTATGAGGACCCCCCTTTATTTTTAAATTTAATATTATTTTTAGTATTTGTTGTTACTTATAGCGGCAACAGAAATACACATTCTGTGAAAATTTCAACTCTCTACCTATTACGGTTCGTGAGATACAGCCCGCTGACAGACGGACAGACGGAGAGCGGAGGCTTAGTAATAGGGTTCCGTTGGCACCCTTTGGGTACGGAACCCGAAGAAAAAGGATGGTCACACACAGCCAAGCTTACTTGATCTTGCCATTGAATCAATTGGCATGATCGTGTGTGGCCGGCTTTATACAGGAAGTGTTAATACTAGTTCCAAGGTCAATTTTATGCTTGTCACGCACGAGACACGAATGCGGAAAGTGCGCGAAAAGTTGACGTTTCTTAGTAACAATAAATACTGTGTTTGTGCGGTTTTGTTGTGAATTTTAATTATTTTAATTATTATTTAGATTATGGATATTTTTTTTATGCTTCGTGGTATTAATGTTCTGTGGCATAAAAGCTAAACAAGGACATTACTAAGGACGAGGGAGACAAGTGACTGTTCAAAATACACTTCTCATCAAAAAAATCGATACAGCTACATTCATTTATTGGATGAAAATTCTAAAATTTAAATTCAAATTTGGAATTGTGGTACACCATTGTGTAGACTAAACTGCCAGCTATTTATTGGCGTATTTTTTTAATTATATCAATCATTTTTTTATTTAAATGCCTGAATAGTACTTGCAGTACTGTTTCCATTTTTTTAATGAGAAGTGTAGTATGTGTCGTAATAAAAGGAGTCCATGGACACAGTACGACCTATTCGTTCGCGGAAAATAATGCTGAAAACATGTCGGTATTGCTAATACAGTCTTAAAAATGCCTTACAGTTGAATGTCAAATTGCGAGTGCGATAACAGATGTGTGAATGTCGCTGCATGTAGTGGTGCGCTGAGCACAAGTCTAGTGATTGCAATGTTAGGACGTACCATATCCTCTAAAATAATACATCAATGGCCTAAAACTTATGTGTGACACTAAAAACCTGAAATATATATTTTTTATTATTTACCTTTTTTACTTCAAATAATTTACTTATAAATAAAATATTAAATTAAAAATTCATCAATTAGCTGTCCTTTCCCTATTACTAATCTACCGCTCCACCAAGCCAACTAGGCACTCGGGTGAATCCGGCTTCTTCGGGTGCCTAGTTGGCTTGGTGGATTAGTATGTTTTAAATCCTTATGTATTAAAGAAATATTAAATTATAAATTAACGAATAGAACATGGCGGATGTCACAAGACCGTTATTAAATTAAAAAAACGGTTTCATGATTATTTTCGTAAACACAAAAAAAAACGTATCTCAACATTTCTAATTCTAAAGGTAACTTAGTTTAACTTAAATAAGTTTTAATCACAATAATATTAGTTAAGTTATGCTTAAATATGACGTTTGACTCTTACGGCCGAATACTCAAAGGCTACTTAAATATTTAAGTCCCACTTAGCAGTTTGAGACGTCGTTAACTGTCATTTTTTGCATGGCGCGTCAAAGTTAAGCAGCTCTCAAATTTAAGTTGCGTACGAGTATTCGGCCGTTAGACTCGTATTAAAATGCATCTCAAAGTTGAGATCGATCTTAAGATGCAGTTTTGACGTGTATGGAACATCTGTCAGAAACAGCATCTTAAGATCGATCTCAACTTTGAGATGCATTTATTAATACGAGCTCTAATGTTTGACACAGTTTAGAGATAATTTACAATCAACAAACATAAATCCTGACCCACCGTAAAATATTATGACCAGCCAATCACAATCCATTATTATATCCGATGGACCAATCACAATGGTAGGCGTGAGCGTTATTTCACGTCACCGGTCACATTAACTGGTTACGAGCTAATTCACCGAATCACTGCTTACGCGACGAACGAGTAACTGGTGATTTTGTAACAGGTTATTTAGCTGTGGCCCGCACTACATCATAGGTATACATATAGTAGGTATTATGTCACCGGTCACCCATAGACATCTAAAAGTACCAAATAACAATGTTTTTATTTTTGTATACAAGAAGCTAGTAGTGACGAAAACCATAGGGTTAGAAAAATAACCAGTTACAAAAATCACCTATTAAATAACCGGTGACGCCTTTGACGTAACCGGTTACGTTACGTTTCGTGAAAATAATGTAACGACACACGTCTACACAATGGGCTCCTCCGCTGCCGACCAAGCCCCGCAACTTTTTCACTCGTCGTCATTTTGGTGCCGATTATTCCTAGTGCGCAGTCCAAAGGTTGGTTAGTCCGTGATGGGCATTCTCCCTTCCTCTATATCTCCTAACTTATATTTCTGGTGTTATATGAGGGTAGTTCCCTAGACTCCTGCCGTCGTTTCAAGCACCAGTATATTAGGAAGATGAGCAGGCATAGAAGAGCTATAGCGAGGAGCACGCCTAGAACTATAGCCGCTATGGCAGCGCCGTTTAGATAACCTGAAATAAATTATAAGCGTTAATAACAGTCCTAACCCACCCCCCTACCCCTCCCTCTGTCCCTCTTCAAACGATCGGCGTAAAGTAGCTCTTATAGTTGCGACGAATAAGGGAGCGTCCATAAATTACGTGTGGGGATTTTTGAGATTTTGCGACCCCCCCTCCCCCCTTGGTGAGACTTTGTGCGATTTGGCTCGGCCCCCTCCCTCCCCCTTTTAATCTCACGACAAAAGCCATATTCTAGTGGAGAAACATGCTATACTTAATTAAACCCATTTTTCTCGCAATTTTACACTGTTTCTTGCGGTACAAAAAATTACGTGAGATTTGCCGAGACCCCCCCCTCTCCCCCATATAAGATTAGGTGAGATTTTGCTGGACCCCCTCCCCCCTTAAATGCCTCACGTAATTTATGGACGCCCCCTAAGAGCCGGAAGCCCAAACCCCCTTCCTTTATCCCACCCCCCTTCAGTTGGCAACGTGCGAGCAATACCTTTGGTATTGCAAGTATCTATAATTTCAGCCAAAAGACGTCCACTGTTGGACATAGGCCTCCCCCAAGGTTGTCCACAACGCCCGGTCCTGTGCTGGTCGTATCCAGCGGTTTCCCGCGACCTTCACTAGGTCGTCGGTCCACCTTGTGGGGGGTACCCACGCTGCGTCTTCCGGTACGTGGTCCCAATCATGAACCTTGCTGCCCAATCGGCCATCAGTTCTTCGGGCTATGTACTAAGCATCTATAGGCTACGGTTACTGCTGAACATCAGGCAGGCCGTACGCTTGTCTGCCACCATAGTCACATAAAAAACAGTGCTTTATTTTTTTTCATTCATCGACACTATAATAGCTACTTTACGTTGATCTTCTATGAGAGGGTGGTATTACCCTGTCGGTATATGAACTGCAGTCAATTGGCTACAGTTTCATACTTACTAGATATATCGATAGTGTAGCTATTAGTGTTGCCGTACGCGTCCACCGCGTTGATAATAACCCTGGGCACGCAGCAGGTCGCCCTGTAGGTGGCTATCACCTCGTCCCTGGACCCTGCTATAAAGCCGCTGTCGTACATGAGGCCTACGGGCGACGATGAGAGGCGGAGAAGACCTGGGGAAGAGATGAAATTGGTTAATATCGAGAGACTAACACATCAACCAACCCCAAAATAGATAGAGATTTTTAACCAGTTTAATATGACATTTGACAAAGCATTTCTAGGAACAAAAGTGATTTGTAATGCCAGTGTAAGACCATCATAATAACTTGTATAATTATATCGCCAGATTTATACACCAAGTGTAGAAAATAAAATAAAATATCCTGGGACATTCTTTTACAAACGGCTACCTGATCCCAAACTAAGCAGAGCTTGTACTATGGAAACCAGATAACTGATATTACTACATACAACTTTTAGTTTGTAAATACATACATAATATACATATACACCCAGACTCGGGACATGCAGACATGTTCATGCACACAAATGCATGTCCCGGGTAGGAATCGAACGTACGACCTGCAGCGTGAAAGGCGCCATCACGCCAACCACGCCAACGAGCTCGTCAATGCTACTAGATCTTACCTCCTAACGCGTCTCTGGCAATGACCGTGGTAGACCAGGTGTGCTGAGCGCAGTCAGATCCTGTCCTTCCGAGGCAGGTACCCTGGAAGGTGTGTCTGATCTCCGGAGCCCATACATCTGACACTGTCTCCCCTGAACTAACCACGTACACGTAGGCTGATATTGACACTTCTTCGTTGCCTGGAAGAAAGAATAAAGAGAATCATCAAATAAATTACCATAAAAGAGGGAGAACGAGTATGTCCAACTAAACGGAGTCGATGGATATATTACCTCAGTCGTTCGCGATAGGAGGTTAAGCAACGCTTGACAAGGTCAGTCGGAGATGGGTGACCATTTAGTGACATTTGAACTGAGCGTCTCCGTGCTTGGAGGGCACATAAAAAGTCGGTCCCGGTTGTTGTCATCTAGGCAGCAGTCGTTAAGCCTTGTCAGTTGAACAACTCTGACACCAGGTACCAGGGAACCATACGATAAGAAGAAGTTCAGAGAAAGGAAATATAATTTGACTTACCATATGCTGTGAAAGTGACGAGGTCCCTAAACCCTGTTGGGTTGGATGGTATTGTAGCGCTCACTATTACATTGACCGTCTGTCCTGATGCCAACGTTTGCCTGTAAATAGAAGAGTGTGTAATACCCACAGAGTAAAGACTAAAGAAAGAGGTGCCCTTATTAGATATTTGTATGAAACAAAACGTGGTCATTGTTTTTTCATTTTCATTTAATATTTACCGGTAAATAGTTGAACTACTCGCTTCGTTTTATGTCGATGTTAGTACTAGGCCGACCACTCGGCCGACTTGCTTAGGGCCAGTCCCCTTAGTAACTGGTCCATGGTAATACCCCTTCACCGCCCTGTGTCCCACTTCCCTGCAGTGGGGCTAGCACACACGCCAAGACAAGACTTGTCGCGCATTATGTCGCACCGAGTTGCTCTCTCTTTTAATGCATAGGAGAGAATGAGACAATCGATTTATCTCACGTTTTGTCTTGTCACGGTCGACTGTGGTACTAGTGCAGGTCGGCAATGTGAGAGCGATGGCTTTGGTATTGCAAGCAGCTATAGGCTACGCTTGTTGGCCACCGTGGTCACAAACAAAATGGCTGCCTAGTAGCTGGCTGCCCGTCTTTGCGACCCGAGCCAAGTGCCCCCTCCTCTCCCCCCCAAGATCCAGGCCTGCTACCCCTAGGAGTGTACTTACGAGCTAGGACTGATTCCGGTTAGGAGCCTCAACTCCCCCACAGCGCCGAACCTGAACGCCACCGATTGATCCCTGTAGTTCGTCACCTCGAAATGTAGCTGAAATGAATAAGATAGAGTTTATTAGCTGTTAATTGGTAGTTGTAGAGTCCAGTTGTGTCAGCTCATATACGGACGTGAGCTGGTAAAGCCACCTACTGACAGAAGATCGGCGTAAAGTAGCTGCGTTTCGTACGATAAGTGACAGCTGGAAGCTCAACCCCCCCTTATCTTCCTCTCCACTATTAAGAAAAGAAACGAGCGTCTATAGGCAACCGTAACTTCTTAACCTCAGGCAGGCCGTATGCTTGTGGGAGAGGTCTGGTGTATGTGGGATTCTTACCCACTAAAATCTCCTCGATAGCCTTCAACACGGCGGAAGGGCTTCAGAATCTCCAAATGGAACGCACCGTTGCATCTTTGTACATACCTGGAGGTTGTCTCCCGGTGATCCATACAGTCTAGAGGCCAATCCTATCTGCACTGCTGTAAGCAGAGTCCCTTGTTGGTTCATCACCTGAAAGAGATTCAGAATACGCTGTTATATCAGTAAATCTTCTTCTATCTCTTAATCTTTCTTTTTGTCAAATTCGTGCTGTTTCCAAGGTGATTTTGCTTTTCTCTGGGACTCACGGGCTTTTTTTAGTCCGGGCGCTTTAGGCCCGGCCCGCAACTTCCTCTGACATGAGGGACTTTGATATTTCTTTGTCTTCGGATTCTGATGGGTGAGGGACTTTGTTTAACTTAATCTCAACGAGAGTTAAACCTTGCTGTCTCCTAGTAAACCTTGCTTCCTATTCCCTTTCGACTTGGTTTACTACTTAGACGTTATAGAGGGTGGAGGTGAACATGAATCAGATTTAGTTTCCATTAGGAAGAAAGAGGAGAGAGGAAATTACAAAGCCTGTTCACGTTTTTAAGGTTTTATGGCGTTGGATAGATGTATAACGGTCTATTCAAAGGAGTTACATCTGGGCTGCACGCCGGCTGGAAAATTGCAGGTCGCAACACCGGACTGACAGTCCGCAACGTCCGCGTGCAGTCCATTTGCAATTCGTAGGCAGTTTTTACCTCAACTAGATCTAAACTTCAATTTTGCTCTCTGGTAGATGCAGCTTGAGTGAATAGACACTAAGGGCCATAAGATCTTGGTAGTTGATCGATTGTGGAGAGTTTAGACTATCGATTCGAAATGGAAGATGGGAGTTTATACTCCTTCCCGTGGTTTAAGCTGCAATTGATCTAACGACTTTAAGAGATGATCGTCAAAAAAAAAAATTTAGTTACTTTTTTATAGCACAGTATATGTCCACAATATGGTTGGTAACTTAGGCGAAGGTTGGGATTGGGAAAGTCTTATTAAGTAGATGATCAAACCTGCGAAATAGCCCTATTATAAGGGGCTGGGCTGCTGTCATTGAACCTCAGTCTGCTGCTGTAGAACATGGCATTCATCTCCTCAGCCCTCTCGAGGTCGTTCATAGAGTCAGGAGCCAAGAGAGCTGCTGATCTCCCGAACCGGACTTCTGGTTGGTTGAGGGGCCCGGCGAGACGGGTGAAGGGTTCCCCTAAACAGAGAAACTTAGTTACAGACGTGCCAGTCCGTGTGTGTGAACTGTACATTGTTAGTAGAGCCAAGCTGTAGCCAATTGACTGCAGCTCACTCTCTCACAGAAGATCGCCGTAATACAGCTGCGTTTCACACATTATTCTGATGCAAGTTATTTCTAGTAAAAGTAGTGATAGCCGATTGGTTGATTGTAAGCACACGTCTTGAGGTCTTAAGGTCCAGAGAGCCTACTCTGTTTCAAACGAAAACGAAATCGGACGAAATTCGCGTATTTCCTACTACGTTTCTCATTGATTCCGACGTTTCTTACGAACGAAAATTTTATGACGTCTTCGTCGTCGTCGAATCTAAACGTCAAACAATTTTCGTTCGTAAGAAATGTCGGAATCAATGAGAAACGTAGTAGGAAATACGCGAATTTCGTCCGAAATTTCGTTTTCGTTTGAAACAGAGTAGCCCCTAAGGGTTCAACCACTGCATTTTTCGATATCTATGTTCGAATCATAACTTTAATATATGATTATCACTTGCCTACGATTAAGGCAAACATCGTGAGGAACCTTGCATGTCTTATAAAAGCATTTCGAAAGACATGTGAAATCCACTAACCCACAATGGGCCAGCGTCGTGGATTATGGCCTAAACGCCCCTCACTTTGAGGTGCGGCCCGTGACCAGGAGCGGGACGTTAAAAGGGCTAATATTATTATTATTTCTAGTGCGGGGCCCAAAAAAAAAATAAAAAAATTTTACGTCACGACTTTTATCCCCATTCGGGGGTAGTCAGAGGCTTGAGTGGCCATACACCACCACATTGCGGGGCCCAATCGGTGGTAAGCCGTGGTTAGACCCATATTCTAAGACGTTTCCTTGACATTTCCTGACTCCACTCAGCGGACAGTCCATCATAGTCCAGTGACATAGTCCATAAGTTCTTCATTACCTTTCAGATCTCTCCCGACGATCTTCACGTATTCTTTAGACCCTTTGACGGGTGGTATCACCACGTCTGCCACCAGCTCCACCAAGGGATCCGTCTCCTCATCCTGACCGTCCCCTGCCATTGGTTGGTAGCTGCGAATAAAGCCATCATTATTATCAGCGGATACTGAATAAAGCTAAGCTGAAGGATGATGTGGTGACTAAGATTGAGAAGAGTATGCTAAGATGGTTTGGCCATGTAGAGAGGATGAGTGAAAGTCGACTGACGAGACAAGTATACGGTGCGAAAGTGGAAGCGTCGGAAGAGGGCGCCCAAGGAGAACTTTTAACGATCAGGGGCCCTACCACCACCTCTTATAGCAGTATTGTTTTAACGTTTCACCGACTTTTTGTGCAATGACGTTTCTTATTGTCATGACAATAAGGTACGTCATTGCACAAAAAGTCGCTGAAACGTTAAAACGTTCCTATAATTGAATCGCGATAAGAGGTCGTGGTAAGGCCCCACAGATCAATGGTATTTTTCAATAAGGTCAGGTCCGTAGCACCCTCAACCGAGGGCAGTGCATGAGATGTGTGAATGTGGATGAAGCAAAACAGGTGTGTCAACATCGTAGCATGTGGCAGTCACATCTCTGCCTATCCCCGTGGGATACAGGCGTCAGTATATGTATGTATGATACTGAAGTTGAGAAATCGGAAATCCTAGCGCTTAAGTGCGTTCATAAATTACGTGAGGTGATTTTTGTGATTTTTCGACACTACCCTGATGTCGTGAGATGTCGTGAGATTTGGCTCACCCCTCCTCATTAGAGGTAATCTCACGTGAGATTTTTCAAAAGCTATATTCTAGTGGAGAAACATGTTTTACTTAATTTTACCCATTTTTCTGGCAACTTTACAGTTTCTTACGGTAAAAAAATTACGTGAGTTTTGCCTTGACCCCCCCTCTCCCCCACGTGAGATTTGGTGAGATTTGGCTCGACCCCCTCTCCCCCTAAATGCCTCATGTTATTTATGGACGCCCACTAAGCTGCTACGGCTGTGTACTAGACGTTATTTAGATATGACATACCTGAATGGTAGCTTAGCCAGCTCAGCTCCGTACTCGTCCACCAATTGTGACTCCCGTACACTCGCCACCGGACCGGTCACACGGAACTTGAGGGTATCTGAAAACAAACATTTTCATTATACACCGTGTTCATGTTAATTTGCTTTAACTTTAAGGGTAAATTCCTTACGTCTTATTGAGTTAATTTCTCAAAGAAACTAAGTGCCTAACTCGTACCGTTTTCAAATTATTTAAAATCTAAATTTAATCACTAATCTAAGTTAAACCAGTGTAAAATCTTCTTAATTCATAATCAAATACTATTGTCGTCTCGTTCGTAAGTAAAGAGTTTTCAATTTTCCTTATGTACGACAAGGTTTCAAAAATGAGTTCGTTTTGATGTTGTTTTTACTTTTTCGCATGTGTCACGTCAAATTGACGATACTAATTTGTTATTTTTGTTACTTATTTCATAAAAAAAAAAAAAAAAAAACTCCGAATATTGTAAAACGGTTTAAGGGATAAGTTTATGTTAATGTTCCAAGCACTATGTCGAAGTTAAAGTAAATGAACATAAACACGGTGTATACCCGGCAACGGAGGGTTATGATTTTGACCGGTATGTATGTACTATGAGCAAACTCGAAGCTTGATCACTTTCAAGTTTGTCCATTGTATGTTTATTTGTTCGAGCCTAGCTTCCAAACTACTTATCATAAATTGACAAATGAGGTATCGTTGGAAGCGTCTTCATCGCCCGCTGGTTATAGGCTATGTGACGTCACATTAAATTGAATTTGGCGCCCTCTAGAGGACATAATGTCATCAACAAAAAAAATGGCCACGGCTACGGGCTATCTTCTAGATGAGAAAATTTTCTTGTTTCATACTTTTTAGAGCGTGATTTTTACGTGCCCTCCGAAGCACGGAGACGCTCAGTTCGAATGCTACTAAATGGTCACCCATCTCTGCCTGACCTTGCCAAGCGTTGTAACCTTCGTTCATTTACCGATCAGTGATTGCAGCTGGTTATGAGAGACTTGATATTGCTTTATATTGATTGGATATCGCGTCATCATTCATTAGAGCGACCTGCTGATAACCCGAACCCTTGCATAAGCGTCATGTTTCCTATTTACTGATTTTAAATGACGTTAAAAGCGACTGTAGCCTAGGGGTGAACAGGTTGGGCTAACAATCAGAAGGTCCCAGGTTCGATCCCCGGTGGGGCATGCACCAATGGATGAATTTTCATCTATGTGCATAATTTACAGTTCGCTGACGGTGAGGGAAAACATCGTGAGGAAACCTACCTATCCCTCGGGATTAGGTAATAGTCAGTTCCTGTATACACGGCGACACGGTTCACCACCTGTCACGTTGGGTTCTGACTATCTGGTGAAACGTGGGCTTTGAGTTGGTTAATATCTCCACAATGTGGTGGTGTATGGCCACTCAAGCCTCTGACTACCCCCGAACGGGGATAAAAGTCGTGACGTTACATTTTTTTTTACATTTACATTTTTTTTAAATGACGTGAACTCGGATTAAAGCACGGATTTATAATTAAAAGCATTAACTACATGTTCAGATTAACTGCTCAACAAATAGAGATGGAGCTATACGATAGAATGAGACGCATGTCTTTTTATTGGGTTCCGTACCCAATGGGTGCCAACGGCACCCAATTAGTAAGCTTACGCTGTCCGTCTGTCAGCGGGCTGTATATACGAACCGTAATAGATAGTGAGTTAAAATTTTCGCAGAATGTGTATTTCTGTTGCCGCTACAACAACAAAATAAGACTACGGTGGTACGGAACCCTTGTATATTGGATATTGTATATTGTATTATTATTATATGGATATTGTATGGAAAACGGGACAGAGACGGAACAGCCCCCCTAGTCTAGTGGCTTCGTCTACAAGCGTTTCTACAAAACGCTACGCTTAAATGTATGTAAATGACATTACAAGTCGACTTGTGTCATTTCCATACATGAAGACAACGCTTGTAGAAAAAGCAACTTGTCTAGGAGGCCTCGATTGCGTCGTCGACTGTCAAAATATGACATTCTCTATTCAAATTTTAGTTCCTCGTTTGGCCACCGGGTCCGCTCACTTTTTTGCACTGCCAGTAAGAAACATAATACGGCATATATACTTTTTAGTTGAAACAGTTGAAAACTTATAACTCCTTTCCTATCGGACAGTCGGTTAACACGGAAGCCCGCGCCGTCAAAGTGGGTTATATTTCTAATCAGTTTAACCTCCATTATCCACATAAACTGATAAACAATTGTTTTTGTTTAATCTCATTCAGTTACTAATTATTTCACACGACGATTAGTCGTGTGTGTGTTAAAAATAGACAAATAAAACATTAAGTGAATATATGTGGTAGTTTTGGGGAAAGTGATAGTGTAAAAATAATTAGGATTTCAGATTACATACCATTGCCTGTAAATAGAATAAAAATAACAATTAAACAAGTGAGAAAGTACAAGCACGTACGTACAAGTACGTGCAAGTACTAAACGTGAGAATAGATTATAATTAAAATCGGTTAAACAATCTCGATAATTCGATTTTCAAATCAAATAACGTTCGGCGTTCGTTACATAACCGATAAAAGAAAAAAAAAAAACAAACAGATTTATTTTTAAATAGTCGTTCGAATTTTAAAATTTAATTTATTTCATGGTTTATTTTTAAGCGATAAAATTTTCACACAGTGATATTCATACCAGTAAATCAACTTTTTCATTATTCAAAAATGTCAGAAGAATACAAAGTCAATTTGAAACCTTTTTTCAACGTTATTATGGTTATAATCTGATCGCTATCGTGTCGGTTCATTAAATTTATTACAGCTAACCTTTTAGCATGTTGAGAAAAAATGCCAAAAGATAGGAAAAATTATATGTAAATTACCTATACGATCATTGCAAATAAGTAAATGCGTTCAATATTTGTTCAATATCGTAATACAGTTATTAATAGTGTATCCCATTAAAATAATCTGTTTGCAATCAAATTATGACCTTCATAGTTATGAAACCTTTTCATTTTATTGCTTGTGTATTATACCAGCGAAATTTATAGCGATTTTTAGCTAGTTTCAGAATTGCGTCAAGCTCGTTAAAAATATAATGTTTTTGAATTGATTTTGATTTCAACAGGGGAGCATTTCTTTCTAGTTTCTTACAATTATTATAATTTATTCATTGTTGATATTAAAAAGATAATAATCTCGCATTGTCAGGTGATAAATATTCATTAAGAAACAGTCCGGTATTATGAGCATAACATTCATTCATGCCTAAAAAACGTGGCCTTGGTATTTTTAAAAGGAAATTTTCGTTCACACCGTCAACTGATCGGGTATCCAAGGTTTTAATATCACAATTGTGAAGGTTGTATTTGATTCGCAAAACGCTATGGTTGTTGCACCTATTATATTTATTCTGATTGCACCAGACTTCTTGCCAAATAATACACGACGACACTAGACACGAAAACACTCAGTGTATCGAGTGTCTACGTGTGTCCGCCACCGCGACACCTTGTTTTTTTTTTAAGACTGCGGTGGCAAAAAAGCGTACGGCCCGGCTGATGTTAATCAGTTACCGTAGCCTATAGATGCTAACAATACCAAAGGCATTGCTCGTACATTGCCGACCTGAAGGGGAGTGGGATGGAGGGAGGGGGGGTGGGTGGCTTGCGGCTCTCTCACTCATCGTAAACGCAGCTGTAATAACTGCTTTACGCCGATCTTCTGTGAGAGGGTGGTACTATCCCGGTCGAGACAGCCCGTTTGTGAGCTGCAGTCAATTGGCTACAGCTTGGCTCTACCACCTTGTTACAGTTGTAGTGGCAGTGTCGATAAACTGAGATACATTGAGTGTCGAGTGTCGCCGTGTATCCTTAGTATTACAGCAATTCATGTTCTATTTTCAATAGAGCCAGTAAATTGCTCGGACATTTTCGGTTGTCTAAACTGACACTAACAAGAAGTTATTTTTATACTAACTGTGTCGAAGCGAATCTAGAATAGATAAATCTTTAATGGTCTACTATATTGATTTATTTTATTTATTTAGAAATGGGAGAAAATAATAAAATATTTTATAATGTACAAGGAAATAATATATAGATTTGTTTTTTAAACAATGCTGCCAACCAAATGCATATAATTGACTTACTTCTAAGAATATCACTGTGTCACAAAAACGGCTTTTGTTAGTTTTTTATAAACAGGTTTCAGTTTGTTTTTAATTTAAATGCGTCTATTTCCGCCAATTCTAGTATTTTTTTCTAACATTTTATAACAGAATTAGTTGGCAATAATACGAAATAGTACACACAAAAAAAAAAACTACAACACATTTTATGTCATAATCTGAAGTCAAAAAATCTTTCAAAGTCCTAACTGACTGATATATCAACGCAGGCCCTAAACCGCTGGTCCTAGAGACATGGAAAAGGGGTGTATTAAAAAGGGCATGAAAGTTTTTTTTTATTTTAAACTTTAATATCTGCACGGACGAAGTCGTGCGAAGAAGCTAGTCCATTATAAAACATAACTTTAATTGACTCAGAAGTATATCACAATCGATAAAAATGATACCTTTGGTAGAATAGCTCAACCGTTGCCTAATTTCATAATCTCTCACGCAACGTGAGGCGTAAGAAAAAAACTGGTTATCTATGTTTAGCGTAATATGACATTTAGATACGACTAGCAAAACCCCGTGATTTCACTCGAAATCAGGGGCGGATTTGATATATGGCCTATGGATGATTGCCGCCCTTTTCGATGGGCTATACGTTGTTGGCCAATGTGGCCTTTACCACTTCACCCGGACGAACGCAAAGTGCGCTCCAGCCAGCGGGGCAGGGGGACAGCTGGCTCAAGGGCGCTACGTTGGGCACGGCCTGTTTGAGAGAACGGGGGCAAAACTACCACCGGATCACAACGCGACCTCACTGAAAAGATCCGGCAGCAAACTCCGCTAGGTATACTCCCTGTAAAGCACGAAAAATTGAATGATATCTATAAGAAATAAAATTAAAAAATAACGAACGTCTGTAAATGATAAAATTATCTCAATCAGTGTCTTTAGATACTGATACATTACCTTTTTTTTGCGCGGTGCTATTGACACATTTTTTAATTTCTAAACGTTGACGTATAAGGGGGCGGGACGGGCGCGAGTACAAAAAAACACCAAGTTCTGCCGCCCTAAGTCCTTGCCTACTCGGCCTATAGGCAAATCCGCCCCTGCTCATAATTTTTGAGTAAGTACCTATAAATAGTAGTATACGTATGTCTACAGAGTATAACCTACTTAAGCACCGTTTTGTACAGCGTTCAGCGCTTTTTGCGTAAAAATTTGTCAAACTTACAAAAACTTCCGAACTCAAAACATAATTTCGCATTTAAAATGTTAGTGAGTATTGTATGCAAGACCGTCTGTCCTTGACTCAGATATAGTGCGTCGCCATCTTGGTCGCGGGGAGCTGTCAACATGACATTTGGAGGTTATTTTTTTTCTTTACTTTTTTTGTTTTGTTTGCAAAGGGCGATATACGGTTATGTTTTTTTAATCGTTTTATGTTGTTGTAACTAATCATTTTACATGTTGGAATGTGGTGTTACATGTTTTTAATTAATAAAGCGTGCGTGTTGTGGAGTTGAATCCGACCATCCGCGTCCGAGCAATCAGTTTTGACGTCTGAATACGTAGACTAGACCTAACAGTATAACTGGTTTCGCGGGTTCGGCTGCTCGGTACATGTGGACGCGCCTATTAAGAATCATTACATATATTGTCCCTTATTGCTATGCTACTAATACATACTAATTTACATAAAATAAATTAATCGTTAGATGTCACGAATTGGTTTTTATATTATTTCGAATGGCGATATTAATCATGTTTATACTATAACGGGGGGCAATGGTCTCGTGACTAGGCCAAACTAGGCGAGGCAAATGACAGCGCTCGGGTGAGGCATGGCGAGCATGTGGCTTAGGCGCGCCCTGTCAAACTAAAGCGGGCATTACATTATCCAATTTGCAGAGTGCTAAACTAGTGCTGCATTGTGAGATTATACTAGATTTGGATCACTAACAACTGCCTTTAAACCATCCGATTTTAGCACACTAGCTCACCTAGCGCTCTGCAAATTGGATATTAATGTAATGTTCGCTTAAAGTACGATTCCAACGAACGCGGCAGACAGCACACGTTAGTCAAACAAACACAGTCATACAAATTGTGGCGATGACATGTGCCGACTGTCGTCTGCCGTCTGCCGCGTCCGTCGAAATCGTACCTTAAAAAGTTGCTTCGCGCGCGCGTCATTTGACTGGATGTCGCTATTCCCGGTTCTGTGGGTTGTAAAACAAACCGGCTCCGGTACCTAACGTCACTAGTACGATTCGATCGTGACATCACTAACTTCGAAATAATGCATGACTCAGTATATTTTTTGTTTACAAGTTTTATTTGAAGCGTGTCTTTGTGTGTGTGTGTTGATTTTTTTTTCTTTATTAAATATTGATTTACTGGTGTTTATTGTGCTGTGATGATACGACTGTCAATGTAAAGATGAGTCGCAGAATAACAACTTTGTACAAGGACCGGAAGAAAATTAATATCTTATCGTGAGGTTAGTTTCAACCTGGTATGGGAGCTGTTTCTCCCGAAGGTCTCTGACATGGCTCTCACTGACTCGGTGATAACCGGGACCGACTTTTTACGTGCCCTGCAACTAAATGGTCATCCATCTCAGATTGACCTTGCCAAGCGTTGCGTTAACTCCGATATACAAGCAAAAGATGAATATGCTTTGTAGCATTATTGGCTATAATGGCTAATAGGATTTCGGGTAGTTACCTTGCATTCATGTTGCAAAAATTAGCGCGGTAGGTCGCATGTCATTCTTTTGCCCACAAAAAAATTCACTAATGAATCTTCTGCAACCTATCTACTTTGTGTCTTTGGGTTGTTGATCTTTTTTTAATTTATTTGATATTGAACGCGGATCCATTCGTCTCAAGCATCAAGAGTTTGCTCATTAATGTGTAGTGTTATTTTGTAGTTATGAAAGTCCCATCTTATCGTATGGTTCCCTGGTACCTGGTGTCAGAGTTGTTCAAGCCCGAAGGCCTCTGACAAGGCTTAACGACTGTCTAGATGACAACAACCGGGACCGACTTTTTACGTTCGTTACCGAGTTCAAATGCCACTAAATGGTCACCCATCTCTGACTGACCTTGCCAAGCGTTGCTTAACCTCTAGAGCCAAGCTGTAGCCAATTGACTGCAGCTCATTATTTTTATTGGAATGCGTTACTTTTGAATATTGGGCACTGGCAACACTGCCAGTGACACCCAGACCAGGGCAAATTACGAAAAGGCCATTTCCAAAATATGCCTCTGGCGGGAGTCGCACCCGCAACCATCCGGTATAGTGAGCAGAACAGCCTACACTCGGACCACTGCGTCAAGCGGTCCTCAAATGTTATTGATGGCGCGTTAAAATTAACTTAAATTTGAGTTACATTTAAGTATTTGACGGTTAATTATTTATACAGAAGTCTTCGTGTTGGGATCAACTTATTTAACACGCATATAACAAAGTTTTTGCTCTCATGTAACCGTTCTGTCCAAAGATATTGAGTACAAATATAGATAGGTTATACGCGCTCTGTAAGTGGCACACCTGAGCTCAGTCGTACCGTCTCGCTTCACTGATGGTCGCGTTAACAGTGTTGTTTTTGTAAGTTATTACGTACATTTTTGATTTAACACGTGGTTGACTTAACATTTTATTTATTTAATTCTAAATGACTACAGGCCAATTACACGGACTACTAAATTATAATATAAACCCTCCCTTCGCGGCAGTTGGGTAAAAATAATGACAAGTCATGCATCTTTCTCGCAAGACATCAAACATACTATCAAAATTCTTGCCCATTCATCCGCAAACAAATCTATACTTGCGTCTGAATCCAGGAGCCCGTTAAGCTTTTTGAGGGTGAAAGAAAGCAACGTTACTGCCGCGAGCAAGTGTGAGCCGACTTTAGGCTATGGTAACACGGTCCTATTTTCAATGAAGCCAGTAAATTGCTTGCGCATTTTCCGCTCTGTCTGAACCGTGACCGTTAAAGTCTGCCCCCGCCGACCGTGTGTGCATTTGTAAACACTTCTTGTCTATGTAACCTATCTACCTCTTATTACATCATTGGTTCTGTCTAAGTGAATTAACGCTTTTTTGCGGCGTACAGAAGAAATGCAGGTTATCAAGCGCTTTTTGCGATACTTGCGGCAAAAAACTTAATTACGGGGTGAATGAACTTTACGTATTTATTAGCATGTCATTAAATAGTGGTATCATCACGACTGTGCTCGGCTAAGGGGTAGTCTGAGGTGCTATTGACGTTACACTCGGTTAAAAGTAAGTTGTGAGCCAATGGGTGACTATGACATTATGTCAAAGCTGACAACTCGGGCGCGCCGCTCGCTTGTAGACGCAACCATCTGCCATGGACTCATTTTCAAAATCCTTGGGCGGTCGGCATGCTGTTGGCCAGAGAACTAGATATATAGACTACTAGCTTCTGCCCGCGACTTCGTCCGCGTAAACTTTTAAATACCACAGGAACCTGACATTTTTCCGGGATAAAAAGTAGCCTATGTGCTATTCCAGACTATAATCTATCACTGTGGCAAATTTCATCCAGATCGGTTCCGCCGTTCTGGTGTGATTGAGTAACAAACATCCATCCATCCATCTATCTATCCATCCAAACTTTCGCATTTATAATATTAGTGGGATATAGATGGCCAAAAAAATGTCGACCGTCAAGAATTTACGATTTATAATGTAGAAATCACGAAGATCAGTTCAGTTCAGTCAGTTCCTGTATACACGGCGACAAGGTTCACCACCTGTCACGTTGGGTTCTGACTATCTGGTGAAGCGTGGGCTTTGAGTTGGTTAATACCTCCACAATGTGGTGTATGGCCACTCAAGCCTCTGACTACCCCCGAATGGGGATAAAAGTCGTGACGTATATGTTATATGTTATGTTATGTAATTCACGAAGATAATATTGGTTTTGCAATGGACAATTGTTAAAGAACTGAGGGCCCTAGTGAGCTTTTTCTTCTTATCGTATGGTTCCCTGGTACCTGGTGTCAGAGTTGTTCAAGGCCTCTGACAAGGCTTAACGACTGTCTAGATGACAACAACCGGGACCGAGTTTTGACGTGCCCTCCGAAGCACGGAGACGCTCAGTTCAAATGCCACTAAATGGTCACGCATCTCTGACTGACCTTGCCAAGCGTTGTAAACTCCGATCGTTCGATCAGTGATTGCAGCTGGCTATGAGGGCCTAGTGGCGCCCTGCTCCATAGCCAATTAGCTTCGTCTACGAGCGTTTCTACAAATCGCTACGCTTAAATGTGTGGAAATGACATTACAATTTACAAGTCGATAAGTAGATCACGTGACTTATGTCATTTCCATACATGAAGCAAATTACTACAACTATGTTTAATGCATGATACTTTAGGTCTATTTGTTAACACAGAACCATTTCCAATCATATAATGAGACTGTATCTAAATATATTAATAAATGAAGCGTAGCGTTTTGTAGAAACGCTCGTAGGAGGGCTGGTGAGCTCAAAATTTGTATCCTCATCCTAAAGACGGCCGCACACCATAACGATATAATTGCTCAAGTCTATAGACTTGCGCAAGTATACTTGAAGGTGTGTGGGGAAATATTGAACAATTTTCCCCACAAACCTTCAAGTATACTTACGCAAGTGACTTGTAGAAGTATACTTGAAGGTGTGTGGCCAGCATTAAAGGCTGGCTTACCTGGTGCCCCAGTTTCAACGTCGAAATGTATTTGCGTTGTCGCGAACACGCAGAGTCGATAGTCGCAGGTGTCACAGCGCACGCTGAGATGCCACATGCCCACTAATTCTGGTTGGGTTTCAGGGCGAGAGGGGTTAGCCGGGAGGACTGATAACCTGAGGACAATATTAGAAAATACATCATCACACCAGCCCCCTGAGACTGTGGCTTTGTCTACAAGCGTTTCTATAAAACGCTACGCTTAGATGTATGGAAATGACATTACAAGTCACGGTGACTTATGTCATTTCCATACATGAAGCGTAGCATACGCGTAGCGATTTGTAGAAACGCCTGTAGACGACAGCGACTTGGTTAGGGGGGCTGGGTGGCTTAACAACTGCTGTCTAGATAACAACCGGGACCGACTTTTCACGTGCATGCAGACGCTTAGTTTGAAATGCCACTTAATTATATTCTTGTATCACTTTCCGACACCATTCCAACCTTGCTCTCCTCTCACTAATTCTGCAGAGCTAGTAAACGAGCCAAGACAAGACTCTTGTCACGCGTTATGTCGCACTGAGTGGCTCTCTCTCTTACATAATACATAGAATCTCTTCTAGACGAAATTGATTTATCTCGCGTTTTGTCTTATCACAGCCGGCTGTGCTATCAGTGCCGGTTCCTGTTCTGAGCCCTCAGCCCCTCTAGCTAAATAGCTTCGTCTACGGGCATTTCTACAAAACGCTACGTGCAAATGTATGGCAATGACATTACAAGTCGATAAGTAGATCACGTAACTTATGTCAATTCCATACATGAAACAGATACTAACGTGTTCTCGTGTAGACTGGACCCGGGGAAGACCAGGTACACTTCCCTCGGAGTTATACCCTCGGTCTTCGAAGCTGGTGAGAAGGCAGCGACTGATGATGCGTTGTATAAGTCTATTTGAGCGGCTGCGTAGAAGAAAAGAGTGAAATTAATGCATTACCCCTGGATATTCCAAGAACAATTATATTCTTACAAGGTCGATGGTATAATGAAAAACCTTTCTAGACAAGTGACTTTGTCTTCGAGCGTTTCTACAAATCGCTACGCTTCATGTATGGGAATGACATAAGTCACGTGACCTACTTATCCACTTGTAATGTCATTTCCATACATTAAGGTGTAGAAGCGACTTGTAGAAACGCTTGTAGACGAATTCACTTGGCGAGGGGGGGCCGGGCAGTCTTAGAATAACGATTACTAGGTCATAGGTATAGCCAAGCTGTAGCCAATTGACTGCAGCTCATATACGGGCGGGCTCGACCAGGGTAGTACCGTCCTCTCACAGGAGATCAGCGTAAACTTTACCATCACCTCATCACCCCCTACCTCTCGCTCTGACCCACTTTGACGTGCGAGGGATGCCTTTGGTATTGCACGCATCTATAGGCTACGGTTGCTGGTTTACATCAGGGTCGTACGCTCGTTTGTCGACACTAATAAAAAAAGGCATGCAATTAAACCGACCTCTTTTTAATAGCATTTTTGGCCATTAATAAATTACATTGTCCTCTGATTTACTATCTCAGCCGCTATTAATGTGCGATTGTGCATCTAATACTATTTTAGCCACCATATTTAAGCCACTGTAAATTAAACTCAGCCACGTAGTTATTTTTTAGCATCTATGTTTGTAACTTAGATTCAAGAAGTAAACCTCTAAATTATTTCTAAATTACACCAAAAAAGTAGAATAACACTCTATGACAAAACTCCTATTTCTGCGTTCAGGGACACCATGTAACCTAACACGAAGGGAATGACGGGGGTTCCCTTCGATTGGCTGATGGCTTCGATGGCTGATTTATAAAACTAGAAGTCAAATGCCAAATAAAAATTCTGCGGCTCTATTTATAATTCCCCATAAAAATACCTCCTCTTAGGGCTCTTAGGGATCATTGGTAGTTGATTGATCGTGGAGGGTTTAAACTATCGATATGATATGGAAGACGGGATATTGGAGGTAGAACCAAGCTGTAGCCAATTGACTGCAGCTAAAATATGGGCTGGCTCGACCGGGGTAGTACCACCCTTGGTGGCTCGACCGTGGTACTACCAGGTACCTGGTACCCTCTCACAGAAGATCGACGTAAAGTAGCTATTGCAGCTGTGTCTCGTACGATGAGTGAGAGAGTCGAAGTCGAGCCGGAAGCCGGAAGTCGCCGGAATTCGTGTTTTAAGCGCGTGATGATGGCAGCCTTGTTGATAATAATTTTCTACAGGTTGCCAGCATTGCGACACTCCACCGGAACTCGGCGATTCCATAATAACAACAATCATAATTTTGTATCGAGTTACCATAATGGGTGAACAATTTGCCGCGTATTGTATTGTATTACTCGAAGGTCACAATTATTTTGACAGATTGATAGTTCAATTTACGTGATTAGATGATGGGGGCTGATTTAATTAAGTTTGACAAGGTACATGTCATTTAAAACTAAGATTCAGATGCCACAACACAACTTCAGATCGTCAGGAATAAAACTTATATGTTAAGGCGGGGCCCGCCGTCCGAGATTTTGGCCGCCTGGATTGGTCGAAAGTGAACTAGTGCCCACTTTTTTGCGAAAAAACGAAAAAAAAAAATTACGTGAAAAACTATTGCATCACAAAATCCGACTATGATTTATTAGGTATTATCTTTCTCCATCTTTTGGTGAAAAAAATATTAAAAAATATCAAGTTTAGAAGGAGATAGAAATTTAAAGACGAAAACAGCTTCACATTGATATTTTTTACGCACAGTAGAATAGCAAATAGCACCTTTTCCTACTTAAAATTTAAAGATGAAGGTTTAATAAATACTGTTGATATTTTTTTCAAAATGTTTATCCCACTTGTCTAAGTGGAGATGGCCTCCAATCATGCTTGTCTTTGCCGATGCCCGCCGAACATCCATACAAATTTTCATCCCCAGTTTCAACCCCTTAGGGGATGAATTTCCAAAAACGCTGATACGCTATTAATTGTAAATAACCTACCATCATTCGGTGGGTACAATACTGCATGCTCCACTGCACCTTCGATGAGCACCCTCAATGCTGTGACTCCATTTTCCACTGGCAGGCCAAGAGATATCGCCTGCCCACCACCCCGTCTCACTAGCAGAGTCTGGTGACAAGGACCACAAATCATCATCATCATGTCAGCCAAAAGACGTCCACTGCTGGACATAGGCCTCCCCCAAAGTTTTCCACAACGACCGGTCCTGCCACTTGTATCCAGCGGTTTCCCGCGACCTTCACCAAGTCGTCGGTCCACCTTATAGGGGACCTACCCACGCTGCGTGTTCCGGTACGTGGTCACTACTCAAGAACCTTTCTGCCCCATCGTCAATCAATTCTTCGGGCTATGTGCCCCGCCCACTGCCACTTCAGCCTTATTCGCAATTCAATTCAATTTAATTTATTGTGTATCATAGGTAAGTACAGAGGTGAACATGGTTACTTAAAATATTAAGCTCTCTATGAACTGCCTATACGGCGTACAATTTTTGCCTGCCTACCTAATCAAATAATAATAATGATAGTAAATGTGATAATAAACTAGAAATGTCACATTGAAACGTAAATGTCAAAAGATAGCTGATAATGTCAATAATATAAAATAATTAATATTGATAATCAAGATCAACAGGGCTATGACAACAAATATAAGCATAATATTTATTAATTTAATGTTAAACTAGCTGTGTGCCTGATGGTATCTTCCATGGGGCTAAAATGTCAATCTTCCATACAATCTTTCATCCCCTTTTTCCAAAAATTCTGATAGAGATGATTTTTGCTTATAACATAAGCCGACGATCTAGAGATTAACCCCCAAATTCATAGAGATTTACCCAGTTTACAATAGTTATGAAAAGCATTTTCAGGAACAAATGTGATTTGTAATTCCACTGCAAGTCGATCATAACTTTCTATGAATTTGGGGGTAAGACTACTAGCCGCAGTAGTTCAAGCGTAGGCCGCTCAGCGCACTGCATTTGGGGGCTGCGGGTTCGATTCCCGCCAGAGGCAAATTACGGAAACAGTTTTTTTGCGTAAATTGCCATGGGGGCGATCCCAGTGACACACACACTGGGATCGCCCCCAGTCCATTGTACGGTACCCATAGTACAAGTCTTAGTTTGGGACCATACAGTTGGTATGTTAGTCTGGCGATATATAAATCTAGCGACCATTATAAGTAGAACTTACATCAAATCTATCCGCTTCAGCGTCAGAGTTCAGCCTGCCTCGTCTGCCTTGCTTGGCTAAGGGTACCCATTGCTCCAACTCTGCATCCGCTGCTAGATTGGCACTGTCTACATCCTGAAACAATGAATGAATTTGTGGTTAAAACCTGCTAAGAAAAAAGTAAGTTTAAAAACTAAAACCCGACTACTGAAAAATCGCGCACCGAAAAGTATGAAACAAGAAAATATTCTCATCTAGAGGATAGCCGTGGTCCGTTTAGGCCCTTTAGGTCAAAGTGGCATATGACCACGGACCACGGCTATCCTCTAGATGAGAATATTTTCTTGTTTCATACTTTTTAGAGCGCGATTTTTCAGTAGTCAGTTTTTAGTTTTTAAACTTACTTTTTATTTAATTATCAAGCTCTTTCATTTGATACCCCACACGGTTTCATTAAAAATGTTTTTTTTAGTTCATGACATTATGTCCTCTAGAGGGCGCCATATGCAATTTTATGTGACGTCACATAGCCTATAACCAGCGCGCCATTAAGCCGCTTCTAACGATACCTCATTTTTAAATTACGACAAGTAGTTTGGAAGTTAGGCGGGAACAGATGCACATACATACATACATACATACCGGTCAAAATCATAACCCTCCGCCGTAGTCGGGTAAAAAAGGATTTACTCGATTATGTCAAAATAGAAAAATGTCAACCCCGAATTAATGCCAAATCCTATTCAGAATCAGTCCTCCTCTCACAGAAGATCGGTATAAAGTACCTATTACAGCTGCGTTTCGTACGATGATCGTGTATTGATGATGATTCGTCCGTCTGTCCGTCTGTCAGCGGGCTGTATCACATGAACCGTAATAGGTAGAGAGTTGACATTTTCACACAATGTGTATTTCTGTTGCCGCTACAACAACAAATACTAAAAATAAAATAAAATTTTAAAAATAAAGGGGGTCTCCATACAAGTAACTTGATATATTTTTATTATCTTTGACGCTATTATACAATTTAATGGTAATTTTTGGGGATGTTTATATTCTACAGTGGTACGGAACCCTTTATGTGCGAGTCCGACACGCACTTGGCCGGTCTTTGTCATAAGTACCGTATTGACATACAAACGGACACTTCAATTTTATTTATTTGTAAATATTTGTATTCATTACAACAAAAAACCTTCCTATCCCTCGGGATTAGGTAATAGTCAGTTCCTGTACACGGCGACAAGGCTCACCACCTGTCACGTTGGGTTCTGACTATCTGGTGAAGCGTGGGCTTTGAGTTGGCTTAATACCTCCACAATGTGGTGGTGTATGGCCACTCAAGCCTCTGACTACCCCCGAATGGGGATAAAAGTCGTGACGTTAAATTTTTTTATATTACAAAAAACCTGCAAGCAGTTAACAATTACGATAAAAAATAGTCTAGTTGATGCTATGACTCGTCGGTTCAATTCACCGTGCAAATTCGGTGAAATTGAAACTCAACGCGGCTTGAGTAAGAATGTCCACATCATTGTGAGATTCACTCTCAATATAGGGAATTTTTGAGCGAAACTAATCTGAGCATTTGATGAAACGAGTGCAGCATTTTTAAGGAAATCTTCTTGACTTTTTATGATGCTAAGCAGTGACCGTAGTTTATAGATATTGCAATACCAAGGGGAGAAGGGTTGGGCTACCGGCTCTCTCACTCGTCAAACGAAACGCAGCTGTAATAGCTACTTTACGCTGATCTTCTGTCATTGGGTGGTACTACCCCGGTCGAGCCCGTATATTTGCTGCAGTCAATTGGCTACTAATACAGCTTGACTCTACTTATGACCTAGTAAGTGATATTATACTAGCTTTTCCCCGCGACTTCGTCCGCGTAGAATTTAAATTTAAAAAATTGGTTCTCTGATCCCGGATCCTGGAACCCGTATCTTGGATCCCGTTTCCCATTGTTACCGGATCCTGGATCCCGTTTGCCGGATACCGTATATTTTTTTACACCTTGGGTTACATTATTGAAGTTTTAGTAGGGATCCCTAATTTCTTCTAGTAATAAATATAGCCTATGTTACTCAGGGATAATGTAACATTTTAATGGTGAAAGAATTTTTGGAAACGGTTCAGTAGTTTTTGAGTTTACTCAACACAAACATCCATACAAACATACATACAAATCTTTTCTCTTTATAATATTAGTGTAGAAGACTGTCCAGGGCCCTAAGTGGCTAAGCTATTGCCATGGAGCTACTAGTGATGGACCCTCTGATTGGTCGAATGATTCTGACCGAGCGATCAGAGGGTCCATCACTAGTAGCTCCATGGCAATAGCTTAGCCACTTAGGGCCCTGGACAGTCTTCTACACTAATATTATAAAGATTAAGCTTGATCACTTAGGGCCCTGAGGTAATGAAGTGATGAGGCTTACCATAACTTGAAGGGAATAGGGAAGGACCTCCCCCTCCGTGTGTTGAGATATGTTCCTCAGCTCCTGTAGGGCTTGCTCCGACTCCGTTGAAGGGTGGTCAGGGTCCGTCCATATTGTGTAAACCTGGAGGAAAGAAGGATTTAGGTTATTCGTTGCAAATCACTTAAAAAAAATGAAACGTCATGACTTTTATCCCCGTTCGGGGGTAGTCAGAGGCTTGAGTGGCCGTACACCACCACATTGTGGAGGTATTAACCAACTCAAAGCCCACGTTTCACCAGATAGTCAGAACCCAACGTGACAGGTGGTGAACCTTGTCGCCGTGTATACAGGAACTGACTACTACCTAATCCCGACGGATCACTCAAATCACTTCAAGGGTAGGGAATTTTGCAAATGGCCCTTTCTTTGAGTTAGTTCTCTCGTCCATACCCTTTGTCCCAGTCTGGGTGTCACTGGGACCCCAGTCCATACAGCACCCATAGTATAAGCGTTGCTTAGTTTGTGATCATACAGTCAGTCAGAGATGGGTTATATAGTGGCATTCCGTGCTTCGGAGGGCACGTAAAAAGTCGGTCCCGGTTGTTGTCATCTAGACAGTCGTTAAGTCTTGTCAGAGGCCTTCCGGCTTGAATAACTCTGACACCAGAAGGGCTAGACAAGTGGCTGACGTCTACAAGCGTTCCTTCAAATCGCTACGCTTCATTTATGGAAATTACATAAGTCACGTGATCTACATAGCAACTTGTTGTTGATCCACATAGCGACGTCGAAATTTCCATACATTGTGAAGTCTATTCTATTCTGTTCGATTAGCGTTCATGCCACTTGTCTAGGGGGGCTGGTACCAGGGAACCATACGATAATAAGAAGTTAGTCAGTCAACATACCTTCAGTCTCTTCTCCACCAGTGCTCTCAACGCGAGCGGCAATCTCTGAGGATCACCAGGTCCTTTGTCGGTGACCACGAACAGGGCGCTATCGTATGGCACCAGCTTAGCAGCAGTGGCTAGCGCGCGCATTGTGCCGTCATTCGTGGCGTCTGAATGGACACCCTGTGGAAAAGAAAGTTCAGGATAGATTGACGGTCGCACCCTTGGGGTTGGCATCTCGTGATGACAACCCTGAGGAGGACAGTTTTTTTAATGGACTTTAATGTTGTTGACGTGGCCAATCAGCTGCAAAACTGAAGTGTACTGAAGTTTCAAGGTGGTAGAGCCAAGCTGTAGCCAATTGACTGCAGCTCATAAACGGGCTGGCTCCACCTGGGTTGTACCACTCTCTCACAGAAGATCAGCGTAAAGCAGCTATTACAGCTGCGTTTCGTACGATGAGTGAGAGAGCCGTTACCCCACCGCCCCTTCCCCTCCCTCCATCCCACTCCCCTTCAATGGCAATGTGCGAGCAATGCCTTTGATATTGTAAGGATCTATAGGCTACGGTAACTGCTTAACATCAGGCGGGCTGTACGCTTTTTTGCCACCGCAGTCCTATAAAAAATATAGTGGAACTGGGCCGGGCCACATCTGCCGCATGCCGGAAACGCTATGGCCAAAAGTAACCACGCAGTGAATCCCAAACAGCGGGAAACGGCAACGCGGAAGGCCCAGAAAAAGATTGCGGGATGAGCCGGACTCATACTCGTTCATACGGACTGGAGCCATAGACCGGAGGCCTTAAAAAGGGAGGGGAGGCCTTTGCCCTGCAGTGGGAGAGTACAGGCTAGAAATGAAATGAATACGTTGTTGGCCAAAGCCTTAACAAATTCACCGGGCGAAGGACGAACGCAAAGTGCGCTCCAGCCAGAGGGGCAGGGGGACAGCTGGCTCAAGGGTGCCACGTAGGGCCTCGGCTTGGGCTGCTGAGAGAACGGAGGCAATTATTATTATTATTTTTTTTATAGGACTGCGGTGGCAAAAAAGCGTACGACCCGCCTGATGTTAAGCAGTTACCGTAGTCTATAGATGCTTACAATACCAAAGGCATTGCTCGCACATTGCCATTGCCGACCTGAAGGGGACTGGGATGGAGGGAGGGGGAGGGGGGGGGGCTTACGGCTCTCTCACTCATCGTACGAAACGCAGCTGTTATAGCTACTTTACGCCGATCTTCTGTGAGAGGGTCGTACTACCCCGTTCGAGCCAGCCCGTTAAAATTACCAATATATCTTGTTTTCAATATATATTGGCGTTGTTGGCGTGGTTGGCGTGATGGCGCCTTTCACGCTGCAGGTCGTAGGTTCGATTGCTACCCGGGACATGCATTTGTGTGCATGAACACGTCTGTATGTCCCGAGTCTGGGTGTATATGTATATTAAGTATGTATTTACAAATAAAAAAGTAGTATATGTAGTAATATCAGTTGTCTGGTTTCCATAGTACAAGCTCCGCTTAGTTTGGGATCAGGTAGCCGTGTGTAAAAAATGTCACAGGATATTATTATTTTCAAGATTCTGCCTGTTTCTATCCAAAAAAATCTTGTTTTTTTTTTCAGTACTGAAACCTTGAAATGTGGTTTCAAGAATTGTCTGCGTACCGTTTCGGTATAATTATCCTTTTGACAATAATATTATATTTTCAATACGCCTGATTTGCATCCACACCACCACCTGTTGTTCCGCGGCTGATTCTCCACGGTCTTAATATTTCCTTTAAGCTGTGTTCATACTTCCATATGTGGCGATATTATGCGTCTTTAGGCGTATTAATGCCAGATTCTCAAAATCCGTAGACGCCTGATTCCCAAAATACCCAGATTTTAAAGATGCCTGATTCCCAAAATGCCCAGATTTTATAGATGCCAGATTCTCAAAATCATTTATGGGTGGCAGAGCCAAGCTGTAGCCAATTGACTGCAGCTCTTATAAAGGCTCATATATGCACCCTCTCCCAGAAGATCGGCGTAAAGTAGCTGTTTTAGCTACGTTTCGTACGATGAGTGAGGGAGCCGGAAGCCAGAACCCTTTCCTTCTCTCTGTTTCATTTCCCTTCAGGTTGGCAACGTGCGAGGCGGGTCGTACGTCGTTTGCCACCTTAGTCAAATAAAAATCCGGCTTTCTCACTCATCGTACGAAACGCAGTCGCAATAGCTACTTTACCCCGATCTTCTGTGAGAGGGTGGTACTACCCCGGTCAAGCCAGCTAGTTTATGATCTGCAGTCAATTCGCTACAGCTTGGCTCTATCACAAATATGTAAGCAGGGCAAGCACTATAGATACACGCGATGATGCCGCGATTTCTTCGCTACCTTTGACTCGAGCCTAATACCACATAACACTATGGTTGATGACGTGTTTTCAGAGACACAAAGAAATAAAAACAATCTATGGTTTGTGAGGAAGGTTGTTGAACTCGTGCTAATTTCTTGATTCAATAATGTATTTCAAATTAATGATTTAATCCCATAATCCACCACGCAAGGTCGAATTAAATACAGATAAAAGATTTTCCTGTTTTTCTTTTTAATTAGTAATATACTGATGTTAAGATGCTGGAAATAATCAATCAATCATTTATTATGGAATACACAGGTGTAGTGATGGGATGTTCTCGAGAACATTCTCACCCTCGGAAACTTACTCGTGAGAATTTTTGAGAATCTTCTATTTTGGGTGACGTTATCCTAACTTTCAATCTTAAAAACAACTAAAACCACCATACTTGCATGTTTAATGAGGTTTATGCCAAGTTTAACATGCTTCGGAAGATAAATTCTCGAAAATTCTCACGAGTAAGTTTCCGAGGGTGAGAATGTTCTCGAGAACATCCCATCACTACACAGGTGTATACACAGGTAGGGACAGGTATATTGGGTAACGCCAAGCTTTAACCAATTGTCTGCAGCTCATATACGGACTGACTGGACTGGGGTAGAACCACAGAGTAAAGACTAAAGAAAGAGGTGCCCTTATTAGATATTTGTATGAAACAAAATGTGGTCATTGTTTTTTCATTTTACTATTTACCAGTAAATAGTTGAACTAATCGCTTCGTTTTATGTCTATGTTAGTACTAGGCCACGACCACTCGGCCGACTTGCTTAGGGCCAGTCCCCTTAGTAACTGGTCCATGGGTAGAACCACACACTCACATAAGATCGGGGTATAGTAGTTATTGCAGCTGCGTTTCGAACGACGAGTGACAGAGCTGGAAGCCCACCCAGCCTCAGTCCCACTCTCCTTAAGGCCGTGGTCTCCTATTAAATGCCATCGGACGGGCCCGTTAGCGTGGTTGGCGCGGAGGCGCCTTTCACGCTGCAGGTCGTAGGTTCGATTCCTACCCGGGACATGCATTTGTGTGCATGAACATGTCTGTATGTCCGGAGTCTTGGTGTATATGTATATTAAGTATGTATTTACAAATAAAAAAGTAGTATATGCAGTGATATCAGTTATCTGGTTTCCATAGTACAAGCTCTGCTTAGTTTGGGATCGGGTAGCCGTGTGTAAAAATGTCCCAGGATATTATTATTATTATTATCGGCCGCTTACAGCGTCACGCGTACGCCGCGTCACAATGCTTACTATAGAAATGTACTGTTGTGGTCTCCTTCACACGCCGACGCCGACGTCACTATAAAAATTGTGACGCGGCGTACGCGTGACGCTGTAAGCGGCCGATGGCATTTAATAGGAAACCACGGCCTTAGGTCAGCAACATGTGAGCGATGTCTTTGGCAACTGCTTAGCATCAGGCGGGTCGTAAGCTTGTTTGCCACTTACGTCACATAAAAAGTAAGTTTAAAAACTAAAACCCGACTACGGAAAAAACGCGCTCTAAAAAGTATGAAACAAGAAAATATTCTCATCTAGAGGATAGCCGTGGTCCGCGGTCATATGCCATTTTGCCCTAAAGGAGCTACACGGACCACGGCTATCCTCCAGATAAGAATATTTTCTTGTTTCATACTTTTTAGAGCGCGATTTTTCAGTAGTCGGGTTTTAGTTTTTAAACTTACTTTTTATTTAATTATTTTGGAGTAACAATATATATATTTTTGAAATGTACTCATCAAGCTCTTTCATTTGATACCCCACACGGTTTTATCAAAAAATGTTTTTTAGTTCATGACATTATGTCCTCTAGAGGGCGCCATATGCAATTTTATGTGACGTCACATAGCCTATAACCAGCGCGCCATTAAGCCGCTTCTGACGACGACTTCTCATTTGTCAAATTACGACAAGTAGTTTGGAAGTTAGGTGGGAACAGATGCACATACATACATACATACATACCGGTCAAAATCATAACGCCTCCGTAGTCGGGTAAAAAAGAAAACTTAAACTTACTTGGTACTTAAGTAACAGCTTGGATAGAGCTTCGGAGACAGCTCTGTCACCACTCCCGACGCTGCTCGGCTGCAAGTTATGCCTGGACCGCCAATTCACTCCTGGTGAAAGAAAACTCATGTTAAACTCATCGCTCTTCTTCCTAGCCTTATCCCATTATGAGGGGTCGGCTTCCAGTCTACCCTGATTTGGCTGATCACCGATATTTACACGGAGCGATTGCCATCTGCCCTCCGAGACCCAACTAGCGGGACTATCGGCAACCTAAGGGTAAGACCATTCTTGTCAGAATTTTCAGGCTTCTGACTGCCCGTAACGGCTGTCGATCTTCAAATGACACCCGGGACCGCCAGCTTAACGTGCCCTCCGAAGCACAGAGGAGGTCAGATGTTATAATTCGGCCACCAGTTCCGAAACCCATGTTTAGGAAAATTCAAATACTAGTCTGCAAAATTCAGTAGTTTCTAATATTTGTGATTTTTGAAAAAGAGTCATAAAACGAAAGAGTGTACAAAAGAAACTCATTAGACATAGATTAAAGATTGGTCTCCGCGAGACAACCCGCGCGCGTAAGTAATTAATCCATGTTATTGATGCGTCTATATGGGGCGAGCGGCGCGCCCGAGCGGTCAGTTTTGACTTTGAACGAATATACATAAGGCATAACTCTTTTCTCTTTAGCATTTAATACGGCGCCATACAAAACATGCACTATTAAATCAAGACCTATAATCACATTTCAACGACATTCTCGTGAAGTGTCAACAGTTAGGAAAGGTCCGAACGACCTTGGACAGTGAGCGCTGCGCGAGCGCAGGGTTAGTTATGCAAATCAACCGTCATGCTCCACTTGACGTCAACTGTCATATTCCGCGGCAAAAACTTTGCGATAGTGGGGCAAAAAAAGATATCCGATGAAAATCGATTTGGGTGATATCGATTGTCGAAATTGTTGTTGTGCTAATCGATGTTTGTCTAAAGCTCGTATTAATAAATGCATCTCAAAGTTGAAGTCGATCTTAAGAAGCTGTTTTTGACAGATGTTCCATACATTAAACGTCAAAACTGCATCTTAAGATCGATCTCAACTTTGAGATGCATTTATTAATACGAGCTTAAGATTAGTCCGAATACATTTTACCACCAGCCCCACTAGTGCTTCCTCTACAAGCGTTTCTACAAATCGCTACGCTAATGTATGGAAATGACATTACGAGTCGATGACTTATGTCATTTCCATACATGAAGTGTAGCGATTTATAGAAACGCTTGTAGACAAAGCTACTTGTCTAGGGGGGGAAGTTTGTAATGTTGCTTCCATTGAGAAGAGCCGGCACGAAACTCAATAGCCACGTCCAGATGTCTCACATGCCGCGCGAGGCAACTTGCCTCACGAAGTTTGTTTTGCCTCGCGCGAGGCCAATGCGCGTCTTGCCTCACCTGAGCGCTGTCATTTGCCTCGCATAGTTTGGCATAGTCATGACACAGAACGATGTCAAAAGTGTCAAACTGATTGCTCGGGTATACCCCTCTCTGTCTAGAGTGTCAGTTGCCTCGCCATTTGCCTAGCGCGGCATGCGACTGAGGCAAACGACGTGCTCCGCGAGGCATTTGGGTGAGCAGCCTCGCGAGGCATGTGCATGTTGTAGACACGCCCACTGGTTACTCTTTTATGGTTACTCTTTTCAATAGGAAAAGCAAAATTGTGTACATTCTCAACAGCAACGCAATGTGAGCAGGCATCATTGTCAACAAACACATGATTTTATTAAAAAAACATGTTTGTGCCACAATCATACAACGTCATACAAAATAACTATTGTTTGTAATACATTATTGTATTAATAAGGCAGCCATGTGTATAAACCATTGTTGTGTTTAAAAGGATATGTAATGTGCTTGAAAAAAATAAATACAATATAAATATAATTGCATTGCATTCATCATTCATTAACGTGCATGATAATATTGGGTTGATTATACGAGGGACGATTTCACGTACCAAAAAAATATAAATAAAATAAAACATGACACAAAACTGAACACAAATATTATAGATGGGGACCCGTAGAAGGATTTTCTGGATTTACTCGAGCGCGTCAGATTAAGATAAGGGAGTAGCTTACATATTGATAAGAACCTCCAACAAATATGAGCCCTTAATATTGGTGGGTACGCTCAGGGGAACAAAAAAATAAAATAGACCATCTTAAAATACTCGAACTCGTCAGATTAAGATAAGGGGGATTCATTACTAGCTAAGAAGTGTCAAAAGTGGCAATTTTGCTAATTTGATCGTCTGTCTAAGAAATGGGAGCATCTGGAAGTTTCACTGAACACCCCCTCTGAAATTGGTTTTTTTTTATAGGACTGCGGTGGCAATAAAGCGTATGGCCCGCTTGATGTTAAGCAGTTACCGTAGCCTATATGCTTACAAAATCTGACGCGCTCGAGGATTTTTTTTTTTGTAATTTTTTTTGTTCGGCAGTAGCTGTCGACCAGTGCCGGCAGTAGCTGTCGACCAATGCCGGCAGCTGCGGTTGTAGCGGGTTGGTCATGTAGAATATTAATTTTGATTCATTTTTGTTTCAGGTAAGATAACTTCAGTCCAAGCACATGTTGGTAAGTCAAGGTGATATGTTGAGCGAACGAGAACGATGTCTTGACTTGCGAATGCTTGTGCTCGCAAATTCCTATCTGTATAGTTCGCCTGTATTTTACATATAGGTGGACCGACGACCTAGTGAAGGTCGCGGAAACCGCTGGATGCAAGTGGCACAGGACCGGTCGTTGTGGAAAACCTTGGGCCTATGTCCAATAGTGGACGACTTTTGGCTGACATGATGATGATAATTTCCGTATTGGTCGTATTGTCTGTTTATAGGATCACGTTGTTGTCTGTCTGTTTGTCTTTCAAGACTGGACAGCACAAACTGCCCGTGTCAGAAACATGTAATTTTGACAGCAGGGGCCTTACCACGACCTCTTATCGCGATTCAATTATAGGAACGTTTTAACGATTCAGCGACTTTTTGTGCAATGACGTACCTTATTGTCATGACAATAAGAAACGTCATAGCACAAATGGCCGCTGAAACGTTAAAACAAAACTGCTATAAGAGGTGGTGGTAAGGCCCCAGTTACCTTTTACGGCGTGCATGCGCTAAGGATTTGGGAAATTCCACCCCTAATGGGGTAAATGTTTTTATGGGGATTTGGAAGGCTACTCTTTACAAATTAAAAATATACTTTTCGGCGTTTCTGTAAATTGAACTCCTCTTAAGTTTGTACGGAACACTCAGGGTGCTAGTCCTACTCGCACTTGTCCGGGTTTTTTTATTAATTGCCATTATTATTGCACCTATCTGCTTGCAGGGAAGCAAGATAAAATTGATATTTCCCATTCCTAATTGCTGAAATTCATGATATCCAATCATTATATCATAATTGCTCATTGATTTCCTATTGTTATATCTGTTTCATTCGATTTAAATAGTTCAGACACGCTAGGTCTAATCAATGATATAATATGAAAAGAGATAGATAGGTTACCTACACGACACAAAGTTTACAAATGGCAAGTGCGGTCAGCATTGACGGACTGAGTACGTTTCTTGCTTTCATATAATATTATGTTGACCACGTGATTATGATACAGCAATGTTCGTAAAACGTGCAAAAACAACATAGTCAACGCGACCATCAGTAAGTGAGGTTTTCCAATTAGCAAAGTTGTTAAGTGCCACTTACGGAGTGCGTATAAACCTTCGATCTAAAGTCGTTGGTATAAACTATCTACCTTTTTTTATCCGACTAGCGCGGAGGTTTTAATTATGATTTTGTCCGGTATGTATGTATGTGTGTGTATATGTATGTATGTATGTTCATCTGTTCCCGCATAACTTCCAAACTACTTATCACAATTTGACAATTGTGGTATCGTTGGAAGCGTCTCGATCGTCCGCTGGGTATAGACTATGTGACATCACATTAAATTGAATATGGTTCCCTCTAGTGGTCATAATGTCATGAGCTATTTTTTTAATGAAGCCATGTTGGGTAGGCCCCCCACAAGGTGGACCGACCACCTAGTGAAGGTCGCGGGAAACCGCTGGATGCGACCGGCACAGGACCGGTCGTTGTGTAAAACCTTGGGGGAGGCCTATGTCCAACAGGGGACGTCTTTTGGCTGACATGATGATGATAAAGCCACGTTGTTATTGAATAACTGACTACAAGGGGCCATCCATAAATTACGTCATACGTAAAGGGGGGGGTTGACGAAATGTGACAAGGGGTGGGAGGGGTACTAATTTTTGTGACGTCACATAAAAAAATCTAATAATTTCTGAAAATTGCAAAAAATATGTGACGTCACACTAGGGAGGGGGGAGTGTCACAAATGTGATTAGGGGGGAGGGGTCAAAAATCATGAAATTCGTGTGACGTAATTTATGGATGGCCCCTACAGACAGTATCATACTCACCATTGGAATCGTATCCGACAATCACAATATCGGACACGTTCAGCCCACCGACAGCCAAGTCGTTCCATACTGCCAGAGCCCTATTCAAGGCCATAGGCCTCAAAGGGACTAGGATCCCAGCTGGAGGGCGGACCCAGGAGTCCTCCAGCCAGCCCTTGAGGGTGGAACTCTTGCTGAGCGCTGGGGAAGGGCGTGGTTTCACTTCATAGTGCCTCTTGTCCGGATGTTGTTTGGAATCTGAAATGAGGGTAGCAAAATTAGTTTTTATGGTACTGAGGTGGCGAATAAGCGCACGGCCCGCCTGATGTTAAGCAGTTACCGTAGCCTACAGATGGTATTGACCAAAGGCTTAGGGTTAGGCTCCGGCTCTCTCGCTCATCGTACGAAACGCAGCTGTAATAGATACTTTACGCCGATCTTCTGTGAGATGGTGGCACTAATTAGCCTTTATTAGGCCCGCCCTAATCTCACGTGAGATTTTTTAAAAGCCATATTTTAGTGGAGTAACTAGTCTTACTTAGTTTAACCCCAGTATTCTCACAATATTACACTATTTCTTGCGGAAAAAATAACGTGATATTTGCCATTGTCTTCCACGTGAGATTGGGTGAGATTCAGCTCTCTCCCTCCCCCTCCCCTAAACTTGACACGTAATTTATGGACGCCCCCTAAAGAATAACAGGGGAGTGTAACTGTTAAAATAACTACGGACAATAAACAACAAAATATTCATCGTTAGTCTCAATCAGTAATCAATTGAAGAACATTAACCGATTTCACTAAACGATGTAAACATTAACTGTGGTTTAACGAGTTAATCGGCAGTTAACCTGCGCGTTACTGGCTCTCTAACTTTCTAGTTAATTAAGTTACGTATTGGTTAGTGGGTTAACCATTTATTTATTTTTTTGTGTATAAGGTGGTAAACAAAAGTGCGGTCCGCCTTATGTTACGCATTTACCGTAGGCTATACATTCTTGCAAGCCAATAAAATAAATTAAATGTAATGTCACGACTTTATCCCCATTCGGGGGTAGTCAGAGGCTTGAGTGGCCATACACCACCACATTGTGGAGGTATTAACCAACTCAAAGCCCACGTTTCACCAGATAGTCAGAACCCAACGTGACAGGTGGTGAACCTTGTCGCCGTGTATACAGGAACTGACTATTACCTAATCCCACTTAATCCGTTCCTAATCCTTTGCAATCCAACTTTTGACGATACTCATAGACTAGTGGACGTTAGTCGCGTCTTTTCCTATTGGTCTGTGCATTTTGCTGACTATTTATAACTAAGCTTCAGCCCGCGACTTCGTCGACGCAGAATTCAAAATTTAAACAAAATACTTTCATCCCCTTTTTAACATCCTTAGGGGTGGAATGTCGAAAATTCCTTTTTTATATCTACACTTCACAAAGAACACACCCTCCAAAAATCATGACCAGCGGTTTAGGCTGTGTGTTGATATATCAGACAGTCAGTCAGTACTTTGAATTTTATAGATATAATAATAGAAGATAGAATAGCTCTTACCATCCTCAGTCTTAGGGCTTCTCTGTCCGGATATATCCATCTCATCATCCTGTTCTTGCTCTTTCGATAGCGTTGGTTCTTCGTCCATAGCTCTTGTGGTAGCTTGTGTTGGAATCGTGTCTGCCTGGAAGGTAGATTTAAAGTTATACCCCTAGCCATACAAACTTTCATCCCCTATTCAACCCTCTATGGGATGAACTTCTTGAGCTGATACAGCTGACTTTTATTAATAAACAGAAGCCTCAACTTCAATTTACATATTTTTAACTTCAATAACGACAAACTGCAATACAAACTTTCATCCCCTTTTTCACGCCCTTGCTTTGCTCATCTACGTTACATCCCTTTAGGCTGTGCGTCGTCTGTCAGACAGTAGTTTTTATTTAATATCATCATCATCATTATTTCAGCCAAAAGACGTCCACTGTTGGACATAGGCCTCCCCAAGGTTTTCCACAACGACCGGTCCTGTACCACTTGCATCCAGCGGTTTCCCGCGACCTTCACTAGGTCGTCGGTCCGCCTTGTAGGGGGCTAAACACGCTGCGTCTTCCAGTACATGGTCGCCACTTAAGAACCTTTATATCGCCACAATATAACCCTAGCCTTTAGCACCTAGCTGCAGTCTCCTATCCAAATCCTCCTATTCTATCTTTTGATTAAGCTTTTGCCCGGGACTAGTCGAGGTTCGAACCTTGGCGCCCTTGAACATCACTCTAGATCCTGACTTACAGGAGTAACAGTGGTGGGAGTGTGGCGGGCCTACTTCTTCAGACATGTGGCCTCGTCTACAAGCGTTTCTACAAATCGCTACGCAAATGACATTACAAGTCGATAAGTAGATCATGTGGCTCATGTCGTTCCCATAGATGAAGCGTAGCGATTCGTAGAAACGAAGCCACTTGCCTGGAAGGGCTGGGCACATAAACAAACAGCTATTTAGGGACTGCGTGCACGCATTTCTTTTTATACCTAGTACGTGACGTTAATGATCTTATTTGAATAGAGCAATGTCTAGGGTAGCCTAGACAATGTTTATGTCCTACCTTCGCTTGATTATCAACATTAGTTAAATTTGAATAGTCTTCCATATCTTTTGTATTGTAAACATGATTGTCTATTAGCGACAGTGTAATTTCATCGTTGGTGTCCGTTGAGTCACCACGAGGCGTCGTGTCTACTGTCTCTTGTGCGTCTTCCTCGCTCCTGGAGACCTCTTCATCTTCCGTCACTGTCGTTGCTGCTTCTGTAGTAGTTGTTATATCTGGTTCATCTTCTATCTCTCTAGGTAAAGCCTCGTCGTCTTCTATAGCTTTGTCTTCTTCCCCGCCGCGTAGCAATTGGTCAGTTTTGACGTCTTCTGATTGGTAGTTGGTTTCATCGCAGTGGATGTTAAGGATAAAGTTGGTGATGACGAGAATTAGGAATTTGGTTTTTAGTGACATGTTGAGGTTGTTTGGGTGCTGTGTTATCGCATTTTTTGGTACCTGCGGACAAGGAAAATTTACTTTTAAATTACACCATAATAACACAATTTTTATCCTCAAATAAGATAACTAATGGATACTTTATAAACTTCATTCAGCCCGAATAATGAACTGAGTTAATAATTTGGCAGAATGCAATCTAAAACAAATTGCATCCAAATCGTTTCGGCCAGATATAAATACATATGTCGACGTGGTGGCCGCAACGGCCTTTTCGTAATTTGCCCTGCCACCCTGACAATTGGCATCGTCTACAAGCGTTTCTACAAATCGCTACGCTTAAATGTATGCAAATGACATTACAAGTCGATATGTAGATCACGTGACTTCTGTCATTTCCATACATGAAGCGTAGCCTAGACGAAGCCTGTAGTCTAGGGGGCAGGTCTGTGTGTCACTCTGATCGCCCCCAGTCCATTGTATAGTAGCCATAGTACAAGCGTTGCTTAGTTTGGTACCATACAGTTAGAGTCATAACACACAGGGACGCCATGGCGACGTTGCCAGCCACCGTAGCCAACTAATTCGTATTGAAATGTATGACAGGTAAGGGGGCGTCCATAAATTACGTGAGGCATTTAGGGGGGGGAGGGGGGCCATCAAAATCTCACCTAATCTCACGTGGGGGAGAGGGGGGTCTGGGCAAATCTCACGTATTTTTTTTTACCTTAAATATTAGTGTAAAATTGCGAGAAAACTGGATTAAATTATGTAAAAACATGTTTCTCCACTAGAAAATGGCTTATGAAAAATCTCACGTGAGATTAGAGGGGGAGGGAGGGGGTCGAGCCAAATCTCACAAAATCTCACCAAGGGGGAGGGGGGGGAACGTCGAAAAATCACAAAAATCACCTCACGTAATTTATGGACGCCCCCTAACACACCTGGTGACGGACGGACGGACGGAGCGACGTCGCCGTCGCTATCAATACAAATTGTTTGGATACGTAGCCGGCGACGTCGCCATAACGTCCCGGTGTGTTATGGCCCTTGGTAAGTACGTCGGTATTTGACTTCGACTTTGCTGGTAAAGGGGCTGATTGTAAATATTTGCGCCATGAGTGTATTCACATTAATGTTTTCGGGAATGGTGTTCTGTTGCCTCCCATGTCATTATGTTAGAATGGAAACCCTTGTTTTTCGGCCGGCATTAGGGTTCCGTGGTGGTGTACCTAAAACGCTCCAAGGATAGCCCTTGCTCATACGTCGGTAAATAAAACAAATGGCGATCTGTTTGTTATTTTAGCCTATTTTTCTCCAAGCTTTCATCGATCTCCATACTAATTAAATAAATAAAAAACTTGAGTAATGATTGGTCTTCCATACTAACTTTCATCCCCTATTTCACCCCCTTGAAGTTAACTTCTTCAAGGTCCTGTCTATCTCCATACCATAATTCATCAAAATATGTTTAGCAGTTTAATCTTCTAAACGTAAAAGACAAACAGACAGAGTTACTTTCGCATTTATACTATTAAGAATGGAAGTACGGAACCATAAAACGTTGATGCAGTAACGAATGACCAATATTTTTTCGCATTAGCAAGTAGCAACCGGAATCTCAGATCTTAATTGACCACGTGCGGCCGAAACGAAATGGCGGCGGATTCCTCGCGGCTGTTTTAATTTTTTCATGATGCTGTTTAATGTAAATATGTATGGAAAGGTGGTTATGTGGTTGGATGACCGCTTGGCGCATGGTTCGAGCGATGGCCGTTCGGCTCTCTGCATCGGTTGGTTGCAGGTTCGTTACCCGCCAGAGGCAAATTTCGGAAACGCCCTTTTCGTAATTTGCCTGGTCTGGGTGACACTGGGGTCGCCCCCAGTCCATTGTTCGGTAGCGTTGCTTAGTTTGGGAACATAATATTATAATAATATTAGCCCTTTTAACATCCCACTCCTGGGCATGGGCCTGCCCTCAATGCGAGGGGGATTCAGGCCATAAGCCACCACGCTGGCCCAGTGCGGGTTGGTGGATTTCACATGTTTTTCGATAACTTGTCAGATTTTCTAAGACATGCAGGTTTCCTCACGATATTTTAATTCGCCGTAAGCAAGTGGTAATCATATTAAAGTTATGATTCGGACATAGAATTCGTAAACTCCAGAGGTGCGAGCCGGGGTTTGAACCCTGGACCTTAGGCCGCAAGACGCGATCTTTACCAATCGGATATGACTGCTATTAAAAACATAATATGCAGTACTACTCCACCAAGCCAACTAGGAACTCGGATGGAATGCGGCTTCCCCGCCCGCACACCCGCCACCGCCTGCGGTTCCCGCCCGCCACGCCTCCCGCACACCGCCACCGCCTTTTAGTGCGGTGACGTCACATTTGACAGGCTCCTAGTTGGCTTGGTGGAGTATTGTGCAGACTTAAAAAGTAGTACTCCAATATCTGTCACGTCTTGCGTGTATTGCGTAACTCGCGATTAGCAACCGGTTGCGAGGCTCGTGAGGTCGTCGCTACAATGTCAGATGTGTTGATCGCGTTCTGTTTAACCTAGAGATGTTTTGAGCTTGCTACTTAAAAGGTAAACACAGAGTTCCGTAACCGTATAGCGACAGCTATTAAAAAAAAATATGGCGGTGATCACATAACATAAATGAAAATTTGTTTATAATCGTCGCTGTTTGCACTGGCGAAAAATAAACCGATTTTCTCTTTATTTTGAAAACATTAATCAGTGTAAACTAAATTCAATCAGTCAATAGTTTAATGGCGATTGAACCTGGCACGTAACGGTATCTATAGTTCGCGACAGGTCGAGATGACATTCGGGTTATGAGCTTTTTGCAGAATAAAATCCAAATCAAAATTAGCAGGACTCGATAAACGATTAAAATCGCCCACAAAATAATTAAATTAAATTATTCTGTTGCGTTGCGCGTCCTGCTAATTTTGATTCGGATTTTATTCTGCAAAAAGCTCATAACCCGAATGTCATCTCGACCTGTCGCGATTTATAGGTGTCTTTACTGCCAAGCAATGGACGGTTAAATTACGCGACTTAACGCACTTAAGTTATGATCAAAACTTCAAACTGTCGAAACGTAATAGCTTCCCTTTCAACGCCAAACTTTCTGATCGGTTTTAATTGCTAATTAACGACAAAATTTAATGAATCCCATATTAACTATGGTTATGCAATTGCTGAACAATCATCGCGTTTTATAATTTACGTAATCTTTTCGGTAGTAATTAGCCAGACTTCTTATTTTTTATTCATTTTTTCTCTTTTTTTACACAAATTAAAATTAAATATCGGTATAGGTACTGCCCCTTTAAAACTCTATAAGTATAAAGTATAGATAGTAAGATAATAAGACACACAATTTATTTTATTAATGTACAGTCAAAGACAAAAGTAACATGAACATATATTATTATTATCAAACTTAAAACGCCATACTCAATACTTTTTTATGTTACTAAGTCGGCAAACAAGCTTACGGCCCGGCTGATGTTAAGCAGTTACCGTAGCCTACAGATGCTTGCAATACCGAAGGCATCGCTCGCACGTTGCTGACCAGGGTAGTGGGACAGGAGGGGGAGAAGATGGTTGGGCTTCCCTCTCTCTCAGTCATCGTTCGAAACGCAGCTGGAATATCTATCTACTTTACGCCGGTATTTTGTGAGAGGGTGGTACTATCCCGGTCGAGCCAGCCCATGTTTGAGCTGCAGTCAATTGGCTGTTGTGGCCGTTTCCAAAATTTGCCTCTGGCGGGAATCGAACCTACGCTTGAAACATTGCGCCAAGTGGTCGCCAAACATTGGTTTGAAAGTTGAAACAAAAATAATATTGTTTTTTTTACTTAAAACACTTTTTCCATAGACTGTACTGTGTAGTTTTTTGTCGAAGTTTTTGTCCTATCAACATAATGCCGTGATCGATGTTCATAATTTATGGTGACGGATGCCGTTGTGGTCATAAAAACATGGGGCTACTCCGAAATACGAAACCAACGATACGATACGAATTTCGGTTAACGGATGGTACATTTTCCTACTCTGAAAGTATTTCGGAAGTGTTCCGGATTCTTTCGGAGTAGGGTCCAGGAAAGAAGAAACGTCTAACACGACTATTGAATCCGAACTTCGGATCCGAAACTCTGTCGTAAGAAAACGTACCTACCATCCGTCACTAGGCCCGCCACACACTCCCACCACTGTTACTCCTGTAAGCCAGGATCGACAGTGTCCAACGATGACGCCAAGGTTTGACCCTCGACGAGTCCCGGGGACAAGCTCAGTTGTATTGGAAACCGCACGAATTTAATCAAAATAAAGGGAGATGGCGAGATGATTTGACCACCTTTGCGGGAACATCGTGGCAGGAAATAGCCCAAAATAGAGACATGTGGAGAAGTAAAGGGGAGGCCTTTGCCCAGGAGTGGGATGTATCGTTATTAAAAAAAAGGTAGGAAGAGTTAGAAGAAGATTACCATTTACCATCCGTCAGCCGAAACGTTTCGTTTTGTATTTCGGAGTAGCCCCCGAAGGAGCTTAGGTATCAAAAACTGTCTTGTAATCGTTTTTGTGAGATGACATGACGTAATTATTACCTATTTTCTTTTAACCAAAAGTAATTTTTTTTTAAGAAAGATAATTAATTAAAAACGTGACATATCTGTAGCGTTGAAGTGATTGCTACTGCAAATTATTTTTTATAAAGTGATATTATTTTTCTTTGTTTTTTTTTTCATTATTTTTTATTGATAATAAATATATATAATATAACGTCACGAATTTTATCCCCATTCGGGGGTAGTCAGAGGCTTGAGTGGCGATACACCACCACATTGTGGAGGTATTAAGGCAACTCAAAGCCCACGTTTCACCAGATAGTCAGAACCCAACGTGACAGGTGGTGAACCTTGTCGCCGTGTATACAGGAACTGACTATTACCTAATCCCGAGGGATAGGTAGGTTTCCTCACGATGTTATCCCTCACCGTCAGCGATCTGTAAATTATGCACAAAGATGAAATTCATCCATTGGTGCGTGCCCAACCGGGGGGCGAACCTGGGACCTTTTGATTGCTAGCCCAACGTGTTCGCCCCTAGGCTACAGTCACTCCTATTTTGGCTATTTTTATTGCTAAAATAGCATTATTATTTGATCGGCTTCCGGCTCTCTCACTCATCGTACGAAACGCAGCTGTAATAGCGACTTGAACTGTGAAATTTTCCGTCATTATTATTAGTATTACCCATGGACCAATTACTAAAGGGACTGGCCCTAAGCAACTCGGCCGAGTACTAACATCGACATAAAACGAAGCGAGTAGTTCAGCTATTTACCGGCAGATAGATGCCACGCATCCCGGTAAAATGACCACGCGTTGTTTCATAGAGATATCTATTAAGAACGTCTCTTCTAATTAAAATCTCTATGGTATTAAGTCACAGAATAGATAAGGAGTACAGAAGTTGCACTCCTTTGATCTTGAAGAAAGCCGACATTTTAAATTATTATTATTACCTAAACTTGCCGCGCCCGACCGCGCGCAATCTAAATTGTGCCTTGACGCAACGCGTTAGCGTATGTAATTCGCCGTCCCGCTGCCGCACGCTGCTGCACGCTACTTAACCTTCAATCGGTAGGGTTGTCACAATTAATAAAAATAAAATAGTACCAACATTTTTGTATTTAAATGTTAATTAAAACTATACATTTTAAAAAATTACAGTTGTTGCACTTTAATGTAATGCCTTCGATATTTTTTGTCTTTAAAATAGCGGTTATTAAATTTAATGGCAGCATAAATGCGAAATCTAACAAATAATTTAAAAATGTAGTCTGAAGGGAAGCATGGACATGGAGTGGTGAAATTAATATATTTTAGTAAATTAATTAGCGCATATAACAGCACGCAATAGCATGGGAACAATACGCAATAGCATAGCATGGATGCATAGTAGAATATCAAGCAACAGCAAGTGCAAGTCGCTCATTGAGTTATGACCGTTAACCTTGAATTTATAGTTCTCTCACTCGCTTTTTCCGCCGGTGGCCGAGTGCTCATAAAACGCTACGGCAACTAGTATCTACTTATATCGACTTAGGTAAGTGTCTAATACGAATATAGGTAAGTAGAAAAACTGGCAACACGATGGATCTCGTCAACTATGAAAGGAATTAAGGTAGGTAGGTATTCCGTAATCGATGCTAGTAGGTATAACGTGGTATAACCGTAAAAAAGTTTCATTTCATTCTGTTCCAAATTACATATTTTCGCTTCAATTCCACTATTCGATCCTACCTCTTGTAAATAACGTCTACTGCACTGAACTATGAGCTTCTTTTTATATCTAAATAACAAAATAAAACTTCAATTAGCTTCAATTACCTTTCACAATCAGATGGCAAAGAAAAAAAGTCAATTTGCAGTTTCTATAACTATTTAGACAGCCAAATACGCCACAGTTCGTCTTGCTCGTCATTTTAAATTTTAAAATAATAATTCCAACGCGAGCGACCAACCAAAAGCGCGCGAAACGTTATAGCGCGTGTTCACGCCAGGAGCGCGGCGGCCATATCGAATTGCGTACAGACTTTGTACGCGAACCGATCGGAGCTAGTTCGACCGAAACCACAGAGTGACTGAGGCCTGATTAAGTCAAGCATTTTAATGCTCCTGGGGGCTTACCACAAGCTCTTATTGCGATTCAATTATAGGAACGTTTTAACGACGTTTTAATGACGTTTCTTATCGTCATGACAATAAGGTACGTCATTGCACAAAAAGTCGCTGAAACGTTAATACGTTCCGGTAATTGAATCGCAATAAGAGCTTGTGGTAAGCCCCCTGTCTCGTGTATCGGGCAGGTTATGTTAATGTAACTCAGTAACGCGCAGTAATAAACCGTATTTATTTAAGTACGAGTCATAACATGTGATAATTTATAGTAAATATAAGGTCTTAATTTAGTAATGACTAGGTTTTGCCGGCGACTTCGTCCGCGCAAATTTTTAAATTTTTTTATAGGACTTTGGTGGCAAAAAAGCGTACGGCCCGCCTGATGTTAAGCAGATACCGTAGCCTATAGATGCTTACAATACCAAAGGCTTTGCTCGCACATTGCCGACCTGAAGGGGAGTGGGATAGAGGGAGGGGAGGGGGGGGTGGACTTTCGGCTCTCTCAATCATCGTACGAAACGTAGCTGTAATAGCTGCTTTACGCCGATCTTCTGTGAGACCTACTACCCCGTTCGGGCCAGCCCGTTTATGAGCTGCAGTCAATTGGCTACAGCTTGGCTCTACCACCTTGAAAATCAAACTTCCATACAAACTTTAATTCCCTATTTAACGCCCTTAGGGGTGGAATTTCGAAAAACCCTTTCTTAGTGATCCACTAAGAAAGGGTTTTTCGAAATTCCAGTAGTACACCTACACTTCACAAAGAACACACCCTCCAAATGTCATGTCTCTAGGACCAGCGGTTTAGGCTGTGCGTTGATATATCAGTCAGTCAGGACCACAGAGTAAAGACTAAAGAAAGAGGTGCCCTTATTAGATATTTGTATGAAACAAAACTTGGTCATTGTTTTTTCATTTTCATTTTACTATTTACCGGTAAATAGTTGAACTACTCGCTTCGTTTTATGTCGATGTTAGTACTAGGCCGACCACTCGGCCGACTTGCTTAGGGCCAGTCCCCTTAGTAACTGGTCCATGGTCAGGAGTTTGAATTAAGATAGCCGATTGGCTAAGCACGCGTTTTTCGGGTTTAAAGTCCAGGGTTCAAACCCCGGCTCGCACCTCTGGATTATTCGAAATCTATGTGTGAATCATAACTTTAATATGATTATCACTTGCTTACGGTGAAGGAAAACATCGTGAGGAAACCTGCATGTCTTGGAAAATCTATTTTTTTTTCGAAAGACGTGAAATGGCCCGCACTGGGCCAGCGTGGTGGATTGTGGCATGAATCCCCCTCGGATTGAGGGGAGGCCCGTGCCCTGGAGTGGGACGTTAAAAGGGCTACTATTATTATTATTTTATTTTAGCAAACATTAACAATTTTTTTCGTAAAATTCCGGCATAGCTGCTGGTCTAGCACACACGCCAAGACCTTTGTCACGCATTATGTCGCTTTGAGTCGCTGTCTCTCTTTCTTAATGCATGGGCAAGAATGAGACAAAATCGATTTATCTCGCGTTTTGTCTTGTTTCCTCCGGCTGTGCTACCAGTGCTGGTCAGATAATATATTGAATACTTACGTAACGGTTATCAGGTGGCATACCGTTTTATAACCCGACTGGCCAGGGTATGATTTCACAAAGAAACTTTCCCCTGCACTGATAAAAACGAGTTCTTTGTATTGTTTTTATAATTATTTTATACCACAGACCAATAAGCCGTAGACGCTACCGGGAACCCCCGCTCGTCTAAGTGCGATATCGCACGAGGCAACCATGGTTGCGCCACCAGCGGGTGATTCGATAGCCGATGCCGAATTGGTTGCGCTACCAAGCGGACACCAGGTGCGATACCCTCCATACAGCTCTATAGATTTTGTTGGTGGAGCGACTGGTTGCGCTACGACTGGTCTGGTCCTCCTGCGATATAGCACTAACATATGTATTACAACTATACCTATACATTAATAACATCAAGCTACGCCAGACCTCTTAGAAAGAGATGAATATACATCGTAGGGTTATTAGCTACAGTTTTACAGTTCGGCAGGAAGTATGCAGGATACTCGATAAATTAACGAGAAATAAATAACAAAATTAAACATACAATTATTATGTTTATTTATTTCTTTCTTCTATTTATTTAGTTCTCGCCAATTATGGCGTGAACGTGCAGCCGTGCAGCCGCGACGTTGGGTGGCGCGTGACTAAGTGGATGTCGGGTAGTTACCCTGATTCATGTTGCTAAAATAAGCGCGCTAAGCCGTATAAAGGTTACATATGCAGTGGTATGGGGTGCTCGGCAGGACTACTCCACCAAGCCAACTAGGAACTCTGATGGAATGCGGCTTCCCCGCCCGCATACCGCCTGCACACCGCCACCGCCTTTTTGTGCGGGTGACGTCACATTTGACAGGTTCCTAGTTGGCTTGGTGGAGTAGTACGGCGTGTATAGTATATTGTTATGACGCGATCACTATGTGTATACCATGGGGTGACTTTATTTAAAAACACCGTCGTGTATTGTTTGCGGTTTTCCTCAAGAATTTATTGTGTAGTCCAGCTATTAAGACTTGTACAAAACGTTTAAAGAATACTAATCAGGGGGCTTACCACAAGCTCTTATTGCGATTCAATTATAGGAACGTTTTAATGACGTTTCTTATTGTCATGACAATAAGGTACGTCATTGCACAAAAAGTCGCTGAAACGTTAATACGTTCCTGTAATTGAATCGCAATAAGAGCTTGTGGTAAGCCCCCAGTTCTCAAATACTCTAATTGCATAGTCAATGTTGGAAGTGTTTTTATGTGTGACAAATGAAGGTGGTAGAGCGAATCTGTAGCCAATTGACTGCAGCTCATATACGGGCTGGCTCGACCGGGGTAGTACCACCCTCTCACAGAAGATCGGCGTAAAGCAGCTATTACAGCTGCGTTTTGTACGATGAGTGAGAGTCGGAAGTCTAAACCTCTCCCACCCTCATTTCCCCTCCGTTAAGACAGAGGGAGGGTAAGTGGGGGGTGAGCTTCCGGCTCTCTCACTCATCGTACTAAACGCAGCTGTAATAGCTACTTTACGCCGATCTTCTGTGAGAGGATGGTACTACCTCGGTCGAGCCCAGTATATGAGCTGCAGTCAATTGGCTACAGCTTGGCTCTACCGCCAATAAATAATAAGAGACATGACGACCGCTTGGCGCAGTGGTTTGAGCGTTGGCCGCTCGGCTCACTGCATCGGGTGGTCGCGGGTTCGATTCCCAGAGGCAAATTTCGGAAACGACCTTATCGTAATTTGCCCCGGTCTGGGTATCACTGGGATCGCCCTCAGTCCATTGTACGGTAGCAAGTACAAGCGTTGCTTAGTTTGGGACCATACAGTTGATGTGTAAGTCTGGCGATATTTTAATGAAATGAAATGTAACGTCACGACTTTTATCCCCATTCGGGGGTAGTCAGAGGCTTGAGTAACCATACACCACCACATTGTGGAGGTATTAACCAACTCAAAGCCCACGTTTCACCAGATAGTCAGAACCCAGCGTGACAGGTGGTGAACCTTGTCGCCGTGTATACAGGAACTGACTATTACCTAATCCCGAGGGATAGGTAGGTTTCCTCACGATGTTTTCCCTCACTGTCAGCGAACTGTAACTTATGCACATAGATGAAAATTCATCCATTGGTGTATGCCACCGGGGATCGAACCTGGGACCTTTTGATTGCTAGCCCAACCTGTTCACCCCTAGGCTACATTCGCTTATATTTATTTTTATTTACTTATGTAGCTGACCGTACATTACGAAACTTTTCGAGTAGACGTTCATAAAAACCATGTTATATTGTTATACCTAGTTATAACAATATATTGTTATATATTGATTTTAAATTACCGTCCGGAACATAAAAGGTTTTTATGTCCAAACAATATTTTAATTCAACCGATTGGTAATACGAATTTGGTATTGAGTATGCAATATTAAGGTTCTTTTATAGAACACTTAATAATAGCTAGATGCGACACTCGTTTATACAGGGTGATTTTTTTTACACCACCCGGAGGGAAAGTACTCTAAATACTGGAGATAGCAAATTTTACTTAAAGGATTTTTTTTTTTTTAAGAAACAAATCCTCATTCATCGATTTTCGAAAACTCGCTTGCCAGACTCGGGAATCGAACCGGCTAAAATTCGAAAAAATAACATTCTGTAGTTTTATGGCATCAATCGATAGCGTCAATCATAAGGAACAAATCTCTCTAACAAACATAGTAAATTAAATGAAAGGAAAACCATGAAATCTAAACTTATAAATTCAAGAATTCAAAGATTCAATTGGTGTATCCAACAAAATGGAGTTCATTTCGCGCAACTAATTAGTTAGTTTACGCTTTTTTCGTTCAATTAAAATAAGTTAAGGGCGGAACTTAAAAAGTCGATCCCGGTTGTCTTCTAGGCAGCAGTCGTTACGACATGTCAGAGGCCTTCGGGCGGCTTGAACAACTCTGACACCAGAAGGGCTAGACAAGTGGCTGACGTCTACAAGCGTTCCTTCAAATCGCTACGCTTCATGTATGGAAATGACATAAGTCACGTGATCTACATAGCAGCTTGTTGTTGATCTACATAGCGACGTTTGACATTTCCATACATTGTGAAGTCTATTCTATTCTATTCGATTAGCGTTCATGCCACTTGTCTAGGGGGGCAGGTTGGCCATTAACCATACGATAAGAAGAAGCTCTTTAATAGGGCGGTAGTCTTTTGAACAGGAAAAATAACCCTGTATAAATCAAAACTGGTCTAAGCGAAATAAACATACAATAGTCGCAGATACAGTCGGTGATCGCTCCCGGAAAGGTGCGCGCGCGCATACCAAGCTGTGTCCTTGAGGAGACCGCTCATCTGTATGCTGTTGATGTTGTCATAATGTAGACCTGCCTCGTAAACTCCACGGCGGCTTCGTAGGCCTTTTTTATGGGACTAGGCCCGCCACACACTCCCACCACAGAAGGGCTAGACAAGTGGCTGACGTCTACAAGCGTTCCTTCAAATCGCTACGCTTCATGTATGGAAATGACATAAGTCACGTGATCTACATAGAAAATTGTTGTTGGTCTACATAGCGACGTTTGACATTTCATGGATGACATAAATGGATGATAACATGACAGACACACACACACACACACACATAACAGACATGGATGTAATATCTGAAAATAAATTGAGTGATTGATTGATTGATTTCCATACATTGTGAAGTCTATTCTATTCTATTCCATTAGCGTTCATGCCACTTGTCTAGCCCTTCTGTTACGCCTGGTAGCCTGCCCTTCTACACAAGTGGCTTCGTCTACAAGCGATTCTACAAATTGCGCTACGCTTAAATGTATAGAAATGACATTACAAGTCGATAAGTAGATAATGTGACTTATGTCATCTCCATACATGAAGCGTAGCGATTTGTAGAAACGCTGGTAGACAACAGTCACTTGTCTAGAAGGGCAGGCTACCGTAACAGTGGTGGGAGTGTGTGGCGGGCCTAGTCCCATAAAAAAGGCCTTGGATTTTTTTTTATAGGACTGCTGTGGCAAAAAAGCGTACGTCGCGCCTGATGTTAAGCAGTTACCGTAGCCTATATATGCTTACAATACCAAAGGCATTGCTCGAACATTGCCGACCTGAAGGGGAGTGGAATGGAGGGAGGGGGTTTGGGCTTTCGGCTCTCTCACTCATCGTACGAAACGCAGCTGTAATAGCTGCTTTACGCCGATCTTCTGTGAGAGGGTGGTACTACCCCGGTCTAGCCAGCCCGTATATGAGCTGCAGTCAATTGGCTACAGCTTGGCTCTACCACATAATGAAGATTATTAGATACTAACCAACTCAAAGCCCACGTTTCACCAGATAGTCAGAACCCAACGTGACAGGTGGTGAACCTTGTCGCCGTGTACAGGAACTGACTGATGAAGATTTATTTGAGGAGTAATGCAGCCCCTGGTCCAAATAAGTGGTTGTAAGTAGGTGCTTAAGTTTGTTATTGTATGAGAATCTTAAGTTCTAGAGGAGTGTTATCGATTACAAAAGTAAGTAGTAGTGTTTAATGGTGGTAGAGCCAAGCTGTAGCCAATGGACTGCAGCCCATAAACGGGCTGGCTCGACCGGGGTAGCACCACCCTCTCACAGAAGATCGGCGTAAAGCAGCTATTACAGCGTTTCGTACGATGAGTGAGTGAGCCGAAAGCCCACCCCCCCTCCCTCCATCCCACTACCCTTCAGGTCGGCAATCTTCGAGCAATGCCTTTGGTATTGTAAGCATCTATAGGCTACGGTAACTGCTTAACATCAGGCAAGCCGTACGCTTTTTTGCCACCGCAGTGCTTTAATAAAAATAAAAATAAAGTATCGATGTCAACTCGATACCGACGCGACGTCTCGATTCCCCGAAACAGTTATAACAGACGGACAGACGATAATTTTATTTTTATCAACTCTGTTTACATCTGTGATCCGGTTTTGATGATATTAATAAAGAAATGACAACATTAAATGAATATATGAATAATAAATATTTAATCGAAATTCTGTTAAATATGTTGTCTTGATAGGCGTGTGTCTCGTGCGATGAACACAGTTCCAAGCCTTCCTGTTCACGATATATCGTAACGTTATCGTTATGTGTCGTTAACGATATATCGTTACCATGAACAACGAATATTCAAAGTATTTTGCCCGATTTTCAATTCTTTTTGTGATCACTTTCTGAACGGTGGAGGAAAATCTCGTGAGGAAAGCTTCACAGCTTATGAAAGTCGTGAATCGTGATACATTTACCAACCCGCACTTGGCCAGTGTGGTGGAGTATAGCCCGAATCCCTCCCACTTTGAGGGGGAACGTGCCTTGTATGATTACATATACAAATAAATAAAATGGAATAGTCTGTTTGTAAGATCAAAATAACTGTTTGTTTGAAATGCATATGAAAGTATCTACGGTACTTATAACAAAAAAAAAAACATTTTTTTGTCTGTTCGGGCTAATCTCCGGAACGGCTGGACCGATTTTGATGGGACTCTCACTGGCAGACAGCTGATACGATAACGAGTAACATAGGCTACTTTTATTTTAGCAAACATTCGTTTTGTTAAATTCCACGCGTACCGCTTCGCGGGCTCGGATTATCTTTAATTATAGTTTAGCAGAGGTTCCATTAGTATTTTTTTTTTATAGCCAAGGATGGCACACTGGCAGACGGTCCACCTGATGGTAAGTGGAAGCCGCCGCCCAGGACATCTGCAACTTAAGGAGAGCAGACGCGGCGCCTACCTTTTAGGGATCTGTAAACATGCCTTTTGAAGAACCCCATGTTGTAGTGCAAAGGAAACACTTCGGGAGGGAGATCGTTCCACAAGTTGCACGTGCGCGGAAGAAATGCTCGCGATGCACGTACATTTGTCGGATACCAGGCATCCAAGTGGTGTGGGTAGTATAGCATAGTATACCTTTGCCTGCCCCTTCGAAGGAAGCAGGCGTGATGGTATATTATTGATTGCCACGACAGAACCCCTCCTCCAAATATAAGTTATTTGGACTGCCAATGTTATTAAGTTAAATTATTTTATAATAATTGAAACACGTAGCTCTTAAACCTTGGCACGAAATTTCCCTTAATGCATTGTTTACGTTGCGTCATATTGTTCAGTTGCTCAGTTCTTTTAGATATTTCTACAAGTCTCTAATGGTAGGAGATCTTAGAATGATCTGGGGGCGATCCCAGTGGCACCCAAACCAGGATCATGTAGGCTCGTATTAATAATCTAGCTTTTGTCAACGACTTTGTCCGCGCTGAACACGATATTTCATAACTACAAAAATGACGAACTTCCATACAAACTTTCATCCCCTTTTTAACGCCCTTAGGGGTTGAATTTCAAAAAATCCTTTCTTAGTACGCCTCTACCAATCAAGACAAATACACCCTCCAAATTTCAAGTCCCTATGACCAGCGGTTTAGGCTGTGCGTTGTCTGTCAGTCAGTCAGTCAGGACTTTGATTCTTATATATTTAGATTAATAAATGCATCTCAAATTCCAAGCCGTTTAGAAGGAGATAGAAAAAAGACGAACAGCTTCACTTTAGTATTTTTTTACACATAGTAAAATAGCAAGTAGCACTTTTTCCTATTTTTTAAAGATGAAGGCTCGATTTAATGATGTGATATTTTCACAGAGTAAAGACTAAAGACAGAGGTGCCCTTATTAGATATATGTATGAAAAAAAACGTGGTCATTGTTTTTTTCATTTTCATTGTTCTATCTACCGGTAAATAGTTGAACTACTCGCTTCGTTTTATGTCGATGTTAGTACTAGGCCGACCACTCGGCCGAGTTGCTTAGGGCCAGTCCCCTTAGTAATTGGTCCATGGATATTTTTTACCCCACTGGTCTAAGAGGAGATAGCTTCCAATCATGCCTGTTTTCGGGGAGCCCCCTCTTAAAGGCCCGGACATTTCCCCCGAATGGACAAGGGCCCGCAACCCGAATGGGGTTCTTTAAAGGGCCTCGAGTCTTTAACAACTAAGTCAGCAAACAAGCGTACAGCCCGCCTGGTGTTAAGCAGTCACCGTAGTCTATAGATGCTTGCAATACCAAAGGCATACCTTAACAGACCTATAAGACCTAGCCCGCACTGCGAATTAATCCGCGCGGTTTTTTTCCCGCGATTCTGTAATCCATGGAATCATATGAATGTATCCGCACTTGCGGTTTTAAATTCGATAAGGTGCGGCGCGGAAAAAAATCCGCTCGATTTTTATTCGCAGTGCGGCCAAGCTCGTAAGATGAATCATTGTTATCATATTTTTTCTTAAAACTCAGACGTTAAGTATGTTAAGCAACATTTAATTCGTTTTACTTATTTATAGCTGAGAAATATAGTTTCCTAATGCATATATTATACATAAATTTTGTTTATATTTAAGTAGGTATAAAAATATTTGCATTCTGTAGTGACTTTAAATTTGAAAATAAATACACTATGTTTGACAGTTAATAAATAAATATCACCAGACTAACACACCAGCTGTATGGTCCCAAACTAAGCAACGCTTGTTCTATGGGTAGGCACCATATTTTCATTTCATAAATCAAAAATATTTTAATTTCTTATTTCAAAAATATTTTTATTTCAATTTCAAATTATCATTTCATTTTCATATTTTCATTCGTGGTTTAAGCTACGATTGGAGTCCAACTTAGCTGTTAAACGTCTGTCAATTTAGTTGCGTTTAAGGGTTAAATTCACCATCACACTGACGGCCCGTTACAGCAGTAAGCAGACTGTTACCAGTACCTCAAACAATCGGTGACTGCTCTAACAGTCCGTTCCGTTCATATTTACATATGCATCTAGTAAAAAGCTGTTATTTTGACATAACAAAAATACAAACAGATACTTAAATTTTATTTATTTGTATAGACAATGTCTCTAGGTACAAGTTTTAAACAATAGCCTATAAGTCCCTCAGAAGCACGAGAATAAAGGCGGACATAAGTTAACATAATGATTAAAACTTTTAAACTCAACTTGAACTCTTAAGTTCTAGGGCAAAGTTTAATTGTACGCGGATACGGAACAATTTAAAACAGTTTTTCCCTGAAATAAAATCATTTTTAACCACATCTCGCAGACAGCTTTAAATACGGAAATGAACTTACGACTTTCGATAAGCTTTTAAACTTAAGAGTTTAAAACCTCCACGGAAACTTTTTTTTTTATAACACCACTTCACTGTATCCCAATGTCATTAAAAAACTGATACTTTTATGTATGAACTCGTCCACAACACTCGGTATTCGAATTTGTATTTAAAAATTCAAATTTGGAACAACGTCCGCGAATCGCGAGCTCCGCAGACTGACTGGCTGCGCCCGAGCAGGTGTAAGCTATAATAGATAGATCAATGACGGCCGGTGTTATGTACTATGAGCAATTCTTTTTTTTGCTTTCGGTTATCGTCTTTTTTTCCTGTGTGTTATCTGTTTGTTGTGGGTGTAGGTGGTCAAAGTTATTTAGTTTTCGTGTCGTGAAATTCTTTTCTTTTTTATCGAGTGAAAGAATATTATAATTAAGAAATAAATAACTAGAAGTAGAATTCGTGAGTTTTATTTTTTGTTTCTATTCCAAATGGCAAATGGATATTGATTTTGGAATAGTGATATTTTTTTGTTATACCTATCTAAATTTGGTATACACAGTATGTAAGTACATGTGATTTTGTTATGTCAATTATTTTTACAATACAGTTACATTGATGTGCTTTATTTTCACACTGAAACTGTAAACTTTGAGAAACATTGTGTACCGTGATAAAACAGTGAAAGTCAGTTATTTTCAGTGAAACTGCACCGGATGTTTATGTGGGCTTAGGGCGGCACCCTTAAAGCCCATTATCGTGATTACACGTAATGCTAATGATTAACAACAAGTAACTATTTTTTGATGTGACGAAGGTGGCTAAAGAGCCTCTTGCAATAGTTGTTATACCAAAGGCATCGTGCACGTTGCTGACCTGAAGGGGAGTGCGTGAGAGGGAGGGGAAGTAGGGGGCTCTCTCACTCATCGTACGAAACGCAGCTGTAATAGCTACTTTAAGCCGATTTTCTGTGAGAGGGTGGTACTACCCAGTTCGAGCCAGCCCATATATGAGCTGCAGTCAATTGGCTACAGCTTGATTTACCACCAATAAATTAGTAACTTTACGTGAGTGGTTACTGTCGTGTCGCGCGGCTTCCATAGGCGTATCACGCTGGCAAAGCAATTTGGGCATTTGTTGCTTGCATTCTCATACAACAGTGGATGTAACTTGCGTCTGGTCTTATTGGTCTGTGGTGGCAGATAAAAACTCAAGACCTCATTATACAGTACAGTAACACGCCCAAACCAGTTGCAGTTATAAAAATAAAAGAGATTCAAATAAAATATCGAGTTTATACCGATCCATTCAAGTATCGAGATAATTTTGTTGTGCAAAAAAGAAATCCAAGCGTTTATCGATTAATTTATAAGTTTGTGGAGATATTTTACAACATTGTGAGGTGATGTGTGGCTAGCACACGCACCAAGATAAGACTTTTGTCACGCATTATGTCGCACCGAGTAACTCTCCCTCTTTCTTAATGTATGGGAGAGAATGAGACAAAATCGATTTATCTCGCGTTTTGTCTTGTCACGGTAGGCTGTGCTACTAGCAGAGTTGCAAAAAAAAACAGGAAATTTAAAATGAAAACTGTTCAAAACGTGTTTAAATAATTGTTTAAAACGTTGATTTAAAACAGGAGGGGAAAAAACATTGTTTTTAAATGTTTAAAACATGTTTTAAACACGGTGTTTAAAAGAAGTTTTGTCGTAACAACCCTGACTACTAGTGCTGGTTTATTTAATTATACACTACTACTCTACGAGTAGAATGACACTCCCAATCATTAAAACCCCTTGTTTAAAAAAACCAGAAAAAATAAAGTTTTGTAAAACATGTTTTCAACTATTTTTACGTTTAAAACAGTTTTTAATATAAAATAAATATCGGATACTTATTTCAACCCTGTTTCTAATTAACACGATGGGTACTTGTTAAAATTATCTTCGAATAGCCTCAATCCCTAATATGGTCATAAGCCAAATGTATGCAAAGGTTATGCATTAATGTACGGATTGTTAGAGCATATATGCATATTATTACTGAAGGTATTTCGCATTAGTGATGAAGACTGTGCCTTTTAACGCAAATTAAGCTTTAAACATTTATACTTAATACTCAATTTTGGTCAAGTGTCACATGAGACCGTATTTTTGTTTACAAATTTCAAATTTTTATTGCTTGTTTTTAATGGAAGTTATAAAAGAAGGCATCTGCCCAGCAATGGGACGGGTGAACAGGCTTAAAAAATAAAAGGATACTTATTAAAACATGCTGCGATGATTTAATTACCTTTGTGGGGTAAGACGTGGCCACAACAAGCCCAAGTCAGAGACGCGTGAGGAAAAAAGGGCCATTACCCAGCAGTGGGACACGAAACAGGCTATTAAAAAAAAATTAAACATTCGTATGGTATGGATGTCCATAGCCTATTGCGTAACATTGAATTGACAAACAGTTTTCCAACAAAAATTACGTTACAAATCAATAATTATTGCGTTGGTCACGTTTCTAGAAATTTATCTGTCTATTGATCGTTAGTTAGGCTTATCAGACACGCTTGATTAAGGATAAATCAAAGTTTAAGATTTTAAAACATTTTGTAAATCGTTACTCAATCCATTGAGTTATTTACTTGTTTTGACCTATTAATAAATGAATCTGAACTCAGTGACCGAACCTCACTGAGTTGCCATTTTGTATTTTTTTTTGTATTTCAATGAAAAAATAATGTATAAATACAATTTTAAAAATTCTTGACTCATTCTCTCATAACGCCGTCCACGCGTACTATGTAACACAACCTCCAATTATTAATCGTGATTACATATAGATGCTGTTAAACCAGGCCATAGTATAATATACTAATGTTATAGTATTTAATACTAGATTTTGTATATTTCTGAGGTCACCAGAATTCGGTTTAATGTTACATAATCTATACATACCGAAGTAATAGTTAACTGTGTTATTAAAAAAAGTTAGACACAGTTGACGGTGAGGGAAAACGTCGTGAGGAAACCTACCTATCCCTCGGGATTAGGTAATAGTCAGTTCCTGTATACACGGCGACGAGGTTCACCACCTGTCACGTTGGGTTCTGACTATCTGGTGAAACGTGGGCTTTGAGTTGGTTAATACCTCCACAATGTGGTGGTGTATGGCCACTCAAGCCTCTGACTACCCCGGAATGGGGATTAAATTCGTGACGTTACATTGTCATTGTTAAACACATAATAAATACGAGTTGTGTTAAAATAGTGATTGTGTAATTTGACATTACTCTTGTTTACTTCTTGTCGCACCAACTGTATGGTCCCAAACTAAGCAATGCTTGTACTATGGTCATACAATGGACTGGAAAGGCCGTTTCCGAAATTTGCCTATGGCGGGAATCGAACCCGCAACCACCCGATGCAGTGAGCGGAGCGGCCAACGCTCAAACCATGGCGCCAAGCGGTCGTCATATGTTTAACTTAATATGTATTTAAATTAAATAACACAGATTTTGTTTCCTTATTAGCTTTGGTTTACTAGTCAATACAATATCTATAGTCCTGATAAATAATAATAAATTATTCCTATTAATTATAGTCCTGATAATGACATTTAAAATAATAGGAAACCATCTTTAATCAAATGAACGAGGCAATAACAAAAAAACATTATTGAATTTAAAAAAATATAAATTTTAATTTCTTGCCTCACTCTCTGATACCGCTATCCTCTACTACGTCTTACTACTGCTCTCTCCCATCTCGCTCACACACACCTCCACCTCTCACTCTGCCCATTCTCCGTTAGTAAACAAAAGTTCGCAAATCGTATTGATAAGTACATACCTACCTATTAATTTTTAGGGTTCCGTACCCAAAGGGTGCCAACGGAACTCTATTACTAAGCCTACGCTGTCCGTCTGTCCGTCCGTCTCTTAGCGGGCTGTATCTCATGAACCGTAATAGGTAGAGAGTTGAAATTTTCACAGAATGTGTATATCTATTGCCGCTACAACAACAAATACTAAAAATAAAATAAATTTAAAAAATAAAAGGGGTCCTCAAACAAGAAACTTGATTTTTTTTTTTTTTTTTTTTTTTTATAGGACTGCGGTGGCAAAAAAGCGTACGGCCCGCCTGATGTTAAGCAGTTACCGTAGCCTATAGATGCTTACAATACCAAAGGTATTGCTCGCACATTGCCGACCTGAAGGGGAGTGGGATGGAGGGAGGGGGAGGGGGGGTGGGCTTACGGCTCTCTCACTCATCGTACGAAACGCAGCTGTAATAGCTGCTTTACGCCGATCTTCTGTGAGAGGGTGGTACTACCCCGGTCGAGCCAGCCCGTTTATGAGCTGCAGTCAATTGGCTACAGCTTGGCTCTACCACCTTCAATGATATTTTGGACGTTTTTATTCTACGGTGGTACGGAACCCTTTATGTGCGAGTTTGTTATGTGCGAGTCCGACACGCACTTGGCCGGTTTTAAAGATCACGTTTCCGCTTTATAAGTTAACAAGCAATTTCGGTGAGTTTGTATGATTGACATTCTGGATAATGTGGTGTGACATTGTCCCACCTGAAAGGTGGGACAATGTGATGATCTACCCACCATCATATTGACAACTGCTTACGCGCTGGTTTCCTCCAAAAGCGGTGCCGTCATATAACGCCCGCCGCCGCACTAGAACATTGGCTATGTAAAAAACGGTGTCCGATACCGCTCGCTAGGAAACTCCGCCATAGTTTACATAGCCAATGATCTAGTGCGGCTGTTATATGACGGCACCGCTTTTTGAGGAACCCATAGCTTTAGCGCAGTGGTTAGAGCGTTGTCCGCTCGGCTCACTGCATCCGGTGGTTGCAGGTTTGATTCCCGACGGAGGCAAATTTCGGAAACTACCTTTCCGTAATTCGCGGTCTGGGTATCACTAGGATCGCCCCCAGTCCATTGCACGGTACCCATAGTACAAGTGTATGTTAGTCTGACCACATTGATTTATTTGTATATATGTATAAGTATAAATTTTTGTAAAAGATTACCCGCGACTACATTTGCACTCCCCTTTAGGGGGCGTCCATAAATTACGTGAGGAGGGGGTCGAAAAATCTCACGTGGGGGAGAGGGGGGTCTCGGCAAATCTCACGTAATTTTTGTTTACCGCAAGAAATAGTGTAAAATTGCAAGAAAACTGGGTTAAATTAAGTAAAACATGTTGCTCCTCTAGAATATAGCTTTTAAAAAATCTCACGTGAGATTAGAGGGGGAGGGAGGGGGTCGAGCAAAATCTCACGACATCTCACCAGGGGGGAGGGGGGTCGAAAAATCTCAAAAATCACCTCACGTAATTTATGGACGCCCCCTTAGGTCGGCTACGTGCGAGCGATGCCTTTATTGCAAGCATCTATAGGCTACGCTTGCCACGTTGGTCACATAAAAAACCCCACCTATGGGCATACGTCGAGACCACATGCGACCCTGTACGATGCCGAGGTTTCCTATTGATTTATAGATCTCGCATGACATGCCACTTGTGTGCAGTAAGGTCAGCATTAGAATAATGGAGGCTTAGTAGAAGAGACACTAGAAATAACCGACCTTAAAAAACGAAGGGGTTTCGTCAAAGCTATTGTTTACCAAAATACATTGTATTAAAATAAGTAAATGGCGATTTAAAAAATAAAATAAAATTATTATGTAAAAAAGACAAGCCCGCTGAGTTTCTTGCCGGATCTTCTCAGTCGAGGTCGCGTTTCCGATCCGGCAATAGAATTTAAGAAAAAATGTAATATGACAATTTGTAAGTGCCCCCGTAGGCCTAAACAAAATAAACGCTTTGAATCTTTGAAAGACATACATGTAGCCCCGGATCTACTATTTTGTCGAACCGGGGCAGAAACTTGTTAGTGGCGCCCCTCTCCAGCGTTTGAGATGAATTACTAAAAAAAAACTCACAAATCGGCGTTTTGCGGAGCTAGTTTTTTATTTTAATTCATACTATATTATGTATATACGGCGACAAGGTTCACCACCTGTCACGTTGGGTTCTGACTATCTGGTGAAACGTGGGCTTTGAGTTGGTTAATACCTCCACAATGTGGTGGTGTATGGCCACTCAAGCCTCTGACTACCCCCCGAATGGGGATAAAAGTCGTGACGTTATATTTATTTATTTTTTTATTTTATAATATTAGTGGGATGAACGCGAAATTTTTAACAACATACTCCGTCCCGAATACGCTAGATAGATACTACTGCACCAAGCCAACTAGGCGCTTGGATGGAATGCGGCTTCCTCGCCCGCACACCCGCCACCGCCTGCGGCTTCCCGCCCGCGACACCTCCCGCACACCGCCACCGCCGCCTTGTGCGGGTGACGTCACATTTGACAGGCTCCTAGTTGGCTTGGTGGTGTAGTAGACTGTCCTTTGTCCTACTAAGGTGGCGTCCATAAATTACGTGAGGCATTTATGGGGGATGGGGGTCGAGCAAAATCTCACCAAATCTCACGCGGGGGAGAGGGAGGGGGGGGTCTCGGCAAATCTCACGAAATTTTTTTACCGCCCGAAACAGTGTAAAATTGCAAGAAAACTGGGTTGAATTAAGTTTTTTTTTTAAACTAAACTTGACTTTTACTTAAACTTTTTTTTTGTTAATATACTTATGTAAAACATGTTTTTCCTCTAAAATATAGCTTTTGAAAAATCTCACGTGAGATTAGAGGGGGGGGAGGGGGGATTGAAAAATCTCAAAAATCCCCACACGTAATTTATGGACGCTCCCTTATTCGTCGCAACTATAAGAACTACTTTACGCCGATCGTTTGAGTCGTTTGAGTCGAGCAAAATCTCACGAAATCTCACCAAGGGGGTCGAAAATTCTCAAAAATCACCTCACGTAATTTATGGACGCCCCCTAAACGGAGCAGGTACATGGTCACAGTGAGGCGCTCATAGCCAGCTGCAATCACTGATCGGCAAACGATCGGAGGTTAAGCAACGCTCGGCAAGGTCAGTCGGAGATGGGTGACCATTTAGTGGCATTTGAACCGAGCGTCTCCGTGCTTCGGAGGGCACGTAAAAAGTCGGTCCCGGTTGTTGTCATCTAGACAGTCGTTAAGCCTTGTCAGAGGCCGCCCGGCTTGAACAACTCTGACACCAGGTACCAGGGAACCATACGATAGGAAGACATACTCAGGGGTATACCATGATTTAAGATATAGTGACGTGTTTAAAGTATTTCGCCATCAGAGCCTCGTTATAACCCTATCTCAACACTTTAACTGTCTGACTAACCGTAAAACAATTTCAGTTAAAGTCAAACACAGGATTGCCGGTTCAGTTGTGACATTTATGACGTCATTTCCGCTCTAATCAGTGCGGTGATAATTTTTATAATTTCCTTTAGGCACATACAAATAAATAATGAGTGAAGGAAATTTCACACCTTGGTGGTTTAATTAATTTATTCTACTAACTAGATATGTCCGTGAATTAGTACGTGTAAATTTAAGGTCGTGGTCTCCTATTAAATGCCATCGGCCGCTTACAGCGTCACGCGTACGCCGCGTCGCAATGCTTACTATAGAAATGTACTATTGTGGTGTCCATCACACGCCGACGTCACTATAGTAAAATTGTGACGCTGCGTACGCGTGACGCTGGAAGCGGCCGATGGCATTTAATAGGAGACCACGGCCTTAGGAAAAGATTAACTACCCGCGACTATCTCCGCGTGGAATTTACTAGGTTTAATTTTTTTGCACGGAACCCTAATTATTATTTTTTTAAATAAAAGTAGCCTAAGTTACTCTTTATAATATCAGCTACATGCCAGTGAAAGTCCCGTCAAAATCGGTCCAGCGTTTTCAGGGATTAGCCGGGTCAAACATCCAGACAGGCGGACGGACGGACCTCGTATCGGGGATTCCAAATCGACGACTCATATTTGAAGTGACAGCGCACATATGAAGAACTAGCTTTACCCCGCAACTTCGTCCGCGTAGAATTAAAAAAAAATAACGGATCTCTGATCCCGTATCTCGGATCCCGTTTCCCGTTTTTACCGGATCCGGGATCCCCTTTGCTGGATCCCGTAGCCCGAATATCCCGTATCCTGTATCCCGGATTTCACGGATCCCAAAAAATATAATAGCCTATGTTACTCAGGGATAATGTAGCATTCTAATGGTGAAAGAATTTTTGAAATCGGTCCGGTCCAGTAGTTTTTGAATTTAATCGTTACAAACATACAAAACTTTTCTCATTATAATATTAATGTAGATAGAGGGAGATATCTATGATACCATGCAAGGAATGCGTATTCCAAGTAACTTAGTAAGTTACTATTAGGAAAGAGTGACAGTCACGCAGGAAATAGGTGTGATAATCTTAAGCCACCGTGTTACTTAAAAACAAACTACGGTTGAATCATACTGTCCATAGTGTTACGTCGCAGGAGTTCGTGAAAGCGGTCCTTTGGTATAAAGACTGTTAGACCTAGGGCTTTGATAAAAATAGGTAGGTCCTACAGGCTATACAACGAAATTCCTGATAGGGTACCAGGGGCCCTACCTCCACCTCATAAAGCAGTATTATTTTAACGTTTCAGCGACTTTTATGCAATGACGTTTCTTATTTTCATGACAATAAGGTACGTCATTGCATAAAACGTTACGTTCCTATAATTGAATCGCGATAAGAGGTCGTGGTAAGCTCCCTGACTGTTTATTTCGTTCTAGATTGACCTGACATATAATTTTGAACCGTTTCTTAAACGTGCATGACGGTCGAACTTAACACCGACTTACAGAAATGGCCCTCCTAGGCACAGCGACATCTAGTGACGGTACGAGAATTAACAATAAATAATCATATACCTGGGTTGAGCTCTTAACAATAATAACTACGTGAACAATGACTAAGAAATCGCGAGCGCGAGTCCATTCTCTCCCCAATATCGTCTTCCCTTTTTTTCTTTACAATAAAATGTCATTAAAGAAAAAGTACATAAAATACATTTACAGTTCGCTTACGGTGAGGGAAAACATCGTGAGGAAACCTACCTATCCCTCGGGATTAGGTAATAGTCAGTTCCTGTATACAAGGCGACAAGATTCACCACCTGTCACGTTGGGTCCTGACTATCCGGTGAAACGTGGGCTTTGAGTTGACTTACCTCCACAATGTGGTGGTGTACGGCCACTTAAGTCTCTGACTACCCCCGAATGGGGATAAAAAAGTCGTGACGTTATGAGTCATACATCCTATCCATTCCAACTGAGAGGAAAAAGTCATTTTTCCCCCTCTGTCCCACTCCCCTGCAGGTCGGCAACGTGCGAGTAATGCTAGGCTACGGTAACTGCTTATCATCAGCCCCGTTATAGTCAAGTGGCTTCATCTACAAGCGTTTCTACAAATAGCTACGCTTAAATGTATGGAAATGACATTACAAGTCGATGAGTAGATCACGTGACTTATGTCATTTCCATACATGAAACGTAGCGATTTGTAGAAGCGAATGTACACGAAGCCACTTGGCTAGAGGGAGAGGGTAGCCGTAAGCTTATTTGAATAGATGGGATGAAAGCTTATTGCATTTATCAGTATTTTTCAGGGTTGTTACGAAAAAATCACCTTGTGTTAAACAGTGTTTTTTTGCAACTCTGGTATTTTTACAGGTGACCAACAAGAAATTCTCGGATTCATTTGACAGCTAGACATTTATCAATATCTCCGTATTCAGTGACTGGCCTGTAACATAGACCACTTCACTCGAGCCTCAGCTATGTCATTAGTTAAGTTAAACTATGTTATCTATGGTCACGCCTCTATAAACTATTCCACTAGTCATTATACTTAAATATTACACAATTTCACACACTTGCCCGATATTGAAACTTTTTTACCTAATAGGGTGTAAAAAACCGGGCAAGTGCGTGTCGGACTCGCACATAATGGATTCCATTCCACCGTAGAATAAAAACGCCAAAAATGTCAAGTTTCTTGTACGGGGATTTTTAGTATTTGTTGTTGTAGCGGCAACAGTAATACACATTCTGTGAAAATTTCAACACTCTACCTATTACGGTTCGTGAGATACAGTCCGCTGATAAACGGACAGACGAACAGCGGAGCCTTAATAGGGTCCCGTTGTCCCCCTTTGGGTACGGAACCCTAAAAAGCAGTGATAGCTGATTGTTTAAGCACGCGTCTATAGGGCTTAAGGTCCAGGGTTCAAACCCCGGCACACCTCTGGGTTGTCTGAAATCTATGTGCGTATCCCTTGAACAAAGTAACAAAATGGACCCGCTACACGCATAATTCAACGAACAAAATGTTCTGTCAATTCTTGGGGGAGGGGAGGTAACCACTACATTAAAATTGACGCACACTTACTCAAAACATTTTGTGTCATTATAAACGCACACGTAAAGAAATGTGCAACACTAGTATATTTTACGCACACTAAAAGATCTAATACGTCAACATACAAAATTTTACTACTGTAGGACCATCGGTGTAATAGGGAGAATACCACTATCGATATTTCTAATTAGCTATATCGATAGTTTCATATACTCATTATTACATTTATAGCTGTCATTATAATCTACTGAATTATCTCTACTGAAACAGCTGAACAAGAAATAATGAGTAACTCACGAGGCGTAAATATTCAACGGAAACAAGATGATTCCGGGTACATCCCAATTCAGTTCCTTGAAAATGAGATTATCTAAAAAATAAGTACCTAATGTTCCCAAATAAGCTGTTTCATCCCCCCCCACTCCCACTCGACCAGCGCCATCTGCTGCCACTGGTGTCGCGCCTTCTATAGTGTGTAACAATATTTTATGCCAGGGTTTAGTATAGAGTAACATACGCAACAAAGGTTATCATAACATGACGCTGAAATGATGAGTCGACCGTTTTACTATAATCAAGCTTCGCTAACCTTAGACAGTTTTAGCTTTGCCTACCCAAGGGCCTGACCAGTCAGAGTTACCCTACGATCGACTATGGCTCCAGTCTGGGCGCAGTGTGTGCACCTGGGTGCCGCTAATCCTTAGGGAGTACCTGCCCGGTATAGGTCACCCATTATCTTTTCCCCACGTTCCTGGCCGATACAGTTTACGTGGGGAATCGGCACCCGCTGGACATGAGGCTTTGCCTCACGAGGACCTCCACCTTCCCCATAGTCCTGCCCGTTCTCCAACTACATAATCGATCGCTTGCCATGGCTAAGCTTATTATCCTCGAGGAGCTTGCAATGCTCTCTCTGTCCAATTTCCTTGTCTACCTATGCACCTTGTACGCAATGATTGGACTCATGTAAACCGTTACATTTGCCTTGATACGGTCTCCTCATAATTCCATCATCATGGTCGCAACAACCAATAATTAATTATGCACGCTTACCAGAATTTGCTGGTTAGTCCCTGAGCTACTCCACTCTACTCTCTCTGTACTCACTCCGCCATCTTGTCTCGAACGCCCCGCGTGTCGTCCGTCACGTACCCACTTTTGTTATAAAAACCAGTCAAACCGTGCATCAAGCTGTGATACCATAGCACAAAAATAGATTGACATTTTAATGACAGTGACACTTACCCGATTGTTTTAGCCAACTCGCGCATCGCGCGACAACTGGCCTGGCTGATATATTTTGTTAGGTAGGTACGTATAAACGTAATAGGTATTATTATACCAATGTCATCATCATCATCATTTCAGCCAAAACACGTCCACTGTTGGACATAGGCCTCTCCCAAGGTTTATTATATACTATATATATTATATTTTTATCGATACCGGTCTGCAATCATAAATAAACACTACTACAACACTGTTCAAATCAAAAAGTATATATAGTATAAAATAAAATCTTGCAACACTGACTAATACGACTGAATAATTTTGATACTTGATTTATTATTTTCCATATTATTTATTATTCATAATGCAAGCGCAAGCACTTTTAAGTTTTCTTTGATGTTGGTCAATAAGATAATATTTGTTATACATATATTTATGCCATATGTGATTCATCGCCTCAGTAGCAGATACTGCCTGCTTCTGGGTCATATGGACCCGGAGCAGTGTCAGGTTCGATTCCGTTTATCAAGATCAAGAATTTATCGAGATCGTATTTATCTGAATTGTTTCGATAGTGGGTGTTTTTGTTTCAACATGAGTTAGTTATTTTTTTTTTGTATTTTAGGAAAATAAAACAAACATCATAGCTACTGCGTTTTTTAATTAACAAGAGACTATTCTTAGACAGCCCTGGCAGTTACAAAATGTTGATAAAGCTGCAAGAGATGTTGTACATTCAAAAGATCTTGGTCTAAATATTCCATTCCTGATAAATCCATATATTGGCGTGGGCCTGCCGCTGCCTCATCAACTCATCATCATCAGTCTCCACAGCATTGCTGTCATCTTGAAGATTTATTATTAGTCGATTAATGTCATCGTAAAGAGCAATTTTCGACTATTCTTCTAACGGTACCTGAAAAATAAAATAATTCAATAAAAGATAATTTCTTTAATGCTTTAAGATTATTTGTTTATTTAGTAATTAAGTAACGATTTTAACTGACAAGCAAACATAGAAAAATAAAGCAACCTTAGTTTATGTATTGGTCGAGATGAAAGCAACACATAAAAATTATGCGCAAGTATCAAGTGTGTTCAATCGAATGTATCTCTAAGCGATCAATGTATATTTACTGAAAAACCTGTAAACTGAAGCTTTGAGCCTGCCTTTGTATACAATAAACACATTATTTAACTTAAAAACTGTAAAATAAACTTCTTATATACCTATAATATCAGCGGTTCTTTGGTAAACATGGTCGAGTTCTGACAAAATATTTTGCACCTCAAATTCCGCGAGACACCGCCTGTAAACTTTGTGAATCACCTCTCTTGTTGAATTACTAATGATTTATTCATTGTAAATCGTTTTTAACGTTCTGCGACTGGTTTATCACCGCGTAATTCAGTATTTATCCGTTTGTTTACAAAGTTCAAATACTTGACAATTATTTGACAAATAAAAAATACAGTTGCCAGGGTAGAAAAGATTCGTCTATGGTCACAGTAGACTATTCGATTAATTCGTACTCGATTAATTGTATCGATAATGTTTTCGATTCTTATGACATTTAATATTTTAATGAATTTAATAGAAATATGGCATTAATTACATCAAAAATACTTACATGTGAAATGCTACCCCATCTTTTTGTATATTACTATTTTTTGTAATTTCTTTGCACACGTTTAATGGGACAATTCGGCATTTTTCACGGAGCACCTTACACCGCGAAAACGATACTTACTCTGATCAAATCGATTTCGAAAACAGTTTTTATATACGTGTCAGAGATTTTTGGTCTAGTACCTATAAAAAAAAGCTAGAGGGGAAGATCATGCGAAGCGCATCCTGAGTTAATACATCCATGGCGTATCCTAACGGTGAAGGAAAACATCGTAGGAAACCTGCATATGTTAGAAAATCTAACCAATATTCTTCTTCTTATCGTATGGTTCCCTGGTACCTGGTGTCAGAGTTGTTCAAGCCGCCCGCCTTTAACAAGGCTTAACGACTGCCTAGATGACAACAACCGGGACCGAATTTTTACCTACCCTCCGAAGCACGGAGACGCTCAGTTCAAATGCCACTAAACGGTCACCCATCTCTGACTGACCTTGCCGAGCGTTGCTTAACCTCCGATCGTTTACCGATCAGTGATTGCAGCGACTGTAGCCTAGGGGTGAACAGGTTGGGCTAACAATCAGAAGGTCCCAGGTTCGATCCCCGGTGGGGCATGCACCAATGGATGAATTTTCATCTATGTGCATAATTTACAGTTCGCTGACGGTGAGGGAAAACATCGTGAGGAAACCTACCTATCCCTCGGGATTAGGTAATAGTCAGTTCCTGTATACACGGCGATACGGTTCACCACCTGTCACGTTGGGTTCTGACTATCTAGTGAAACGTGGGCTTTGAGTTGGTTAATACCTCCCCAATGTGGTGGTGTATGGCCACTCAAGCCTCTGACTACCCCCGAACGGGGATAAAAGTCGTGACGTTACATTTTTTTTTTTTTTTATTGCAGCTGGCTATGAGCGGCTCCAAGACAGTATTTTGAAACGGAAAGCATCTTGATGCCCTTCGGTATATAAAGTTATCGGATGTGGGTTAATGGCCATTTCTGGTAACCAGTTGAACTGGAATTAAATGTTAATACATAATTGCGTTACATAAGATAAAGACGAATTCGATGATTACATAGAAGTTAATTCGTTCGTATGAACTATGCCACGGGCGACGAGAAGGGATACAAAATGTCAAAGGGAATCTTTACTAGGTCAACAAACCAACACTGGAGTTAACACTAAGCTTTCTCATTAATATAATTTTGAAATCGTCGATATCGGTCCATCCGTTGCGATTTTATAACACGTTTTATCGAATGTGCGGCCTGCACATGTGACGTCACATGGTCGCTCGGTTTGAAGGCGCGCTGTACCCGCGCCGGCTCATTCACTACAAAGCGTGCGTGGCCCATGTGACGTCACAACAACCACGCGCGAACTTCGCTAGTAATTTGGTCATAACTTCGTACATTTTTGTCGTAGAACAAAAATCTTTTCACTGGATGTTATGGATCTCTTAGCTCTATAAATCTGCATTCTCAACTAAATTCGTCACGGATTCTCATTGCAAGAACAACCACTGTAAACTTTTAATATTATCTTTGCTATACCGAAACACTTAGTACAAAGATTAGCAAGTAAGTAAATACTATATTACATACGTTTATCTAGCAAACATAGGCGCGTGTGTATGTAAACATTACCAAACTTGGTGGCCCGACTCACCTACTTGATGCAATGGGACAAGTAAACCAAGGATGTATTAAATCTTTAGACGCGCCTTACCTCGCTCATTCTGGCAACAAGAATGCAAGGTAACTGCCTGACATCCACTTAGTCAGGCACGGCTCAACGTCACGGCCGCACGCGCGCGCGCGCCAATGATATGTAGCTAATAATGCGCTACAATATTCTTTCTGTCTATATATTGCAATTATTAAATGAATTATGAGGCGCTCATAGCCAGCTGCAATCACTGATCGGTAAACGATCGGAGGCTAAACAACGCTTGGCAAGGTCAGTCAGAGATGGGTGACCATTTAGTGGCATTTGAACTTAGCATCTCCCTGCTTCGGACGGCACGTTATAAGTGTGTCCCGTTTGTTATCATCTAGGCAGCAGTTGTTAAGCCTTGTCAGAGGCTTTCGGACGGCTTGAACAACTCTGACACCAGGTTGGCCATTAACCATACGATAAGAAGAAGAAGTAGATTATTAAATATTTATCGATCTATACCTTGGCATTGTTACAATGTTGTATTTCCGTTTACATAAGGTTTATATGGCTATAAATATTGTGAACCAAGGCTGACATATCCAATAAATAACTTATGTATAATGCAAACTTAATGTATTATTCAAGCTTCTATTTCTAACAGCGCGAGGTAGCTGACGCTTGTGTATCTACCTCTATCTTGTCATTAACAAGTGGCAAGACGAAGAGAGAGAGAAAAATTGTTTCATCAATACGTATTCTAACAATATCTTTTCCGTTGTTACAGAACACCAAATCGGGTCCCAAGCGCTAACCCTGGGGCACCCCGACAATGAACTCGCGAACCACCCCTCTGGAGACTCAAACTCCAACATCCTTCCCCCACATTACTCTACCACTACCATTCCCAACATCCTAGCTCAACAAACCACCCCCCAAGATGATAGGAAGGAGGAACACGAGAGTTACAGCCAATCAAAGGCTTTACCGAAATCTGAAGATGATTTTGATGTGAATGAGTATTTTGCAAGGTTGCATGGAACAAGATATGTCAGTGCTCCATTGAATAGTCAGATTGCTGATCAGAATGCAAACCTGGAAACCGAAGAGAACCTTGAAGAGATCAGTCTGAATGATGAAAAGCCGGAAACGCAGCAGAGTTTCTCAGCAGATATAGCTCAGAACTTTTCCCAACTGCCGACGGTTTTGCCGCATGTGGCGAGTGCTGTGTTCAGCTCATTCTCAAGTATGCTGAGCTTGAAGAGTCGGGAGCCAACTCCTGATGATGGGAAGGGTCAGGGCTATCAAGGGGTGCAAGCGGAGTCGGTGCCTTTGATGAGTGTTGATAATGTTGTGCCGGAGGCTGCACCGCCGCTGAAAGAACCTCCAGTTACTGGTAAGTTGATGTGACTCAGATCCAGTACCTTTTACCTTTTTTATTATTTATTTATTTACTTAATACAAAATCCCCATTACATACACAGGCCCGTATTAATTAATGCATCTCAAAGTTTGGATCGATCTTAAGATGCAGTTTTGTTGTTTAATGTATGGAACATCTGTCAAAAACGGCATCTTAAGTTCGATCTCAATCTTAGATCGATTTATTAATACGGGCCTTAATCATCTGCCAAACTGCTTAGGAGTTTGTCGGCAGTACTTAGCAGTTTGTCGGGACCTGACCGTCCCAACTGTCCTTACGTCCTTTTCCTTTGACGACAATTTCTACCTACGACCACTTGCCTCAACGCGTACTTCCCCTATTCCTCTTACGTCCAACTCAATGGTGGTAGAGACTAGCTAATTGACTGCAGCTCATATACGGGCTGGCTCCACCGGAATAGTACCACCCTTTCATAGAACCCCCTCCCCATCTCCATACTAATTAATTTAATTTCCACCTGTAATAAAAACGTCTAAAATATCAAGTTTCTTGTATAAGGACCCCTTTTATTTTGAAATTTTATTTTATTTTTAGTATTTGTTGTTGTAGCGGCTACAGAAATACACATTCTGTGAAATTTTCAAGTCTCTACCTATTACGGTTCGTAAGATACAGCCCGCTGACAGACGGACAGCGTAGGCTTAGTAATAGGGTACCGTTGGCAACCCTAAAAACTATTCATTTAGAAATGATTGGTCTCCCATACAAACTTTCATCCCCTATTTCACCTCCTTCAAGTTTTATATTCGCATCAAAAAGTAGCCTATGTCCTTCTACAAAGTCAGGACCTTGTAGAAGGACATATCTATACTATATCTATACTAAAATTCATCAAATTTGCGGTTTAGTAGTGAAAAGGTAACAGACAGACAAAGTTACTTTCGCATTTATAATATTGGTATAGATTTTGGAAAAACCGCAGCGAAATTTCTTCTAAGTCTCCGGGTAAAACCAATGCGTGAGTCGGGAACTGGGGCTTCCCATATTCCACATTAGTAATGTGAATTTCTACTTCTTCTTATCGTATGGTTCCCTGGTACCTGTTCTCAGAGCTGTTCAAGCCGCCCGACCTCTGACATGGCTTAACGACTACTGCCTACTTGACAACAACCGGGACCGACTTTTATTGCCCCCTGAAGCACGGAGACGCTTTTTTCAAATGCCACTAAATGGTCACCCATCTCTGACTGACCTTGTCAAGCGTTGCTTAACCTCCGATTGTTTACCGATCTCAATATTAACTAGAAGGTATTCAGTTATTTCTCTTGACGAAAACATAAGAGTAATGTTTATATGACGACCGCTGGGCGCAGTGGTTTTAGCGGTGGCCGCTCGGCTCACTGCATCGAGTAGTTGCTGGTTCGATTCCCGCCAGAAGCAAATTTCGGAAACGGCCTTTTCGTTATGTGCCGGTCTGGGTGTCACTGGGATCGCCCCCAGTCCGTATGGTAGCCATAGTACAAGCATTGCGTAGTTTGGGACCATACAGTTGACATTACGTAGTCTGGCGATATTTATTAATTATGGTAGGTAAATCATCTTTAGCATTTACCGTGGCGCCATGCAAATGGTCGTGCACTATTAAATCAAGACGTTTATAAAACGACGAAGATGATCAAACGTCTGTACCTACAGGGAAAACAAAACGTTATATCGAAACGGATATAGGTATAATAATAATATTCCAAGATATTATAAAGGTGCTCCTTCACAGGGAGTATTCGCCTGTAATGTAACGTTACGTTACAGAGTCGAGCATTACATCAGTGAAGGAGGCAAACTGAACATTACAGTTCGCAATCTGTAATGATACATACGAGCATTACATCAGTCAGCGAGGAGAACCGAGCATTACAGAGTGCAATTTTGATACAACTTGTAACATCAATACGTTACATTACAAGCGAATGTTCGTCAGTCAGGGAGGCAGTATTGTAACGTAATGCTCAAAATCTAATCTGCCCCCATATACAAGTGGCATCGTCTACAAGCATTTCTACAAAATGCTACGCTTAAAAGTATGGAAACGACATTACAAGTTGATAAGTAGATCACGTGACTTATGTCATTTCCATACATGAAGCGAAGCGATTTATAGAAACGTTAGATTACAGGCGAATGCTCCCTGTGAGGGAGTACCTTTACATCAGATGCAAAACTAACATTTTCTATTGACCTTACCAACTGATGGCAAAGGTCAGGCTCTTACACTGTGAGAATTATGGTGTAACTACATACATACTAACTGTATGGTCCCAAACTAAGCAACGCTTGTACTATTGCTACCGTACAATGGACTGGGGCGATCCCAGTGACACCCAGACCAGGGCAAATTACGAAAAGGCCGTTTCCGAAATTTGTGGAAAATTCCGAATGTTCCGAGTCTCACAATCATCGTACGAAACGCAGCCGTATTAGCGGCTTCACGCCGATCTTCCTTGAGAGAGTGGTACTACCCCAGTCGAGCGAGCCCGTATATGAGCTGCAGTCAATTGGCTACAGCTTGGCTCTATCACCAATAACATAGACATAAAGGTTATTCCATACATTTTCGCGTCGCATACCATACGCCTCTTTAAACAACTTTAAAGAAAGTTGTATTCCTGTTTTTACTGCATAACATTTACACTTGGACTGGAACCAGTCTAACTAGGAACCAATTAGAGCAAAAGCTGTATATATTAGTCTGTGATTATGTGTTCAAAGGTGTACCGGGTCTGCACATAATAATCTATGATCAGGTTTAGCTAATTGTTAGGCTGACACTTCAAGAGCTAAGCGAAGCGAGGACTAGCACGGGGCTGTGAGAACAAATGAGGATCCGTAACGAATTTAGTTGAGAATGCAGATTTATAGAGCTAAGAAATCCATAACATACAGTGCAAAAATTTTGGTTCTACGACAAAAATTGACGATGTTATGACCAAAGTTCACTAACCGGGACGGCGCGGTTGCTGTGACGTCACAAGGCCCACTCGTGTTTTGTAGTGAATAGCAGCTCGGGCACAGCGCGCGCGAGATCTATTGCCCTCCGTTCCCGTCATCATAAATCTTTCCAGGCTGTTAGAACGCCTTCGCGAGATATGCCCGAAGAAAAACAAGAACTCTTTTACCTCCTGGAACCAAAATGTTAATAACCGAATGTTTCTCTTGTTACAGGTCCAAGTAACTACAGAATAACATCAAAGAAGAAATACGCGCAAATACCGGGGCTGTCATCAGGAGATACATCCTCTGTAGCTCATAGTGCTGTCAGCCAACCTTTTCCATCGTACTTCGTACCTACAGTCCCAGATAGCAGCATAAATCTTACAGATCGTGTCGAAAATATGACTCTAACAGATGGTAACAAGGTTGAAGATATAAAACCACCAACTTACAATGAGTCTTTCAATATATTTAACCCTAATTTGAAAGAAAATGAAAGATCAGATGTGAGAAGAGTTGAAGAAATTAAACCATCAGTTTTCACTGATCCGTTTAATGTGTACAATCCTATTGGCAATGCTGGAAATGTAGAAAATGCTGCACGCAATTACCAACCTAATTTGCCACCAGCTACTAAAGATACTGCAGTCAATTTCCCAGAGCAAAGTCATGCAGTCATACCGCCACCGCCTATGTTTTCGACGCAAAAGAGAGATAGCCAGACTGCAGTGAAATCTGTATTACCACCTTCAGTCGCAAGACGTATTGGATCCAACCATCCGGTTATTAAACAACAAACTATACAAACTACTGCGTTGGCTGATAATATATTTGTGCCAACATTTGATCCAGTATCATCTCCAGATTTCCCAACACAGCCTATCAATGAACCATCAACTTTGGCTGCTTCACAAGGAACAAATCTATCGTTTCCAAATTCACATCCGCCAATGTTCAATCCACAATCGCTATCGGATAATTCAACGTTATATACTCCTCCTCAGCCGCTAGTACCAACTTCACCACCAACGAAACCTTCAATTCCAATACCTCAACCAACAATTGGAATACAACCACCAACATCGGTTATCGGACCTCCGAAACTACCTCCAGCTATGCCACCAATGTTTGCTCCAACAATTCCGTCCAACAAAAATGTATTTACACCGCCTAATGTATTATCTTCATCAATCGACGCACCTACCATTTTCACGCCAACTGAAACATCTGAAACGCCAATGTCATCCCAATATGCAGTAACGTCTGCACCACCAGCATCTACGATATTCGCTTTACAATCGACGCCAACTTTACAACCTACATTCTTTAATCCTATATCTGTAAAAGAAGAAATGAAAACAGAATTCTTCACCCCACCTACCGAATCTGCCAAACCTGTAGTAGAACCGCCAAAGTCTGCAGGAGGTAATTTCAGAATGACTAAGAAACGACCTCAATATTATTCAGGACCTATTGAAGGTGTGGGTGCTATTAGTAATAACACTAAACCTGTAATACCTACAGTTGAAACTGGTACATTCCATGGTGCTCTCTTCACGCCTAATCAAGAAGCTAATCCAACACCTGCAATACCATTTGATATTAGCCAAACTGCAAGCGTGCCTGCCGAACTAAACGCAGCAACTATGCCTCAACCGATAGCTTTTGATACACAAACGCAAGTAGACACATATACTCCTTTCGAAGTAAAACCACAAGAACAGAATGTTCAAACGCATCTCGATACGGCTTTCGATTTAAGCAGACCTACAACTGATTATTACGAAGAACCCAAAGAAAATACAGGGTTCGGTATAATTGGATCATTGAAATCTAAGCTCAGTTCAATAGATATCAATAAGATACAGAATACCGTGACTACGTTCTTCGATCCCGCTTATAATGAAAGTAAGAAGGATGAATCGAGTGCACATGATAATGTGCCTTATAATCAGACTGGTCAATATAGTGGACAGGGAAATTTTGAAATATTTGTACCTAATGTGCAAAATGCGCAGGGATACAGGCCTTTTGATGAAACTGAGGCGTATTATGAAAATAATCAGTATTATTCAAATTATTATCGAACCCATGACCAAGCGTACGCTGGATATTACTCTACTTACGGTTCTCAGAATCAACAAATGTATCCTAACACTCATGTAAATAATGTGTTTGAAAATCAAACGAAAAACGATGAAGATAAAGTAGATAATATCAATTTGTTCGCTGATACAACTCAACAAGATACGAAATCGTTTGATGATACAGCAATAGAAGCTAAAGAAAATATAGAAAAGGATGCTTCAAAAACTAAAATTGAACAACCACATGTAGCGCAGTTTGAAGATATATCAGCGAAAAATTTCTTTGGCATGGATACTCCAAATATGTCTCTATCTGCCAAGACTGTTGAAATGGAGCAAATACCTTCATATTCAGGAACGATTAAACCATTTAGCACTCAAATCCAAGAAGAAATTAAACCTATAGCTGATTCTTTTGCTCCAATCAAATTTGAACAGCCAAGCACGCTACTCACACTCACCACTAAGCAATTTAATACAGCAGATTCTATAGTTACGTCAACAGAAGAAAACAAACCAATAGAGTTATTCAATAACACTAAATTCGATGCTAAAGTTACTCAGAAACTTCCAAAAGCAGATAGCTTACTGGAATCTATATCCAAAGATGAGATTCCTATAGTTGGAGTATCATCAGTACCTCTGTTTGGTTTATCAACAATTATCCCAGACAAATCTAAAGATCTGCCTGAACTTAGTGATAAATTTACTTCTTTATATGAAAATAAAGATAACATGTACGCTAGTGTCAGTTTCTTTGAGAATATAGGTTCTCTCGAGCCAATAGAAGGTGAGAACGTGTCAGAATTGAATATCTGTGAGACTTGCAGAGAATTTAACAAACCAGAGGAAAAGGATGATAAGGAGGTTGATGATTGGACGACACAGCTGATTGAAAACATAACATCGAAGGTACAGCTGTTGAATCCGGTTGAAGCACTTTTGACAGAGCCTAATATTGCAGCCAATGATAACATAGACTATGAAAATAAACAGTTTGACGAAATCTCTCATATTACCGAGGAAACGATAGAAACTATACAAGTACAATCAGCAACTGAACTGTTAGATGACGATAAGGAAACACAAACTAGGAATTACGGATGGGCGACCGAAGAAGACTTTAATACGGAAAATCAAAATCTAGAACACGATTATAGTTTCACAGTGGACCCAAACACTATAGGATTTTATGGCAACAACTCTTTGTTCTTCGACAATGTACCAACAAATGCAAGCGACGAGATAAAAGCTGAATTCAAACACCATGAAGACCTGCTTCCTAGACAGACGAGTATACCGTCAGCTCCGCCGGCAGAAGAGGACACAAAATCAGACGAAACTGGTGGTTTGGACGTACACTCAATTGAACAAGACGCAAAAAATGACTTTCCTATATACGAAGAGTTTGTTATAGAACCGTCGGAAACAGACGATGATAAAATAGAGTACAGAGAAAGGGAGAGAAGTGATGACAGTCAACCTGATACGTTTACTAATAGAGTTGAGAGGTTTAAGAAGATGGAAGAGGTTGAAAGCGAAGATCACAAGTCTATATTCGAGCTGTCAAGCCCTCCTATCACTATGGCATCATACTTTGACACTGGGAACTTTGCAGTTGAAACTCACTACCGAAACTCATTAAGTTCTCCCACTCCAATAAGTATCCCACCCGGTTTTGAAGAAGAGTACAAAAAGAGATTACAGTTGTCTAAAGCTCTGAATGAAATTAAAACAGTGCCTGAAACTTCAACTCAAACTAGAACAACTCAAGCTCTAACATTTTCAACAGCACATAATATAGCTCCTGTTGGATTTAACATTGAAACTAATATAACTAATTTAGTTGATGATAGTAATGAGAAATTACCTGCTTATACCCCATTTGATACAAAAGATGTTGCCAAACCATTCGCTGCTGACATTTCAGCGGGACTGAAAAGCTTAGTTGAAGACGCCCGTTTTCCTTCAGCGTTCGATACAAAGCAAGAAACTATGCATTTTGATGCACCAAGCATAATTGGAGACAGTCCGTTCGCTACGTTTGATTTGAGACACACTGAGCACACACTGCCTGATATAACAAGTGTATTAACTAGTTTCGATGATCCTGTAGCTAAAGAAAACATACGCACGGATTTAGGTGATAGCAGTTTTACATCAGTATTTGGTTTTAAAGATCCTGTTATAACATCTGAGATAATCACAAATATATTTGATAAAGCGCACGTATCAACAGCTCTTAGTGAAGAAGAGGACCCATTAACTGATATTCCAACTAGTTTATTACCAGCTGATTTAGTAGAAGATGCAAATTTTGCCACTTCATTTGATGCTGCGGTATCTAAGCAGTCTACTCACCCTGATTCTGGATTGGCTGCAGCTAAAGATAAGGCGGCCACAAGCAAAGAAACTAGTAAACAGTCTGATCCGTTATTAGAAATGAGGTATTTTTCAACAGTTGGTGATGATAAAAGCAAAGATTATGAAACAAAAGATATTTCAACGAATATAGTAACGGCTACCTTATTTGGAGACAGCCATTTTCAAGCATTTGATCCAAAAACCGTCCATTTGGGATTGGTTCCGAATTTATTTGAAGACATAAAGTCAATTGAAGCAAAAGAATCGAAGCATATTGAAACACAACCAATAGAGGCTGCAAAGTTATTTGATGACAGCCAATCAGCATTTAAAGCAGACGAGACAAAAGAAATACCTACCCAACCTGAAATATCATGCTCAATATTCACATCTAACATACCAGAAGCAAAAAGCGACAAATTACCAGATTTCTCCTCAGTCTTCAATCCCAGAACTGTGCCTGAAAACCCTGAAAAAGACCCAAAACTCCCTGATCCCCACAACTTCTTCTCTGCCGACAATCCAGCCGAAGCTCCCGAAAGCTTCAATAGATTAGCTAGTTATTTTTCGACCCCACCAAAAACGGATCACGGGAAATCTTTTTTTGAGCTTAGCCAAAGTCAAAATCATTACAGACACGCCCCAGATAATAGACCAGATGACAGATACTTAAATTTAATTAAAGATTTAACGTCTCCACAGAACATTGATATCCAAGATCAGATAACACGGCACGTTAACTATTTCACGGTGGAATACGATTCGCAAGCTATATTTAACAAAGGCGACGATAGGAATGTACAAAAAAACGAATCGGCGGAAGTAGACGGTAAAGAGTCGTTAGAAATCGTATTCGCTGAATGCCAATATTGTTTGAAAGGTCTTAATTTAGATAAAGGTTGTAAATTTAGGCAGGCTATGGACGATAATAGTAAAGAAAGTGATAGAAATAGTGTTAATATGGATGGGAATAAGGATACAGTTAAGAGGCCGTCGGCTGTCAATTTCGAAGGGATCGCGCATGATGAAACGAATGAGGGAGTCACAATACTGTCTGAGGTATACTAGTTTTCATCTTCTATTAATAATCTATTATTATTATTATTCTATTATTAATAATCTAATCCACCAAGCCAACAGGCGCTCGGATGGATTGTAGCTTCCCCGCCCGCATACCGCCACTGCCTGCGGCTACCCGCCCGTACATCGCCACATTTTGGACGGGTGACGTCACATGTGACAGGCGTCTAGTTGGCTTGGTGGATTAGTACCTATTAGTTTTCATATTCTATTATACAGGACAAAATATAACCGATGCGCAAATTTTGATTTAGGGTAAAACCCCCAATTATTGGCACCGGTGGACCCAATTATTGTCCATACATATTTCTATGGGATTTCTTAGTTCAGCGGATAGAATAGTAGGTAGGTGTGAAAAACTGTGAAATTTATGACTTTTAACAAAAAAACACTATTTCCATGTTTATTTTTCTTATTTTTTAAAGATAACTTCAAAAGTGCCAATAATTGGGGGGGTGCCAATATTGGGTGCCGTTACCCTACATAAATGAAATTTAATAGATAGGGTTTTTTCATACTCAAGATGAGAATATTTTTTGGTTTTATACATTTTAGTAAGTGATTTTTATTTGTAAAATGTATTATGTTATGTTAGTGTTTTTCCAATAACCCTGTATATAAAAATTTGGGTACTGGTCAAAAAAATATCCTGTATAGCTTTCGGCTATCTATAGCTATTAACTACTAGTTCTGTAGCGTTCTGTATCGTATAGGCCATCTCCAGATGGGTCCTATAAAAAAATATTTGTGGAATCAACCTCTAACGGTGCGATTTCGCGGAACGCGGCAGACAGCAGACGTTAGTCAGTCTCATAAGGTGGGAGCTCGAGCAACGTGGCAGTCGGCAGACGTCAGTCGATCTCATAGAAATTGTAATACCAGTTGCCGTCGCGGCACAAGTCATCGCCACAATTTGTATGAGACCGACTGACGTCTGCTGTCTGCCGCGTTCCGCGAAATCGCACCGCATCGAGGTGGACGTCGTCTAAACATTTTTTTTTCTGAATTATTTTGATGCACGTTATTCCTAGAACGGAATCCAAAGGGTCTTAGGACCATGGTCACCTTCCCCCAATACAGGGGGGGAGACTTGGAGAAGTCCGTCCTTCACGCTCTCCATGTTTCCAGGGTCGCTCCTCACCGGATTACGCGTCCGTCAAGCACCACTGGTTCTACCGAGTGGACGTGGAAGACAAGTCCATATGGCGAGGGTTTTCGTTAGCTGACTCCAGGGCATTGGAGATCGCGTATTTAAGCCGTGAGTACGACCTTAGATTTATACACAGCACTGAGGTGGCAAACAAGCGTTCGGCCCGCCTTATGTTAAGCAGTTACCGTAGCCAAAGATGCTTGCAATACCAGAGGCATTGCTCGCACATTGCCGACCTGAAGGGGAGTGGGATGAAGGGAGGGGAAGGGGGCGTTGGCTGAGATGGGCTTCCGGCTCTCCACTCATCGTACGAACGCAGCTGCAATAGCTACTTTACGCCGATCTTCTGTGAGAGGGTGGTACTACCCCGGTCGAGCCAGACCGTATATGAGCTGCAGTCAATTAGGTTACAGCTTGGCTCTATCACCAAAGATACAGTCTCCCTCTGTAAAGCTATTCGTCCACGGCGCTATCACACTACTCAAAATAAACTGTTTTTTTATGGGGCTAGGCCCGCCACACACTCCCGCCACTGTTACTCCTGTAAGCCAGGATCGACAGTGTCCAACGATGACGCCAAGATTTGACCCTCGACGAGTCCCGGGGACAAGCAAAAATAATGAGTTATTAGAATGTAAAAATAAATAAAATATAACGTCACGACTTTTATCCCCATTCGGGGGTAGTCAGAGGCTTGAGTGGCCATACACCACCACATTGTGGAGGTATTAAGCCAACTCAAAGCCCACGTTTCACCAGATAGTCAGAACCCAACGTGACAGGTGGTGAACCTTGTCGCCGTGTGTACAGGAACTGACTATTACCTAATCCCGGGGGATAGGTAGGTTTCCTCACGATGTTTTCCCTCACCGTAAGCGAACTGTAAATTATGCACATTGATGAAAATTCATCCATTGGTGCATGCCCCACCGGGGATCGAACCTGGGACCTTCTGATTGGTAGCCCAACGTGTTCGCCCCTAGGCTACAGTCGCTATTATTATTATTTATTAGAATGTATTAGACAATTATAGAGAGGGACCCACCACTCACCCTCGGAATTGTCAACCTCCAATATTATAAACCAAATGAATTGATCATAATAGAAGAAGCCAACAAGACCTAACTCCCTGTCAGTCGAGAGTATGTCTGTCATGAGTCATGGACCCTAACAATTAGCAATTCTCCACAGACAACGAGAATCCTAAATAAATTCGACACGTGTGTGTGTGTGAGAATGTATTAATGTATTTGACGGGCCCGTTAGCGTGGTTGGCGTGGAGGCGACTTTCACGCTGCAGGTCGTAGGTTCCATTCCTAGTTTCCTACCCGTGACATGCATTTGTGTGCATGAACATGTCTGTATGTCCGGAGTCTGGGTGTATATGTATATTAAGTATGTATTTACAAATAAAAAAGTAGTATATGTAGTAATATCAGTTGTCTGGTTTCCATAGTACAAGCTCTGCTTAGTTTGGGATCAGGTAGCCGTGTGTAAAAAATGTCCCCGGATATTATTATTATTATTATTATTAGCACTAGCATTTCTACTCAAAAGATACTGGGTAGTAAATAATTAGTAATAGCGCGCGACTAAAAGGACTTAATTTGTTTTTATAGCGGAATTAAACGAGACCACTCTAGTGGCTACTGATGGCGGCAGATACGATGTGAACATCATGGGTCGGCTGCGAATACCTGTCTACTGGGATGACAAGCCAACCAACGTTAGGAGGTAAGATATATTCTTCTTATCGTATGGTCCCCTGGTACCTGGTGTCAGAGTTGTTCAAGCCGTCTGACCTCTGACAAGGCTTAACGACTGCTGCCTAGATGACAACCGACCGACCGAGTGTTAGATAACGTCTTCTTGTCCATTTCTATCTACCGGTCAATAGCAAAACTACTCGCTTCGTTCTATGTCGATGTTACTACGTTGTTTAACTTTTTACTCTAGATGTCACTAAGTGTAGGATGGTAAAATAGACGTACAAAGGGTCGCCATCTAGTGTCGAGTAGAATTATATTTGGGATACGAACGTTGGCAAGACGTGTGCACAGGACGAACGCCGACAGCACACTGACTTAAGCCACGCCTACTGTGATGACGTCAGGGGCCTAGTGGAGTTATGGGGCCCGGGGTGCTTAGACCCTGTCCTTTCTATGTGTGGTCCATGCTATTTACTAATGTTTAAATATTGTTTTCAGATGCAGTTGGTTCTATAAAGGCACTACTGATGCTAGATACGTGCCGTATACGGAACAAGTGGCGGACAAGTTAGAGGTTTGTAATTTATAAACACTTACTAATATTATAAATGCGAAAGTAAGTCTGTCTGGCACGTTCTCACGGCTAAACCGCTAAACCAATTTTGATGAATTTTGGTATAGCGATAGACAGGACCTCGGAAAAGGATATAGGCTACTTTTTGTTGTGAAAATAAAACTTGATGGGGATGAAATAGGGGATGAAATTATGTATGGGAGATCATTTGTCAAGTTTTTTTTAGTTTTTAAATAGTATGGATAGATAAAAGGTTAGCTTTTATTTTTTACTAGCTTCTGCCCGCGACTTCGTCCGCGCATAATTTATCCAACGGGACCCGTACATTTTACCGGGATAAAAAGTAGCCTATGTGCTATTCCGGACTATAATCTATCTCTGTGCCAAATTTCATCCAGATCCGTTCAGCCTTTCTGGCGTGATTGAGTAACAAACAGCCATCCATCCAAACTTTCACATTTATAATATTAGTGGGATGACGTCACTTCCACCTTTCCACATCACAGGAGGAGTACCGTCACGGCATGACCCGGGGCGAGTGGCACCGTCGCCTAGCGCTGCCCAATGGCGAGGTGGTGGTGATGCACGGCCCCGGGGTCATGGTTCACTTCCTGCACAGCGGCGCCGCGGACACGTTCACTAGCACACCGGTGAGTGCAACAAACCTGTTCAATTGGTCCATCCTGTTCAATTGGTTCATCCTGTTCAATTGGTTCATCATATTCAATTTGTCCGTCCTGTTCAATTAGTCCATCCTGTTCAATTGGTCCATCCTGATCAATTGGTCCATCATGTTCAATTTGTCCATCCTGTTCAATTGGTCCATCATGTTCAATTGTTCCGTCCTGTTCAACCGATCCATCCTGTTTAACCGGACCATCTTGTTCAATCGATCCATCCTGTTCAATTGGTTCATCCTATACAACTAAGGGTCAGTTCCAGACATAACTGAAAAATGCGCGAGCAATTTACTGGCTCCATTGAAAATAGGACCGTATTACCATAGCCTAAAGTCGGCTCGCGCATGCGCATGCCGACATGCCGATCGTTCAATCGATCAATATATCATATTTAACTATACTGTTCAATCAGTGTATCCTGCAATCAATCTATCCTGTTCAACCAATCCAATGTAGTTGTATATTATATTGCTCTGTTGCTACATCACGCAATTCATCCCATTCAACCAATCCATCCTTCTCAATCCTAAACAATTACACCCAGTGGTCAACCTTTGTGTGGTGCATAAATATATAGCTAGCCATATATTTATGCACCATGCTAGCAATATATTTAAGGTTGAAATCAACCAACCCATCCTAATATTATCCATCGCTTCCAGTCACTCTCCATTTATTATATCACTATATCCCTCCGTCACTTAATCCATCCAATCCAATCAATCCATCCTGTTCAACCAATCCATCCTGATCCTACCCTCTCAGCTATTCTCCTTCGGCAAGCGCGTATACCGGAACCCGCCCAAGATACGCGTCTCCCAAGACCAACCACCCAAGATCGACCACCTCATCCTGTTCGTACATGGAGCGGGAGAGTATAGGAACCAGAGAGAGAGGAGAGAAGTTAGTATGAAATCAATTACTCTTCTTATCGTATGGTTCCCTGGTACCTGGTGTCAGAGTTGTTCCAGCCCGTAGGCCTCTGACAAGGCTTAACGACTGTCTAGATGACAACCGGGACCGACTTTATGTGCCCTCTGAAGCACGGAGACGCTTAGCTCAAATGCCACTCACCCGTCTCTGACTGACCTTGCCAAGCGTTGCTTAACCTCCGATCAGTGATTGCAGATCTATGAGCCCTTTGCGATACGAGATTGAGAAAGGAAAGTGGCTTCTCTGCCATTCGACGCTGGGAGAGATTTCACCCCCACCATCTGGATGCAGGGGCGTAGCTACCGCCGTATCAGCCGTATCAATGATACAGGGCCCCCGGGCTACAGGGGCCCCGAACGTGGGTGAAAATTCCTTACCCTTCATTTGTGAAAATTCTTCAACCTTCATTTGTGAAAATTCTTCAACCTTCATTTGGGTCCAACATGCAAAGGGAATATCCAATATTCATTCTATCCTTATGCAAAGTGAATATCCAATATCTGATCTATCCTGTTTGCGAAGTGAATATCCAATATCCGATCTATCCTGTATGCAAAGTGAATATCCAATACCCATTCTATCCTGTACGCAAAGTGAATATCCAATATCCATTCTATCCTTATGCAAAGTGAATATCCAATATCCATTATATCCTGTATGCAAACTGAATATCTAATATCCAGTCCATCCTGTATGCAAATTGAATATCCGATCTATCCTGCATGCAAACAGAATATCCAATATCCGATGTATCCTGTGCTGCAGTCGATATCCCGTCCGCGCGTGGTGCGGCGCGGGCGCGACGAGTCCGAGATCGAGGACACGGAGCCGTCCAGCATCGACCACCTGCTGCTGCTGTGCCACGGCGTCGGCTCCGCCTGCGACATGCGCTTCCGCTCCGTCGAGGAAGTCGGTCAGTTTGTCATCATAACCAGCCCCGGATCTAGGGGGTGGGGGGGGGATGAGCCGGGGCACCGGCCCGGGGCGGTAGTTTCAAGGGGCGCCAAGATCATATAATATACAGGGTGAAATCGAAATCGAATTTAGTTGAGGATATACAGTGCAAAAAAAATGGTTCTACGACAAAAATTGACGAACTCATGACGATCTCAACTTTGAGATGCATGTATACGAGCATGAGTACTAGAAGGGAGTAAAATTGTTATGTATTGTTCACAGTGGAGGACTTCAGAGCTACAAGTCTTCAGTTGCTCCAGTCACATTACAGAAACTCCTACGACAAAGGCATCGTTAACAGAGTTGAGGTTAGTTGCATTACTAATATATCTTGCCTGTTTTCGTCGAACGGGGCCTACCCTTAACTCTGGCCATGACGGTATTGTGGCCATTTTGGAAAAAATAGACGTTTTGAGAATATTAAATAATATTTTGGGATAAATTAAGTAGACATTTCCGGAAAAATTAAGTAGAAATTTTGGTGAAAATTTAATGGACATTTTTGGAATACTAAGTGACAATATTGTGAAAAATTAAGTAGACATGTTGAGTATATTAGGTAGACAAATTAGAGAAAATTAAGTGGACTGTTTTGGAAAAATGAAGTCGACATTTTCAGTATACCTAATTAAGTAGACATTTTTGGAAAAATTAAGTAGACATTTTGGGAGAAGTTAAGTAGACATTTGAGAAAATTAAGTAGACTGTTTTGGAAAAATTAAGTAGACATTTTGAAGAAAATGAAGTAGACAGTTTGGGGAAAATTAAGTAGAGATTATAAGAAAATTAAGTATACATGTTGAGTATATTAAATATACATTTTGAGAAAAATTCAGTATACACTGCGAAGGATTTTGGACCCTACACACTTGTAAACGAGTAGTGTGATCCCAGGTGCTGCCAATATCGTGGCACGCGAGCCTGCACTCGGGCGAGACGGGCGTGGACCGGCGCCTGGCGCAGCTCACGCTGGACAGCATCCCGCGCCTGCGCACCTTCACCAACGACACGCTGCTCGACGTGCTCTTCTACACCAGCCCCGTCTTCAGCCAGGTCAGGGGGGGGGGTCATTTAAATACCACTAGCTTCTGTCCGCGACTCCGTCCGCGTTAACTTTAAAATCCCATAGGAACCTAACATTTTTCCGAGATAAAAAGTAGTATGTGTGTTAGTCCAGGTTATAAACTATCTGTGTTCCAAATTTCATCCGAATCCGTTCAGTCGTTTTTGCGTGAAAGAGCTAAAAACATCCATACATCCAAACTTTCGCATCCCCCTGCGCACCTTCACCAACGACACGCTGCTCGACGTGCTCTTCTACACCAGCCCCGTCTTCAGCCAGGTGAGGGGGGGAGGGTCATACCATACCAATACACCAGTGCCTAAGAGTGACAGACAGAAATATAGATGCGGACTAATTTGGTTTTTAGTATGTTTTAAGTACGAATTATTTTGGACAGACATCAATGAAGCCAAATGGGTATCAAAAGAAAGAACTTAATTAAACATATATTAATTAGTAAATAATAATAATTAAATAAATTATTAATTTAATTAAAAAATTATTAATTTTAAAAATACATATTATATTAGCTATAACCTCAAATAATTAAATAAAAAGTAAGTTTAAAAACTAAAACCCGACTACTGAAAAACCGCGCTCTAAAAAGTATAAAACAAGAAAATATGCTCATCTTCAAGAATATTTTCTTGTTTCATACTTTTTAGAGCGTGATTTTTCAGTACTCGGGTTTTATTTTTTGATAATGTCCTTGCCATTGATGGTAATCGTTACATTATGCAATTAACATTTATAAGAGCCACAACATACCGGGTAGCCATGGCGACGTCGCCAGCCGCCAGCCACCACGATTACCATCAGTGGCAAGGACATTACTAAAAACTAAAACCCGACTACTGAAAAATCGCGCTCTAAAATGTATGAAACAAGAAAACATTGTTACCTAGAGGATAGCTGTGGTCCGTTTAGGTCCTTTCGGGCGAAGTGGCATATGACCACGGACCACGGCTATTCTCTAGATGAGCATATTTTCTTGTTTCATACTTTTTAGAGCGTGATTAGTCTTACTCTATTTCTATTTTACTGTATTATTTATTCCACAGACTATCCTAGAAACGGTATGCAGCGAACTGAACCGCATATACAAGCTGTTCAAGCAACGCAACCCTAACTTCAAGGGGGGCGTGTCTCTGGGGGGGCACTCGCTGGGGAGCGTGATACTGTACGACCTGCTGTGCAATCAGACGACTGGAGTGAGTATTTCACTGTAGCAATATGACCCCGTTCTGTAATAAACCACTTTAGTAAATATGACCCCCGTTAGGGTAATGTTTCCCATCAATAACAGTAGTAAATAGTTGTCTTGTAAATAAACAGTTGTTTGACCCCGTTCTGTAATAAACCACATTAAAAAAAATATGACCCCCGTTAAGGTAATGTTTCCCATAAATAACAGTAGTAAATATGTAGTCTCCATTGTGTTGTAAAACACTGGTTTGACCCCGTTCTGTAATAAACCAACTTAATAAATATGACCCCCCAGTAGGGTAATGTTTCCCATCAATACTTTAGGCAATAGTTATCTTCCTTGTATAATAAAACAAGTGTATGACCCCGTTCTGTAATAAACCACTTTAATAAATATGACCCCCATAAGGGTATTGCTTCCCATCAATAACAGTAGTGAATAATGGTCTTATTTGTGTTTTAAAATACTTTTTTGACCCCTTTCTGTAATAAACCACTTTAATAAATATGACCCTCAGTAGGGTAATGTTTCCCATCAATACTTTAGTCAATAGTTATCTTCCTTGTATAATAAAACAAGTGTATGACCCCGTTCTGTAATAAACCACTTTAGTAAATATGACCCCCAGTATGGTAATGATTCCCATGAATAACTTTAGGCAATAGTTATCTTCCTTGTATAATAAAACAAGTGTATGACCCCGTTCTGTAATAAACCGCTTTAATAAATATGATAAGGGTATTGTTGCCCATCAATAACAGTAGTGAATAATGGTCTTATTTGTGTATTAAAACACTTTTTTGACCCCTTTCTGTAATAAACCACTTTAATAAATATGACCCCCAGTATGGTAATGATTCCCATGAATAACTTTAGGCAATAGTTATCTTCCTTGTATAATAAAACAAGTGTATGACCCCGTTCTGTAATAAACCACTTTAATAAATATGACCCCCAGTATGGTAATGATTCCCATGAATAACTTTAGGCAATAGTTATCTTCCTTGTATAATAAAACAAGTGTATGACCCCGTTCTGTAATAAACCGCTTTAATAAATATGACCCCCAGTAGGGTAATGTTTCCCATCAATATTTTAGGCAATAGTTATCTTCCTTGTATAATAAAACAAGTGTATGACCCCGTTCTGTAATAAACCGCTTTAATAAATATGACCCCCAGTATGGTAATGATTCCCATGAATAACTTTAGGCAATAGTTATCTTCCTTGTATAATAAAACAAGTGTATGACCCCGTTCTGTAATAAACCGCTTTAATAAATATGACCCCCAGTAGGGTAATGTTTCCCATCAATACTTTAGGCAATGGCTATCGTCCTTGTATAATAAAACAAGTGTATGACCCCGTTCTGTAATAAACCGCTTTAATAAATATGACCCCCAGTATGGTAATGATTCCCATGAATAACTTTAGGCAATAGTTATCTTCCTTGTATAATAAAACAAGTGTATGACCCCGTTGTGTAATAAAACGCGTTAATAAATATGACCCCCAGTAGGGTAATGTTTCCCATCAATACTTTAGGCAATAGTTATCTTCCTTGTATAATAAAACAAGTGTATGACCCCGTTCTGTAATAAACCACTTTAATAAATATGAGGGTATTGTTTTGTTTCCACCAATAACAGTTACCCGTCAATAACAGTAGTAAATAGTGGTAATAAAACACTTGTTTGACCCCGTTCTGTAATAATACACTTTAATAAATATGACCCCCTTTAGGGTAATTTTTACCATCAATAACAGTACTAGTAGCTCAGCCAGCCGTGACAATACAAAACGAGGGATAACTACATTTTGTCTCTTTTTCTCTTATGTAAGAAAGAGAGAGAGAGCGCGACTCAGTCTGACATAGATAACTCGTTATTAATCCACCACTAGAAAAATAAACAAAATAATGCATTTGTCATAATCAGAGATCGGAGTAGGTAGATTGATTTTTCGTACTTGTGCCATGACATCAGAACATGGACATGCCATTTTTCCGGAATTAGGTACCGGAATGTCAAAACATTTCGTAAAAAATATATTAAAATGAAAAACCTTTAAGTGAGCAAATTACATCATTTATTGTTGTTTATTCTTAATCTTCATCGGTTACAATTTGTACATCCTATAAAATTAAAATAAATTTTTCAATGTTATTTAAATTCAATCTATTTCTTTTGACATCTAAAATCCATTTATAAGTAGAAAATTATCGTTCAACAACTGTAGAAGTGTGAGTCTTATCCATCTAATATATAAGAATCAAAGTCCTGATTGACTGACTGACTGACTGACTGACTGACAGACAACGCACAGCCTAAACCGCTGATCGTATAGACTTGAAATTTGGAGGGTGGGTTTGTCTTGATGTGTAGAGGTGTACTAAGAAAGGGTTTTTTTGAAATTCAACCCCTAAGGGGGTAAAATAAGGGATGAAAGTTTGTATGGAAGTTCGTCATTTTTGAAGTTAGAATTATGAAAATTGCTGATTAGGTGTCTTTTGAAAAATAAAAAAATATGGGTTGGCGTTGGCGTTGGCTGGCGCACTAAAAAGTACTAAAAAGTCTTAAGCCACTTGCCCGGTTTTTTTTTATTTTGAAGTCTACGCGGACGAAGTCGCGGGCAAAAGCTAGTATTAACATATACGTTTGACTTCAATAACCTTAAATCAATCTACCTACTCCGATCTCTGGTCATAATGCATGACAAAAGTTTTGACTTGGCGCATGTGCTAGCCTTGCAGTAGTAAATAGTTTTCTCCATTGTGTAATAAACCAATCGTCGTCAATTATTGTAAGTATTTGACCCCCCCCCCCCCCCCCTTTGACAAAGAATATCCAAAAACACTAATACAGACTTTTGAAGTTGTGTTTCATTACCCTAATGACCCCCTCTACCCTACCCCCCACAGAAGTCATCAGACGACACCAAACACCAATCAGCGAAGACCTACGTCACCGGATCTTCGGGTGCGTTCATACAGTACCCGCAACTAGCGTTCAGTCCAGACTCCCTCTACGCCCTCGGGAGCCCTATAGGTAAGCATTTACCAGGGACCAATAAGTGAACACGCCGCTTTTTAAGGGTTCCGTACCCAAAGGGTGCTAACGGGACCCTATTACTAGGCCTACGCTGTCGGTCTGTCCGTTTGTCAGCGGGCTGTATCTCACGAATCGTAATAAGTAGAGAGTTGAAATTTTCACAGAATGTGTATTTCAGTTGCTGCTTCAACAACAAATACTAAAAATTAAATAAATTTTAAAAATAAAGGGGTCTCCATACAATAAACTTAATATTTTTGATGTTAAGCTGTTACCGTAGCCTACAGATGCGTGCAATACCAAAGGCATCGCCCGCACGTCCGTGCCGACCTGAAGGGGAGTGGGACAGAGGGAGAGGAAGGGGGGGGCAGGTGTTGGGCTTCCGGCTCTCTAACTCATCGTACGCAACGCAGTTGTAATAGCTAGTTTACGCCGATATCCTGTGAGAGGGTGGTACTACCTCGGCTGCCTGCCTCAGTCCGCATCTCTAGATTTTTCGAAATCTATGTGCGAACTAAAAGACATGTGAAATCCACCAACCCGCACTGGGCCAGCGTGGTGGATTATGGCCTGAATCCCTCTCGCATTGAGGGGAGGCCCGTGCACAGGAGTGGGACGTTAAAAGGGCTTTTTTTTTTGTTGACAGCTATATTTGAATGCATCAGGGGCGTCGAGTCTCTTGGTCTGAACTTCGGTCTGCCTACTTGCAAGAATTTCTTCAACATATTTCATCCCTACGACCCTATAGCTTACAGGTAACAGGTCATATTATCTTACAGAAACAGGTGCTTTAGCTTACAGGTAACAGGTCATATACCTTACAGAAACAGGTTCTTTAGCTTACAGGTAACAGGTCATATACCTTACAGCTAACAGGTCATATAGCTTACAGGTAACAAGTCATATAGCTTACAGGTAACAGGTCCTATATCGTTTACAGATAACAGGTCATATAGCTTACAGGTAACAAGTCTTATACCTTACAGGTAACAAGACCTATACCGTACAGGGTACTGGTACGATAGCTTACAGGTAACAGGTACTATACCTTACAGGTAACAAGTCCTATAGCGTACAGGTGAAAGCTATTGCTCGCACGTTGCTGACCTGAAGGAGAGTGGAACAGTTGGGATTCCGGCTCTCTTACTCATCGTACGAAACGCAGCAGTTATACTTTACGCCGATCTTCTGTGGGAGGGTGGTACTACCCCGGTCGAGCCAGCCCGTATATGAGCTGCAGTCAATTGGCTACAGCTTGGCTCTACCACCATTAGCGCGATATCGCACGAGCTAACCATGGTTGCGCCACCAGCGGGTGATTCGGTAGCTGACACCGAATTGGTTGCGCTACCAAGCGGACACCAGGTGCGATACCCTCCATACAGCTCTATACATTTTGTTGGTGGAGCGACTGGTTGCGCTACCACTGGTGTCCCCGTGCGATATAGCCCCTCAATGTACCTATTATTTACTCTTTAATTATGATTACAGGATCGAGCCGTTGATAAACCCACAGCTCAGGGAACTGAAGCCATTCCTGATTCCACACCACAAGGGCAGGAAGAGAATGCACTTAGGTAAGGAATATATACAGGGTGGTGACGACATAGTGACAATAAATTAAAACACGATCCCTGCTAGTCAATCACAACACATTAAAATTATAAAATTAGGTTAACATCAAAAATTCAAATTAAATTCAAAAGTCCAAAATTTCAAATTATCAAACAAATTTAATGCAGAAATAGTCTAAACGAAACACAACACCCTTTATAAACGTCTACCGACCTCATAGACTGACCTGTAAGTACAAGCGTGGCAACATCGCTTCGGTGTCGGTGTTTTTAGCGGTATCTTTGTAGGCGTAAAGTTAAAATAGTCAAAATAAAAAAGCAATCCCGTGGCAATACCTTTGAATATAATTTAATAATATTTTATGTGCGAACTACTAATGTGATACCCAGTATGTGGTTTCAATTATTGTCATGATGTCGTCACCACCCTGTATACATAGTCCATTTAACAGTGACGTCGTCAATAAACTCGTAAATTTTTGGTGATTTTTCGAACCTCACTCCCCCTTTGGTGAAATGTCGTGAGATTTGGATCAATTTGGCAAAATCTCATGTTTATTTATTTATTTTCTCATGTGACATTAGGAGGGAGGGAGCCCCCCCCTAATCTCACACGAGATTTGTCCACAGCCATATTTTACCGAGGAAATATGTTTTACTTAATATAAGCCCAGTTATATCGCAAGTTTACACTATTTTTTGCGTGATATTTGCCGAGACCCCACCTCTCGTCCACGTACGATTGCGTGAGATTCGGCTATATATTTCGGATATTTGACGGGCCCGTTAGCGTGGTTGGCGCGGAGGCGCCTTTCACGCTGCAGGTCGTAGGTTCGATTCCTACCCGAGACATGCATTTGTGTGCATGAACATGTCTGTATGTCCAGAGTCTGGGTGTATATGTATATTAAGTATGTATTTACAAATAAAAAAGTAGTATATGTAGTAATATCAGTTATCTGGTTTCCATAGTACAAGCTCGGCTTAGTTTGGGATCAGGTAGCCGTGTGTAGAAAATGACCCAGGATATTATTATTATTATTATATAGTTTAGCTGTAGCACCAATAAATGATGATTATTTTTTCATAGAATTGAAAGACACCATGGCTCGAGTGGGCGCAGACCTTAAACAGAAGCTGTTCGAGTCGCTCAAGACCACGTGGAATAAATGGAAGGCCCAACCCCCCTCCAATGGACAACTGCCCAATGTAAGTGTTATACATTGCGACGCAATGGAGGAATGATACATACATACATATACTCACGCCTGTATCCCAAGGGGGTAGGCAGAGACTATAGATTGCCACATGCTACGATTCTGACACACCTCTTTTGCTTCATCCACATTCATACATCTTCTCATGCACTGCCGTCGGTTGAGGGTGCTACGGACTTGACCTTTCTGGAAGAGACCATTAATCTGGTCGTGAAAAGTTCTCCTTGGGCGCCCTCTTCCGACGCATCCACTCACTTTCGCTCCGTATATCTCTTTCGTCAATCGACTTTCACTCATCCTTTCTACGTGACCAAACCATCTTAGCATACTCTTTTCGATCTTAGTCACCACATCATCCTTCAGCTTGCATCTCTCTCTTATCACACTATTACAAAATAATTTAAAAAAGAGAGAGACTTTAGTAGGCAGAGATGGTAATATAATGTATTATTTCGGGCGTTTTGGTGCTCCACAGGGTGAATTTGAAATCGTGGGCATCCTTTTAAACTATGACTCTGCACAGGACGGTGAGGGAAAACATCGTGAGGAAACCTACCTATCCCTCGGGATTAGGTAATAGTCAGTTCCTGTATACACGGCGACAAGGTTCACCACCTGTCACGTTGGGTTCGGACTATCTGGTGAAACGTGGGCTTTGAGTTGGTCAATACCGCCACAATGTGGTGGTGTATGGCCACTCAAGCCTCTGACTACCCCCGAACGGGGATGAAAGTCGTGACGTTACATTACATTACATTACATCTACACAGAAATATTTATTTTGGAAAAATAAATAAAAATATGTATTGAAAATTTTGCTCGAGTAAGCAAATAAGCAATCCCGTTAACTGTTATTCCTTACCGGGGCAATAAAATTTTTTCAACTGATTTGTTGATTAATATTCCCTAAGCATTCTGAATAATGTGTAGAATCACCGTTTAAAAGGATGCCCATGATTTCAAATTCACCCTGTATACTCTGATTTTGAATTTCAAGGACTAAAATGACAGCTTTTTATGTGAAACGTAAAATTAATTTGATCTGTTCATCATGGATATAGTTGTTTATATGATTCTGGTTCAAATTAATTCAATTTTACTAAAGAATAAAATAAACAGGATCACCCTAAAATAAATGGTTGAAATAAAATATTAATTGACATTTATAGCTGTCATTTTAGTCCACGAAATCCAAAATCAGAGTACAGGTTTGTTTGGAGTCGGTTTTTGTTTTTATTTATAAACATTTTTTTTAATAGGTAATGGAAGAGGAATTAGAAAAGGAACAGTTGAATGATGAATCCAAAGAAGAAATGCCACAAGACAATGACAAGGTGGTAAGTGTGTGTCATCATTAATATAGTGTGTCATTTCGCGAATCTGGCATTTGTAGAATCTGGCATTTTGAGAAGATGGCATTTGTAGAATCTGGCATTTTGAGAAGATGGCATTTGTAGAATCTGGCATTTTGAGAAGAGGGCATTTATAGAATCTGGCATTTTGAGAAGATGGCATTTGTAGAATCTGGCATTTTGAGAAGATGGCATTTGTAGACTCTGGCGTTTTGAGAAGATGGCATTTGTAGAATCTGGCATTTTGAGAAGATGGCATTTGTAGAATCTGGCATTTAGAGAAGATGGCATTTGTAGAATCTGGCATTTTGAGAAGATGGCATTTGTAGAATCTGGCTTCTTGAGAAGATGGCATTTGTAGAATCTAGCATTTGAATCTGCCCTCTATAGAATCTGGCCTTTACACATTCTGGCATTTTGAGAATCTGACCTTTACTATAGAATATTGCTTTACCTACACGGATAATATTTTTTTACCTTTTAATTACTTCAAAAAATCTAATAGGTCAACTCAGGAATCAAACCGAAAATACGAAAAATATTGTGCGCTAGCTTCTGCCCGCGATGTCGTCCGCGTTAACTTTAAAATCCCACAGGAACCTGACATTTTCCGGGATAAAAAGTAGCCTATGTGTTAATCCAGGTTATAAACTATCTGTGGTCCAAATTTCATCCAAATCCGTTCAGTAGTTTTTGCGTGATCGAGTAACAAACATCCATCCAAACTTTCACATTTATAATATTACTAGCTTCCGCCCGGGACTTCGTCCGCGCATAAATTTTAAAAAAGTAGCCTATGTGTTATTCCAGACTATAATCTATCTCTGTGCCAAATTTCATCCAGATCCGTTCAGCCGTTCTGGCGTGATTGAGTAACAAACATCCATCCATCCATACATCCGTCTAAACTTTCACATCCCACTAATATTATAAATGTGAAAGTTTGGATGTATGGATGGATGTTTGTTACTCAATCACGCCAGAACGGCTGAACGGATCTGGATGAAATTTGGCACAGAGATAGTTTCTAGTCTGGAATAGCACATAATAGAATAGTCTGGAATAGTGAGATAAGGAAACGTTGTGGTCTGAAAGAAGATGTAGTAACAAAAATTAAGAAAGGTATGCTGAGATGGTTTGGCCATGTCGAGAGAATGAAGGAAGAACGATTGACGAAAAGAGTGTATAAGGCGAGTGTGAATGAAAGTGTTGGAAGGGGTAGACCTAGGCGGACGTTTCGAGACCAAATCAGGGACGTCTTGAAAAAAGGCCAGGTCAAGAGTACCCTAAACCGAAGAGCATGTATGAAGGGAATAATGAAAGTGGACGAAGCGAAACAAGTATGTAAGGATCGTAGCAAGTGGAAAGAAGTGGTCTCTGCCTACCCCTACGGGAAACAGGCGTGATTATATGTATGTATGTATGTATGTAATAGCACATAGGCTAGACTAGACTATATATTTTTTAAATTAGTTTATAATATTAGTGGGATTATTAAGGTGATACAAATGTTCAACTGGGTGGGTCTAAGTAAATGGTTTGATGAAGCAGCTGGCTTATGTGCAATATAAAGTATACAACATTAAACCTCATATGGTCGGGAATAAAATGGCTTAGCCGATTTACTTTAAATGTTACCAAATTTTGTAGAAATCGATTTCAAAATATGAAATTGTCAACCTTAATAGTAAATGTTCTCCATAGCAACTGAACAGATTTACGTGAAACCTATACCAGAAAAATTGTCAAGACTTGTCTAAGAATCCGTGGATCCAAGATTTAATATTAGTCATTTTATTTAAAAAATAATCAATAATAACCTTAAATATGCTACAAACGTCATGGGTCATCATGACTTGGACTGCAAAATGTTCGTCGCAGATCCGCGATGGCGGCCTCCAAAGCTGGACGTGCGCGCAAATTTTTGCGTGAAATTCGTAAAAAAATTACGTCTTCTTAGCATTTTATGAATTAAATCACGTTTTAAATAGTTTAAATATAATATTGAACATAATTTTTAGGATATTATATGATTACAAATATTTTTAAATTAATATTTATGTCAGTGACGCGTTTTGTTGTCATCATAGATTATGAATAATATAGAATGATGAATAGGTATATGATTAAAAAGCATAATCGTCCTCTAAAAACCGCTTACCTACTTTCTAATCTTATTGTCTTGCCTAACAACAACAACAGGTTGGGCTAACAATCAGAAGGTCCCAGGTTCGATCCCCGGTGGGGCATGCACCAATGGATGAATTTTCATCTATGTGCATAATTTACAGTTCGCTGACGGTGAGGGAAAACATCGTGAGGAAACCTACCTATCCATCGGGATTAGGTAATAGTCAGTTCCTGTATACACGGCGACAAGGTTCACCACCTGTCACGTTGGTTTCTGACTATCTGGTGAAACGTGGGCTTTGAGTTGGTTAATCCCTCCACAATGTGGTGGTGTATGGCCACTCACGCCTCTGACTACCCCCGAATGGGGATAAAAGTCGTGACTTTACATTTCATTTTTTCATATTTTTTGTCTTGCCTATGATATCTTTTTATACCACTGAGTTGCTAGACAAACTTGTTTTTTTTTGGCGGGAAGTGGCGAAGTGCAACATTGAAAATCTATTTTATTATAGGTAGGTACTTGACACTGGCTATATGCGACAAGAAAAGCCAAGACAAAAAAACATGCGTACGGCCCGCCTGATGTTAAGCGTGTTTCAGTTGATGTTATTCATACTACTTAATATTTGTAATACGAAATTATTTTTGTTTGCTTATTTTTAAGTTGGACTAACCACCGTTTGGTGGGGTAGTACCACCCTCTCATAGAAGATCGGCGTAAAGCAGCTATTACAGCTGCGTTTCGTACGATGAGTGAGAGAGCCGTAAGCCCAACCCCCCCCCCCCCCCTTCTCCCCTACCCCTTCCCTTCAGGTCGGCAATGTTTACTATATGTTTAGTTTTATTGAGCATCAGGATTAAGTTGGGAGACCGGAGTTCAATGCTCTACATTACTAAACCATACATCAAATAAACATCACAGCTTCTTAGGGATGGGTCCAAATTTAATAATTCGCTAAATTTGCAGTGCTAAATTTATTTAGTGTCATCACCTGTTAAATATTTTTTTAGAAATGTAACGTCACCACTTTTATCCCCATTCGGGGGTAGTCAGAGGCTTGAGTGGATATACACCACCCCATTGTAGAGGTATTAACCAACTCAAAGCCCACGTTTATACAGGTGAATTTTTCAAGTGTGCGTGGATGGCCAAATCCGAAACTATAAGGAATATCGAAAGGTACTCAAAGAAGTCTCGGGGCCGATTTTGGTGAAAACTAAAACTGCATCATTGGATTTTTGAAAAAAACAAAATTCGTAGCCAGGAATCGAACTAGTTGAAAAAAACCACTTACTGTATTATTACACCATTCGATAGTGTCGCTGATAAGGAACGAATTCTGGGAAGTAATGACATACGGCAAACTTAAAAAAAACTGTGTTTTTTAATAAACTGCTGCATATTTTCAAGTTGACTGTAATAAGTCATACGTACATTACCTTTACCTTGTTCGAAATTATGCTCAATATTTTTATTTATTTACCTTCGCAGCGCAGTCATCTTCACAACATTATGTTCTAATTACAAATTTTCAATCATTTTTGAACAATTAATCAGTTTAGGTTAAGAGAAATAAAATACTATTTTGTTTAAAATTAGCTCTTTCCTTAAGTTTACCGTAAAAACAATATTCGTAGCCAGGAATCAAACTAGTTGATTTAGAATAAAAAACCAAATACTGTATTATTACACCATTCGATAGTGTCACTGAATAGAAACGAATTTTGAGAAGTAATTACAACTTCTCAAAATTCGCATGTGTGTGTGCATAATTTACAGTTCGCTGACGGCGAGAGAAAACATCGTGAGGGAACCTACCTATCCCTCGGGATTAGGTAATAGTCAGTTCCTGTATACACGGCGACAAGATTCACCACCTGTCACGTTGGGTTCTGACTATACAGGGTGAATTTTTCAAGTGAGCGTGGATGGCCAAATCCGAAACTATGAGTGATATCGAAAAGTACTCAAAAAAATCTCGGGGCTTCTTAGTTAATAAGAAGCCTAAATACAAATTTTATTGTGCCTAGTTTTAGAAAAATTTGAACCCCCATATAAACTTCCACCCCTTATTTTACCCTCTTGGGGGTAGAATTTTCAAAAGCGCTGAAATTACTAATTTGGATTTGTATTAGTAGCCTAAATAGAAATTTTCATGTTTCTAACTTCAGAAATGAGGGAATTCCATACAAACTACCACCCCTTATTTTACCCCCTTAGGGTAAGAATTTTCCAAAATCCTTCCTTTGCTCTTCTTTCACGCTATGAAAGGTACTTACTGTCCAAATTTCATGTTTGTATCACCAGCGGTTTGAGCTGTGCACGTTTTGACGGACGGACAGATAGACAGACGGTCAAAAAGTGATTCTATAAGGGTTCCGTTTTTTCCTTCTGAGGTACGGAACCCAAAAAACTCACAAAACGAGGCGTTTTGTGGAGCCAGTATTTTATTTTTAATTATACCATATATTATTATTATCATGGAGCTGCTCCAGACCCATGGCTCTGGCTTGAAAATCTTGACCTTACATGAAAATTAGTATTTCGGCTACTCAGCCTACAAATACAAATATTCACGTCTCTAGCTTCAGAAAAACTGGGACTATCCATAGATACTTTCTCCCCTTAATTGTTGAATTCTCAAAAATCCTTCCTGTGGTCTTCTTCTACGCTATAAAAAGTTAAAATGTCATGTTTCTAACTCAAGCGGTTTAGGCTGTGCACGTTTTGACAGACGGACAGATAGACTGACGGGCAAAACAGTGATCCTATGAGGGTTGCATGCATGCCCGGCATGCGTTGCATTGCCACTCCATCCGTCCGTCATCCTCCATCAATCCATCAGTCAAATAAGGGGTAACCTTTTCCAAAAAATGTGCGCGTACTAGGTCGCAGGCACAGCTAGTAACTAATAAGGATTAGTACTATTTTTATTTCAGTTATTACCCGATGTTGTCAGCAATTTTTCTTGTTTTCAGTTATTTAGAATTTTAAGTTGTTTTAATTTTACTTATTTTGTCCTATAATATTAAACATTAAAATTATGGACTAGTCTTTTTTTAAGTAGTACTACCTATTACCCAGTGTTGGGCAAAATTAATATTCAGAACAATTAAAAATTAACAGTTAGTGAGCTTTTATTTACAATATCAACAAAATAACAATAAAAAAGATTACAAAGAAAAAATAACCTACCCACCTACCTATTAATAAAAATGTAGTACTTAAATTGTACTTAAGATTTAGTGAAAATTTTCCTTTACGAAGTTACCCTTATACGACTAAATAAAAGTAGGCAAGATACGAGTTTAGTATATGAGTCACTTCTGTTTTTGATTTATCATGTCGTCTTTTTGATGTGTCGTGGCGTATCGAAAATTCTAAATTCAAAAAATTCAACTCGCGGTCCTACGACATTGTTTGAGCAAAAAGCGGTCAACCTCGAGCTGTCAGTTGCAATGGTTCCAGCCTTAAATTAAGACCTTATATTTCTTTGGCAGCCGACTCCAGAGATGTTGGGTCGTCTGAACAGCGGCCGACGCATCGACTATGTACTGCAAGAGGCGCCGTTGGAAATGATCAATGAATATATCTTCGCTATGAGTAGCCATGTTGGATACTGGTGAGCAGCTCTTTAATACCAGAAAGTCCAGAAACACTATAATAATAATATTAGCCCTTTTAACGTCCTACTGCTGGGCACGGGCCTCCCCTTAATGCGAGGGGGATTCAGGCCATAACCCACCACGCTGGCCCAGTGCGGGTTGGTGGATTTCACATGTCTAAAGACATGCAGGTTTCCTCACGCTGTTTTCCTTCACCGTAAGCAAGTGATAATCATATTAAAGTGTTTTTTTATAGGACTGCGGTGGCAAAAAAGCGTACGGCTCGCCTGATGTTAAGCAGTTACCGTAGCCTATAGATGCTTGCAATATCAAAGGCATTGCTAGCAAATTGCCGACCTGAAGGGGGGTGGAATGGAGGGAGGAGGGTTTGGGCTTTCGGCTCTCTCATTAATCGTACGAAACGCAGTTGTAACAGCTGCTTTACGCCTATCTTATGTGAGAGGGTGGTACTAGCCCGGTCGAGCCAGCCCGTATATGAGCTGCAGTCAATTGGCTACAGCTTGGCTCTACCGCCTTACTCTACCACGCTGGCCCAGTGCGGGTTGGTGTATTTCACATGACGCAAGACATGTAGGTTTCCTCACGACGTTTCCTTCACCGTAAGCAAGTGATAATCATATTAAAGTTTGATTCGCACATCGATTTCCAAAAATCCAGAGGTGCGAGCCGGGGTTTGAACCCTAGACACGAGTCTCCCCTCACGTTGAGGGACCACGTCCAAGAGTAGGACTTTATAACACTGATGGCCGATAGGGCGGAAAGGTTCTTGAGTGGCGACCACGTACCGGATGACGCCGCGTGGGTAGACCCCTCACAAGGTGGACCGACGACCTAGTGAAGGTCGCGGGAAGCCGCTGGATGCGACCAGCACAGGGTCGAGATGAGTGGAATACCAGTCTAATGTGTTTTGTGGTCTGCAGGGAGTCTGAAGACACGATGCTGCTGATGCTGCGCGAGATATATGACGCGCTCGGCGTGCAGCCCGACTGCACCGTGCCGCAGCACTCGCTCACACTTGAGCGCGCGCGCGCCAACCAGGTACACACAAGCAAACACACGCGAACACACATACACACACACACCCACACACTGACACGCATGCACACACACACACTCGCACAAACACACACACGCACACACACATACATAAGTAGACAAACATCACACCCCGACACCCTGACACATGCCAATACAGACATATAGAAGTAGACAAACCTCACACACCCCGGCATGCCTTGACACACGCCCATTGTGACATAAACAAGTAGACAGACACACCCTGACACACGCCCATAGAGACATACAGAAGTAGACAAACCTCACACACCGACACACGTTCACTGACACACGTTCATTGAGATACACGCATATTATTTACCCATTATAATGACACACCCGTAGATACCGAGACACGCACTCACACACCACAATCGTAACATACACAAACAGTGACATACACGCGGGTTTTTAAATAAATATATTTTTACTGTTTCAGGATGAAAGCATCATCCTGAACGCGTCAGGTAAGACAAATATTCTAATTACATACATACATACATATACTCACGCCTGTATCCCACGGGGGTAGACAGAGATTATTGATTGGCACATGCTACGATTTTGACACACCTCTTTTGCTTCATCTACATTCTTATATTAATACAAGTTATTAGATGTTTGAGTAGTTTGAGGCACTCATAGTCCTGCAATCACTGATTGGTAAACGATCGGAGGTTAAGCAACGCTTGGCAAGGTCAGTCAGAGATGGGTGACCATTTAATGGCATTTGAACTGAGCGTCTCCGTGCTTCGGAGGGCACGTAAAAAGTCGGTCCCGGTTGTTGTCCTCTAGGCGGTCGTCGTTAAGCCTTGTCAGAGGCCTTCGGGCGACTTGAACAACTCTGACACCAGATGGGCCACCAACCATACGATAAGAATAAGAAGAAGATATATATTTACAGTAAATATTGTATAATTATAATGTTTTTCCTTTTCTTTTCTAGAATTTCCATCGACAAGCCACAGCGGTGTATGATATCCGAGCATAGACAAAAAATAGTGTAATTACAATGTAATAATTACTTTATTTATTTATATTACGTTATTGTGAATATCCGAAATTGTATGTTAACATCCAACAAGCCAAAAAAACACCTAGGTTGTTTTAGCTGGGTAGGATTTCTGGGTGATAAGAAATTAACTCCGATCTACTGCTTACTTCGTTCTGACTAGATAAGATTTCTAAAAAGATTTGCTGACATACACCAGTGGATGTTAACATACACCAGTGGATGCTGACATACTCCAGTAGATGTTAACATACACCAGTGGATGGTGACATACTCACGTGGATGTTAACATACACCAGTGGTTGTTGACATGCACTAGTGGATGCTGACATACACCAGTGGATGTTAACATACACCAGTGGATGCTGACATACACCAGTGGGTGTTAATTCACCAGTGGATGTTAACATACACCAGTGGATGCTGACATACACCAGTGGATGTTAACATACACCAGTGGATGCTGACATACACCATTGGATTTTAACATACACCAGTGGACGCTGACATACTCCAGTGGATGTTAACATTCACCAGTGGATGTTAACATACACCAGTGGATGCTGACATACTCCAGTGGATATTAACATACACCAGTGGATGCTGACATACACCAGTGGGTGCTGACATACTCCAGTGGATGTTAACATACACCAGTGGATGCTGACATACTCCAGTGGACGTTAACATACACCAGTGGATGTTAACATACACCAGTGGATATTAACATACACCAGTGGATGCTGACATACACCAGTGGGTGTTAATTCACCAGTGGATGTTAACATACCAGTGGATGTAAACATACACCAGTGGATGTTAAATTACATAGGTGTATCTTAAGATTGCACTTCGCTTTGGACATTCACGGTAACATATACTGTGAATGTATATTAAAATTGTCTAATCGAAAATATGATTCTATTGGTTTAATAACATATGTTTTTCTATGGTATCAACATGTTTATCAACAAAAATATGTAACATTGCTTAGTTTAGGGCCATACAAATGGTGTGTTAGTATGGCGATATATAAATAGATATTAATTATCTCTATCATGTTTTAGGGACTCGATTTATTTTTGTATGTGCACACACATTGTAGGTATATAACACCATATCAACCCTAAGACCCCATATTTAAATGTTATATAACATTATATGTTGTTAATATTGTGCTACCATAAAGAAAGTTATAATATTAGACCAATAGATTCAATCACAGATAAATAATATTAATTCAACGTGCATATAAATAGAAACGCGAAAATAAATATGAATTTACCATAAATATGAAAAAAAAATGTAAAAAAAAAATAATGTTGATTATTTGTTGGTTGGTTTAAATAAAAATGTTCCGAAATTTTATTGTGAAATGAAATAAATATGTATGTATTTAAAAACATAATTATTATTGTATATATTTACATAAAAATAGGTAGTTTCTATATTTTATATGTTTCGTAGTGTGGGATGGGTGTGCGGGTTTACGCATTTACGTGACAACCACGTTTGTCAGGTAAATGTAAAGAAAAGGTAATTCATCAACTCGCCGCTAGGGGCGCTGTACGGTTAAACGCGTAATTTCGCGCTACGCCCGTCGACTAATGTAATTTACGCTGCGTAATATTTTGCGTATTTATGTTAACTCCATACGGTGTTATATATAGAAATTACCGGTAATGTTGTCCGGTAATGTGACGCTTAAATTACGCGGCGTAGTTACGCAAATTCAGCAGCGTAAATTGACTGTATGATATTGCAGAAACGTAGAAAAAAAGAGTAAAATAAGAATGTATTCATTCGCTGTCTCATTCTCTTGTATTATAAAAGAGGGAGACGGCGTGACTCCGTGACGTAGTTATATAGTTACGGATGCTGGTAACGTAATTTAAATATCCGCTTTTACAAAAATAACCATTACTTTTACATTTATATAGTCATGTAGAATAGTGTACCATTTTAAAAGGTCTACCCGGATATTTTTGTAACAATTACTTTTCATTTAAAAAAAGTAATCGAATTACCAGAAATGTACGAATACATTTCTTATATTTTGATTACTTTTTATATCGAAATATTATAGTTAAAAAATAAGGGTACACTTATACACGGTTACAAGCCTACTTGTTACTATAAACCGCATCACATTTGAATCAGTAGTTTCGAGAAAATAACACAATGTCATTGCTTTCAGAAAACATAAATTCTTAGCTTTAAATTGTAACTTTTATTTATTTGACATAAAACATAATACAATATGTATAGATATTAAAATTATGTATTATAGTTATTTATGAAAGCATTGTAATGTGTTATGCCGTCTTCATTTGACGACAAATGTTGGGTAATGAATTGGTTTATATGTTATATAACATATTCTATGCATAAGTAAAAATGCATGAGTACATTTGGACACACAAAAGTAAAAATTACTTTTGGAAATCGCAAAAAAATCTATTTTGTAATTAGTAAAAATGACATTTGGTAATGAGTAAAAATTACTTTTGATAATTAGTAAAAATTACATTTGGTAATTAGTACAAACTACATTTGGTAAAGACAATAAAATTGATATTGCCAAGTGAATATTACTTGACAGTAATTTAAATCACCATAAATTCAACAGTAAATACTACAAAATGTACCTTGTGCCCAACATTTGTGGTCCAGGTTGCAAGAAGCCTTAGGTTAAGTTTCTCAAACAATTCCATTGAAACTATATTTATTTTTTAAAAATTGTTGAAGTCATTTTAAGTTTTTTTCCTTTCATTATTTAAACAATCATGTACTAGCATGTTAACATTTGAAAATAAAGTTTATATTTTACTAAAATTGTGTTTTTTAATATGGTCACAAATATGGCCGCAACTGTATGGTCCCAAACTATGCAACGCTTGTACTATGGGTACCGTACAATGGACTGGGGGCGATCCCAGTGACACCCAGACCAGGACAAATTACGGAAAGGCCATTTTCGGAATTTACTCCCAGTGGGAATCGAACCCGCAACCAACGAGCCGAGCGGCCTATGCTCGAACAACAACTGTCAAATTATCCTTAAGATAAGGGATTCGAACTGACTACCCATCCAGTGAGCTGACTAGTCTTCCTTTGAGGTCATAGCACTCATAGCCAGCTGCAATCACTGATCGGTAAACGATCGGAGGTTAAGCAACGCTCGGCAAGGTCAGTCAGAGATGGGTGACCATTTAGTGGCATTTGACTGAGCGTCTCCGTGCTTCGGAGGTTACGTAAATAGTCGGTCCCGGTTGTAGTCTTCTAGGCAGCAGTCGTGAACAACTCTGACACCAGGTACCAGGGAACCATACGATAAGAAGAAGTAAGTAGGTATAAAGATAGACATGGATTATGGTTTTTATTTTCAACAATATTAATCCTCGATTTAATTACTCTATGACGAATTGCCACAGACAATTGTCATTGAAAAAAATCTGTCAAAAAAACTTATGAAAATTCGAAGTGGTCAATAAAAACGAAAGTTAAATGTAAATCCATAAAAAAGCGCGTTATATTTCTATGTTACAATTAGAAATACAACGCCAACAACAGGCCACCTTTAATGGACTCCAAAACAATTATTAATAGCCGAAAATATAATACATTCGACAAACACAAATCATGGTACAAAGTTGATATAGACGGTGAATTCATAACTAAAAGCAAACGGAAGTGCAAGAGAAAACCGGTATACTCCGAAGAACCGGTATATTCCGAAAAACCGGTAATCACCGAAAAACCGGTATACACCGAAAAACCTGCATACACCGAAAAACCGATAATGTCGTCATTCGATAGAAAACCGGACTTTTTAGCGTTGTCTCATGAAGTCGTTCTCAGAACAGTCGTACATGTCGCTCTTGGAATATTATTCCTATTGATTGCTTACTGTGGATTCTGCTATGTGTTGCCTATAAAAGTCATAGCTCAAAGCCCAGAGGATATCGAAGATATGTTCTAATCACCACGCCTTTTTTAGAAGGGGCCAGAGCATCAAGCACACAATAAGAAAATTAAAACTCATTGCCTTATAATATTCGCTTAACAGAGTTTGATTTACGCGTCAATAGATGGCAATAGTACCTACGTCACTTAAGCAGCTATAGTAGCGGCATTCTACGATGGCCGGTTTGACATGTGGCGGGGGGGGGGAAGAAAATGAACCTTATAACGGAATAAGACTGACCGTTTAAAAAAATAAGAATGTCAAAGAATGAATGCAAAAATGAATTTTATTCCTTTATCATAAGGTTCATCCTTTCCCTACCACATGTCAAACCGGCCATCATAGCGTGCAGCTACTGTAGAGAAGCAATTTTTCAGCTAAAGGGGTTATTACACTTAACTAAATTTAGTCCACTTAATTTAGTCGTTACCCTTGGTCGTTTCTGAATTTAGGCAAGCAAGCTATTCAGAAGCTAGAATGGTTTAAATATTTAGCAGCTTCTAAAGTTAGCCAAGTGTAATAAGCTTTTATCTTGTAGCCCGATTCACGCATAGGATTCACGTAATAAAAACCGTAACGATATCGTAGCGACCATAGTCGTTGAGTAACCGTTTTTCGTTGAGTAACCGTTTGAGTTGAAGTCCTATCGAACTGCGTTCAAGGAACACGTGAATACCAACTTTTGATAGGATTTCGATCGAACGACTTTCGAACTTCAGCGTTATTTGGATTGTTTGTTTTTACGTGAATCGGGCTACTGTTACTTGCTTTGGACAGTTTCCGTAGTTCAGTGGTTGAAGCGTCGTCTATGCGCCCTATCGCACGAGGACACCAGTGGTAGCGCAACCAGTCGCTCCACCAACAAAATGTATAGAGCTGTATGGAGGGTATCGCACCTGGTGTCCGCTTGGTAGCGCAACCAATTCGGTGTCGGCTACCGAATCACCAGCTGGTGGCGCAACCACGGTTGCTTCGTGCGATATCGCACTATGAGTTCGGTCATCTCGGTTCCAATCCTCACATTGTTTTACTTTCTTAGGGCCACCGCAGACTTGCTACTTTTAGCATCGGCGATCGGCGATTTTGAAGCTGCGTCTCGCTCGTTCGCGCTCGAAGTAACGCGATAGGAATCTTGTGTAAAGTTTGGGAGAAATAAAACAGATGTGTTAGCAAACAAGTGTATTTAGTAGCGAAATTTACAAAATAAATGCCTTTGAGACCGAAACAATACGAGAACCCCACTTATTGCAAGTGGGGTTGAAGATACTTTACACTTAACGAGCGCGCGATACGACATTAACTTTCCATTAAGGGCCACCGCAGACATGCTACTTTTTGCATCGGCGATTTTGCGACTGCATCGCGTTTTGACGACTCTCTGCGTTCGATCGCAGTATGAAGTCGCGCAATTTTGCGACTGGTCGCTGCATTTATCTTCTAAAAAGCGACTAAATCGTCGATGCTAAAAGTAGCATGTTTGCGGGGGCCCTAAGTGAAGTATAGGGTACTATTTATTTTGACAATTTAGCGGAATGGAGATCATTTAGAGGTCGACAAATCAACTCAAAACCAACTATAGTGTTATAATAAGATTCCTCATCAATATAATTTTAAAATCATCGAAATCGGCCCATCCGTTGCGATTTTATAACACATTTTATATTATGTGCGGCGCGTGTGACGTCACACCGCCGGATCGGTTGGGAGGCCCGTTGTGCCCGCGCCGCCATTCACTACAAAGCGCGCGCGGCCCATGTGACGTCACAGCAACCGCGCGCGAACTTCGCTAGTAATTTGGTCATAACTTCGTCAATTTTTGTCGTAGAACAATTTTTTTTGCACTGTATGTTATGGATTTCTTAGCTCTAAAAATCTGCATTCTCAACTAAATTCGTTACGGATCTCTATTGCCAAGGTTTCTGCTAGAAAATCAGAAAAAATAATTGCGTTTGCACAATTGCCCTAAGTAGAAGAATACATTTAATCAAATACTCTATTTTATTTTATAGAATATAGATATCGCGCGCTCGCGTTGTAAACCAATTTTATTCTGATTACTTATACTTATTAACACGTAAAATGATATATAAGCTTACATATACATTTAAATACTCTAATTACTAATTTTACATATTACTACATTTTAATTTTTACAAAAATACAACCCTGATGCTAGAGGTTTTTCAGTTCATTCAAGCTTTAGCAACTAAAGTTACAACCATCAGCTATATTGCCTTTATATTACTCTACTAACGCTTAGTGCTGCATAAGGTCTATTTAATAACAACATACTAAGCAGCTTATTTCCAAGATGACCTCTCTTAGGCTCGTATTAATAAATGCATCTCAAAGTTGAGATCGATCTTAAGACGCTGTTTTTGACAGATGTTCCATTAATTAAACGTCAAAACTGCATCTTAAGATCGATCTCAACTGGAATGCATTTATTAATACGACCCTATAAGTAGTTATTCTATTAATTAAATATTTAGATACCAAAAAACATTTTTTAAATCATTTTCTATTTTATTCCACCTTCATAGCATGCTTAGAATTAAATAATAAGTAAGAATATAAAAAACATATTAAACTTAAGACCTGTTTCACAAACCTCAGATAATCTTATTCTCCGAATAACGTTGTCGTTTAAAACTGTCTAAAGTAGCTATTTTAGCTATGTTTCATATGAGTGAGAGAGTTGGAAAACCTCCCCCATACCTCTGTCCCGCTCCCCCTCAGGGCATCAATTCTCTTAACAATTGTAGCATAACGCGGGCCGTACGCTTATAAAATCTAAGGATTGTGAAACAGTTCAGTATATGAAGCTATTATTAATTTGTGTTTTAAAATTAGTGATATTTTGTTTTTAAAACTATATTTATATGGTGCTGATTTTATATCGCCATCCTTCTTAGTCACATCACGTATGAGGGAGACGGGTATATTTTTATTACATTCGTCTTTATTCAATGTTTGATATCAGAAGTGGGATGCTGGGGGCGATCCCAGTGACACTCAGACCAAAAATTTACTTGAAATTGAATTTTAAAATGTGACGTCACGAAACTTAGGACCCATCCCACCCCTTGTCACACAATGTCACAATTCGTCGACCTACCCCCCTTTACGTGTGACGTAATTTATGGACCACCAATGTTAGAGCAAGATGGCGATATATCCAGTCGTGTCAATATAATAGCCGAGTCTTGTCATACCGACATTCCCCCTTGCATTACTACTCGACCAAGCCAACTAGACACTCGGGTATAAATATCAAATGATGAAGTCAATGATTCCGCGGTCCACCACGTAGTGGGAGATACTGCTACAGGAGTGCCGGCATTGGCCCAGGCTCACTACGTTGTTGACGGACCGGAATCTTTTGAAGGTGGCAGAGCTAATTTGTAGCCAATTGACTGCAGCTCATATACGGGCTGGCTCAACCGGGGTAGTACCACCCTCTCACAGAAGATCGGCGTCAGCTATTACAGCTGCGTTTCGTACGATGACTGAGAGAGCCAGAATCCCAAACCCCCCGCCCCTTCCCCTCCTTACATTCCACTCCCCTTCAGGTCGGCAATGTGCGAGCCATGCCTTTGATATTGCAAGCATCTATAGGCTACGGTAACTGCTTAACATCAAACGGGCCGTAAGCTTGTCTTATAAAAAAAAAATACATTTATACCCGAGTGCCTAGTTGGCTTGGTAGAGTAGTAAGGGGGGGTTTTTATCAGAGGAACGTCATCATATCTACTCAAATACGAGGGAAGCGCTCGCATACGATACGGAGGAATCCTGCGTATTCATACACTGAGAGGATTGCGCGTATTTTAGAAACTTCATTGACATTCTCGGGGAGTTCGATTGCGATTGCAGTTTCGATATCGCCTGAAAAAATAAGTTAAAATCTAATAAATAAATAAATATCCTGGGACATTCTTTTACACACGGCTACCTGATCCCAAACTAAGCAGAGCTTGTACTATGGAAACCAGATAACTGATATTACTACATATACTCCCGTTTTATTTGTAAATACATACTTAATATACATATACACCCAGACTCGGGACATACAGAAATGCTCATGCACACAAATGCATGTCCCGGGTAGGAATCGAACCTACAACCTGCAGCGTGGAAGGCGAAATCTCAACCAACCACGCCAACGGGCCCGTCGATCCGAAGTTCGGATTCGATAGTTGTGATTTGACGTTTCTTCTTTCGTGGACCGAAAGAATCCGGAACACTTTCGAAATAGTAATATTTAACATCCGTCAGCCTTATAACATCAGGTATCTGCCAGTGAAAGTCCCGTCAAAATTGGTCCAGCCGTTTGGGATATTAGCCGGAACAAACATACAGACAGACGGACAAAAAAAAAAACCTCATTACTTCCAAAATTTCGTTCTTTTTTTCAAAATCAACGGGTTCGATTCCTGGCTAGGATTATTGATATTTCAAAAATCCAATGATGCAGTTTTTGTTGTCATCAAAATCGGCCCCGAGACTCCTTTGAGTACTTTTCGATATTCCTCATAGTTTCTGATTTGGCCATGCACGCACACTTGAAAAATTCACCCTGCATACTTTCATATACAGGCTGAACATTTAGTGAAAAGCTGTTATTTTGACATTTAAAACAGACACTTCAAATATATTTTTTTTGTATAGATATACAGCCGTTTAACTGTTTCTGAATCACCCTCGGAGGATTATAGTCGTGGTGTTAACTAACCTGCATTAGTACGCCTATGGGGTGCCTGCCGCATATAGTGTTGCCATACTTGTTCAAATAATCTGTGAAAGCGCGCGGGTCCATTTTCTCTATGATATCCATTCCCTGAAAAAAAAAAAGGAAAAAAAGTCTTGTAAAACGATGGTTTTACTATTATTGTTTTTTATAACAAATTTTGACAAGCAGCAATAACTCGTGACATACTGCAGTAAGTTGTGACATAAACTAGTGACGATATATAGCAAATGGTGATAATTTACAATAAGTTGTGACGTAAAACCATTACGTTTGACTATCTGGAATTGTGTACAATAACAATAACTCTGAACAATCTGTAACAAGTTCTGTCAACCTACCATACAAATGGTGTATAAGTTTGGCGAAATATATTTTATTAATTTAGTGATAAGACCGCCCATTTTCCCCTTTATGTGTAAAATATGTAATCTTTTGTATTTTTTTGTAGTGGTTAAATAATAGAGTTATATATTTATCAATAACTCGGGACAATCTACAACAAGTTGTGACAAACGACAAAATGTGACAAACGACAAAATGTGACAATCTACATACCTGTTTATCCAGCCACTCGATGCTCTGGTAGATATGGCCCCTGGCTTGGTCCCGCCATGTGTACCGAAATCTGGACCCCCAGTGGCAGAAGTCCGACGATATGACCAACAGATTCTGTGGGTCCGCCAAGTATGGGGCCAAGATGGACCCATACTTCGCTTCTTTCTCAGGTGTTAATGACCCAACTAGTATAGGTATTATTGTGAACCCAGTTTTGTACCTAAAAAAAAACTTAATCAAAATCGGTTCATCCGTTCAGGAGCTATGATGTCATAGACAGACACACAGATGCATACAGCAAACTTATAACACCATTCCTTTTTCGTCAGGGTTTAAAGCCTTGACGTATAATTTTAGAAGATATGGGACCGTCTAACATCGCAATCACTAGAAATGTGCTCAGCGTACAAACTACATGCAGCGAAATTCACAAAAATCACGCTTTAAAATGTATGAAACAAGTTTATTTTGTTAAATGTATTATTGTTTTGTAAAAAGTCATAGAAATAAAGGTGTTGTTTAAGATGTCAGTAATACAGTCCTGCAAGGTTGTTAGTGTTTTACCAGCACCCTGTATAAGCTGCAGTCAATGGGAATCATAACTAGGTCGACAAATCAACTCAAAACCCAAACTATAGTTAACACTTAGCTTTCCAATCAATATAATTTTTAAATCATCGAAATCGGTCCATCGGTTGCGTTTTTATAACGCATTTTATATGTGCGGTCGGCCCGTGTGACGTCACAACCGCGCGCGAACTTCGCCAGTAATTTGGTCATAACTTCGTCAATTTTTGTCGTAGAACAAAAATTTTTTCACTGTATGTTATGGATTTCTTAGCTCTATAAATCTGCATTCTCAACTAAATTCGTTACGGATTTCCATTGGCTACAGCTTGGCTCTACCACCAATGATGAATGACTATTAAATGAAGACCTTATACAGGGTTATTGGTAAAACACTAACTACATTGCGGGGGCGTATTACTGACATCAAAAACAACAACTTTTTTCTATGACTCTTTAAAAAACAAAAATTACACTCTAAAATGTATGAAACAAGAAAATATGCTCATCTAGAGAAAAGCCGTGGTACGTTTAGGTACTTCAGGCCAAAGTGGAATACAACCACGTACCATGGCTTTCCTCTAGATGAGAGAAAAAACAATTTCATACATTTTAGAAATTGATTTTTTGTTAATTGTTTTTTGTTTTGTAAAAAGTCATAGAACAAAAGTTGTTGTTTTTGATGTCAGTAATACGCCCCTGCAAGGTTGTTAGTGTTTTACCAATAACCCTGTATAAAGATTTATATACTCACTCCTCCATAACTTTGGCTATGTACGGCAGATGCATCTCAATGGAGTGCTCATCCTCGTCCGTCTGCACATCCATCCATTCGAACTGACGAGTCGCTTCCAGCTCAGCGTATACTACACAAAACAAATCATTTAAATATTTTAGAATGTCCCAGGTTCGATCCCCGGTGGGGCATGCACCAATGGATGAATTTTCATTTATGTGCATAATTTACAGTTCGCTGACGGTGAGGGAAAACATCGTGAGGAAACCTACCTATCCCTCGGGATTAGGTAATAGTCAGTTCCTGTATACACGGCGACAAGGTTCACCACCTGTCACGTTGGGTTCTGACTATCTGGTGAAACGTGGGCTTTGAGTTGGTTAATACCTCCACAATGTGGTGGTGTATGGCCACTCAAGCCTCTGACTACCCCCGAATGGGGATAAAAGTCGTGACGTTACATTTCATTTTAAATAAATAAATATAGCCAGACTAAGACACCAACTGTATGGTCCCAAACTAAGCAACGCTTGTACTATGGTAAAAATATTATTATAATGTAAAATAATTAAAATTAAAGAATAACAAATGTCAGTAAATGAGAAAATTCTCTCAGTGTTATAGATACTGATGCATTTGCATTTCTGTTGCGAGGTGCTAGGGACACATTTTTTAATTTCTTGACGTTCACTGAGGGCGCGACTACTAAAAATACATTTAGCCAAGTTCTGCCGCCCCCGAAAATACGTCACACGAATTTCATGATTTTAGACCCCTCCCCCTTGTCACAGCTGGTGACATTTGCGAGACCCCCCCCTCCCTGTGTGACGTCACATATTTTTTACAATTTTCAGAAATTTTCAAAATTTTTCGTTACCAATTCAAATTTCGGTTTTAATACTTAGATATATTAGATTTTTAAATGTGACGTCACAAAACTTAGGACCCCTCCCACCCCCTTGTCACACAATGTCACATTTCGTCAACCCCTCCCCCCCTTTACGTGTGACGTAATTTATGGATTTTGCCGGCCTAGGCCCGGGACTACCGCCTGTGGGAAATCCGCCCCTGCAGTCACAAGTGATGGAACTCACTCTGTTTGTCTATCGTGAGGTCGTATAAAGGTGTTTGATACTTGTCGAGGGATGAGAGCGCGCAGCCTCCGAGCCGCACGTGATGAGATGGACCCAGGATGAAGATGCGTTTCCTGGGAGAAAATCATAAAAATGGCATTGAATTGGCAATGTTGCATGTGGCGCTATTAGGCCGCGCTCACTTTGGATGCGTTTTCGTCCGAATTTTACTCGTGCATACACGTACGAACAACACGAATGATCCCGACCTTCCAAGTACTACGGGAGTGCGCACACTGGGTGCGAGTTGGCCGTACGTGTACGTAACTCGCACCCAGTGTGCGCACTCCCGAAGTACTTGGAAGGTCGGGATCATTCGTGTTGTTCGTACGTGTATGCACGAGTAAAATTCGGACGAAAACGCATCCAAAGTGAGCGCGGCCTTAGACCCTCTGTTTTTTTTATTGCAATCGAAATTCCACAATCAACGTAAAGGCATTCTGATGCGTTTTATTAACCAGACCGACCGACCGACTGCATAATTTACAGTGCGCTGACGGTGAGGGAAAACATCGTGAGGAAACCTACCTATCCCTCGGGATCAGGTAATAGTCAGCTCCTGTATACACGGCGACAAGGTTCACCACCTGTCACGTTGGGTTCTGACTATCTGGTGAAACGTGGGCTTTGAGTTGGTTAATACCTCCACAATGTGGTGGTGTATGCCACTCAAGCGTCTGACTACCCCCGAATGGGGATAAAAGTCGTGACGTATATTTCATTTTTTTTCCTTGCAATTTTACACTAGTTCTTGCGGAAAAAAAATTACGTGATATTTGCCGAGACTCCCCCCTCACCCCCTCGTGAGATTCGGCTTTACAACCCCCCCCCCCCCCAAGCACCTCACGTAATTTATGGACGCCCATATTGGCCAGAATAATAATTGAATTAGTTAAATCCCGCCTTCATAAATAAAACATTACTAAGGAGAGGCCTTCGTTCAGCAGTAGCAAAGTTTACAGGCTATAGAAAAAAAAACCCAAAAATACTCACACAACCACCGGACTGACTTGTCTGTAAGCGAAAGCTGCGCACGCGCCGCAGTACGAGTAACCCGCGTGCCTGGAAACAAACATAATATTAATGCCGCCAGACCAACTGTATGGCCACTGTATGGCTGTGTTTTTAAGGTGGTAGACTCAAGCTGTAGCCAATTGACTGCAGCTCATATACGGGCTGGCTCGACCGGGGTAGTACCACCCTCTCACATGAGATCGGCGTAAAGCAGCTATTACAGCTGCGTTTCGTACGATGAGTGAGAGAGCCGTAAGCCCAAACCCCCCATCTACCTCCATCCCACTTGCCTTCAGGTCGGCAATGTGCGAGCAATGCCTTTGGTATTGCAAGCATCTATAGGCTACGGTAACTGCTTAACATCAGGCGGGCCGTACGCTTTTTTGTACCACCGAAGTTCTGTAAAAAAATGTCCCAACTAAACAACGCTTGTACTATGGGCACCGTACAATGGGGCCTAGCACATGACTTCTTCTTATCGTATGGTTCCCTGGTACCTGGTTTCAGAGTTGTTCAAGCCGAGCCTCTGACAAGGCTTAACGACTCCCTAGATGACAACAACCGGGACCGACTTAACGTGCCCTCTGAAGCACGGAGACGCTCAGTTCAAATGCCACTAAATGGTCACCCATGTCTGACTGACCTTGCCAAACGTTACTTAACCTCTGATCGTGTGATTTCAGAATTTCCATGAAAAGAGAAAATACTACATTATTCTTGATGGTGAAATGTCGGTTTAGACCACCACTGCCTACCCCTCCGAAGTATAAGCGTGAAAGTTTAATATTGAGGCGCTCATAGCCAGCTGCAATCACTGATCGGTAAACGATCGGAGGTTAAGCAACGCTCGGCAAGGTCAGTCAGAGATGGGTGACCGTTTAGTGGCATTGGAACTGAGCGTCTCCGTGCTTCGTGCACGTAAAAAGCCGGTCCCGGTTGTTGTCATCTAGGCAGTCGTTAAGCCTTGTCAGAGGCCTGCGGCTTGAACAACTCTGACACCAGGTACCAGGGAACCATACGATAGGAAGAAGTTTAATGTTATACTTACGGCGCAATGATAGCTCTTGCTGGTCCATGGGTCAAGTCAGCTTTGGACAACCATAGATCCAACTGTCTTGACAATTCGCTTCCTGTAAAAAAAAAACAATTATCGATGGTAGAGCCAAGCTGTAGCCAATTGACTGCAGCTCATATACGGGCTGGCTCGACCGGGGTAATACCACCATCTCACAGAATATCGGCGTAAAGCAGCTATTACAGCTGCGTTTCGTACGATGAGTGAGAGAGCCGTAAGCCCACCCCCCTCCCCCTCTCTCTATCCCACTCCCCTTCAGATAGCAACGTGTGAGCGATGCCTTTGGTATTGCAAGCATCTATAGGCTACGGTAACGGCTTAACATCAGGCGGGCCGTACGCTTGTTAGACAATTTACATTAAAAAAAAATTAGTACCTACTTGAGAATTTGTAATTTACACCGTCGTTCGTGTTGCCAACAGTGTCATTAGTTATTAGGCAGCCCGGAGGCTTATGACATGGCTTAATCATTATCACAACCGGTACCGACAGCTTAACATGCCTTTCTTCTGATTAAATTCGTGCGGGTCCCAAGACAACTTAGCTTGTCCCCGGGACTCGTCGAGGGTCAAACCTCGGCGTCATCGTTGGACACTGTCGATCCTGGCTTACAGGAGTCACAGTGGTGGGAGTGTGTGGCGGGACTAGTCCCAATAAAAAAATAAAAGCCGCCTAGTCCCACAAAAACAAAAAAAAAAATGCCTTCAGAATCAATTTTTAAAATTCTTGTCTGTATGTACGTGCAAACGGCTGGACCTATTTGAACAGGCTATTCCCTATTAGATAGCCTATAGTTACTTAAAAGATAGTCTCCCCTAGCCAAGAGGCTTCGCGATTGTAGAAACGCTCGTGGACGAAGCCACTCGACTAGGGGGCTGAGCAGATTTTTGGGCATTGAAAATTTGCGCTGCGGGAAAGTATTAGAGCAATAACGACGGGCCCGTTAGCGTGGTTGGCGCGGAGGCGCCTTTCACGCTGCAGGTCGTAGGTTCGATTCCTACTCGGGACATGCATTTGTGTGCGTGAACATGTCTGTATGTCCCGAGTCTGGGTGTATATGTATATTAAGTATGTATTTACAGATAAAAAAGTAGTATATGTAGTAATATCAGTTATCTGGTTTCCATAGTACAAGCTCTGCTTAGTTTGGGATCAGGTAGCCGTGTGTGAAAAATGTCCCAGGATATTATTATTATTAATAAGAAAAAAAAATAAATAGCATACAAATTTTATTCCAATAATTATAACAAAATTAAAGCGACATGATAATAATCAGTAAATACCCCCCCTTCCCCTCCCTCTGTCCCTGGATGCCTTTGGTATAGCCAATGCGTGTGAAAGTACATACGGTACTAATAACAAAAACACCTTTTTTTGTCTGTCTGTCTTAATGTATGTTCCGGGTAATTTCCGAAACGGCTGGATCGATTTTGAGCGAATTTTCACTGGCAGATAGCTGACTTTATAAGGAGTAAGTTGGGAATAATCTACTTTTTTTTTTTAATAATTAGGGTATTGCACAAAAGAAACCCATCAAAATGCAAGCGGATATTTTTTCCTAAAATTTACGCGTACAAACTCACAGGCACAGCTAGTAAATAATAACATATAATAAATCAATCATCATCATCATCATCAATCATCTGAGCGATCTTCTCCGAAGCCTCTTTCAGTAATTTCTCACTGAATTTCGGAAATTTGTAATCGAAATCAACTTTCAAATTCTGAAAATCTAACATTTCTTTTTCAATATCTTTCACACTAGCATGAGCTCTTTGGTACTCCTTAAACTTCGGTAGATCCAAGTTGGAGTGCTTTTTAATCTGTTCCAAACCCTCTATCGCGTCTGTGACAGCATCTAGCAGTTGTTTATGGCCAGATTGTTTATCATAGCCAAAGTCTACGTTTTTTAATTCTATTCGGTTAAGATGAGCTTGTTCGGTCTCCGACAACTCTTGGAGTAATTGTTGTGCGTTCGATGTATCGGTTACTTCATAGAATTGATTGCTATCGTTCACTTTGAGGTCAAGTAATCTGGAAAATAATTTATCTTGTTAGCTGTAATCTCAGGCATAATCACAAATATTATCACAAGCAATTTGCCCCAGTCTGGGTGCCACTGGGATCAGCCCCAGTTCATTGTACCGTACATTGTGGACATTGACGCTGATCTACAAGGGTGGTATGAGAGAGCCCAAGACCATGATGGATGGAACAAGTTTGGGGAGACCTTTGCCCAGCGGTGGGACACAGTAGGTTAAAAAAATATATGTTGTTGGGCATAGTGGCCTTTAAAACTTCACCAGGTAGAGGGTGAGTGCCAAGTGCACTCCAGCCAGAGGGGCAGGCGTGACAGCTAGCTCAAGGGTGGCACTTTGGGCACGGTCTCGTCTTGGGCTGCTACCAATTGAGACAAGGGGGTAAATCTACCACAAGATCGACAGGCCCGTTAGCGTGGTTGGCGCGGAGGCGACTTTCACGCTGCAGGTCATAGGTTCGATTCCTACCCGTGACATGCATTTGTGTGCATGAACATGTTTGTATGTCTGGAGTCTGGGTGTATATGTATATTAAGTATGTATTTACAAATAAAAAAGTGGTATATGTAGTAATATCAGTTATCTGGTTTCCATAGTACAAGCTCTGCTTAGTTTGGGATCAGGTAGCCGTGTGTAAAAAATGTCCCAGGATATTATTAGATCAGACCCCACAAGTATTGCTTAGCTTGGAACCATAAGTTGGTGCTAAAGTCCAGATTTAAATAAATAAATATCGCCAGACTATCACACCAACAGTATGGTCCCAAACTAAGCATAAGGCTACCATACAATGAACTGAGGGCGATACCGACATGGAGCAAATTCCGCAGCAGCCTATAGAAATACTAAGCGGTCGGCATATTATGTATTTATGTATAACTGTTTACTAACCTCTTCTGCTCCGCCACGAAAGATATATCCTTCAACCTAGCATTCGTTTTGGACAGTAAATCAATTGTTTGGTTGAATCGATCAGCCAGTTGTGACATTTGCAAATCAATGTAAGTTTCTTCTCGTTCTATCTTCTCATCCGACAAACATTCACCAAGCATGTCCCGCAGAAACTTGCCGTACGCGATTTGACGATTTTCACCATCAAAATCGGGTAATAACTCATGTTTTAACATCGTTGTATCGGCTTCCATAACAGTGGAATTAAGTTTCGAACGTACATTTTTGTCTTTGTTAATTTTCCCGCGCGATGTCGTCGCGCTCACTGTCGACGGACGATTTTTAAATGTTCTCGACGTTGGTAAATTAGTTTTCGTTTTATCGGACATTTTCTGTGATTTACGAAAAATATTTTGGTCGTCGTCGAGTCGGTTTGTTGATTCCGATTGACATTTATTTGAACGGGTGTCATGGCAACCGACGTTTCCGGTTACGTTCAGAAACTCAGTGTAGAGTTTATGGATGAATGAAAAGAAATTGATCAGATAAACTAAAATCGCTTTTATCATTATTCATTTGCTGTTATTTTATTTAGGTTGAGTAGATATCAGTATAAATAAATACATAATAAAGTTAAACTGGCATAAAATGTGAAAATAATAAAAGCATCAAAAACTTGCAATCAAGAGCCTATGGAACAATAGGTAGGTTATGAAAACAATTAAAATTAACCTATCTAAAAATAAGCTTATTTCATAAACAAAAGTTCTTTGTTAAACAAAATTCGAGCTTTACAAATTATTTTATTTATTTCACAAAAGAACAAAAGAATTTTAGGACTCGCAATTAAAGGTCAACAACCTTTTGACTTTCACGACAAGCCGAGAATAAAATCTAAATTTATTTTGTTACAATTTTCACACGAAAACTTTGTGCATTGTTTACATATTTAGATATTTTTTACAGTAAATAATTACTGTGCGTGTGCCCAAATTGAAATAATGAGGATATTATTCTATCATGACTTACCATTTTCAGTATACCAGCTGCCGGCGTGCGAAGCGTGACGACAAGTCATTTTGTTTCTTAAACAAGTATTTTATTATTATTATAAGATAAAATAATGATTATTTACTTTCACAATCGACAAATAATGATTTGATTGATGTAAATATTCTATAGACAAGTTAGAATTTTTTCAATGACGTGCAACCCTTAGTGTAGCCAGAATAAAAAATATATGAAACATAGACAAAAGCTCCGCGACCTCCCGGAGGTTTCTTACAATATTTGGACAGGAAGAAATAAAGTAGGTAGGTACCTACCTAATGCGCGAAGAGAGGTCTCCATATGAGGTCCTTCTTATGATGCGTTCCATTCACTGTTAATTTCGTTATTTTCGATTACAAATCTCTTTCCACTCGCACCAACTTGTACTGAAAGTGATCATTATTATCATTTTTCACAGTTTTTGTGGACGAAAATAGCAAAAATTACGGTGAATGGAACGCAGCATTAATATTTCTTGGTAAATATGAAAACCGTAAAAAACCGTAAGCTCTTTCAATATCAAACTTTTCTTCCCTCTACTGATGAATGAACTAAGCCCAAATTTCTTATCATCCATTACTTCTGGTGCGTTCCATTCACTGTTAATTTTGTTATTTTCGTTATTTTTGTCCACAATTCACGTTCCACTCGCACCCAGTTGTACTGAAAGTATCGTTTTTAACACTTTTTGTGGACGAAAATAACAAAAATTACGGTGAATGGAACGCAGCATATATGTTCTTCATTCATTCATTCAATATTTGGTGCGTTCCATTCACTGTTAATTTCGCTAAAAACGTACAAAACGATTTTATCCACAAATTTGTGTTCCACTCACGTTATGAACGAAATTTTCGAAAATAATGCCAATTTTGTCCACATGTGTCTGGAACGCCTTAGCGGCTGAAAATGTGTCAAATGATAGTTTGACAAGTGTTTGTTGTTCTAGTGTAGCTTGCATAACTTGGTTCAGTTTCAATAATCTTTGTGAAAAACAGGAAATAATGGAAAAGGCAGTAATTACATCACTCATTCGGAAAATCGTGGAGGAGTCTTCTTCGGACTCATCAGACGATGATGTGGACCATCTCCTTTTAAAAATATTTGCCGAATCTCAACCGAAGAAAAGGAAATTGAAACCACACGTCGAAAATTATATTTCTACAGTTAATTTGTATAGCGATATGGATTTCAAAAGCCATTTCAGGTATTTAAGCATAAGTAGTGTTTATTATAGATTGTGGCAACTGTACAACAAGGTTTCTGGCTTATTGTCCTGAATATTGACAATGCGAGGCCGCGAGACATGCTTGCACGCGGATAGGATAGGATAGCCACGCGAAGAAAAGGCTTCACATTGTTTAGCAGGCTCAGCGTGCATTGTGGTTACCCAACTTCACAGTTAATTATTGAATAGCCATACCTAGTTGATTAGACTTAAGAAATTAATTTTTGAATTGTTTTCAGAGTGACTCGATCAACATTAGAGTATATTTTGGAGTATACCATTCCTGAAGACCTTGAAATAATAGCCCAGGAAGGAACTAATAATGAGTCTCGGCAGACAGGCTTGATGACCACTACGCCTGAAGGTTCCTACCATCAAGAAGCTAATGCTAAAAGAAATGTAATAGCAACTCAATTTCTTCTTCAAGATATGTAGCTGTAATAATGTAAAATACCTAAAAATTATTCAATAAAATATTTATATTTTACCAAACATTATTTATTTAAAAACTTTGTAAAACCCATAGTAAAACCGCTAACATATCACATATTCACACACACATTATGCCGCCGTTATTTTTTTCGTGAGCATCTTGCTGCTCCATTTTGTTTTTTTTTATTCGTTTCACCATGGCGTCTAATTTTTCTGAAACAAAAGGTAATAATATGAGAAAAGTATGTATGTGAAAATTTTAATTGATACGGCAAGAGCATGAAAAACTAAAAAAAATACTTTCAGATTATAAGTATAATTGGAAATAGTTTCCCATAGTCTTTCAAAAGTTATATAGGTATTTACAGTTGAACATGTTAATAGTACAGCCTAAACTTTTATGTAAAACTTATAGACAGTAGTAGTATGTTATTTGTATATAGAATAGAATAGATTCATTTATTTCAGGCGACATAGGCCCATACATACATTACAGACTAACATACATATTATTAATATATACAACTTAAACTAATTTGATGGTGTTGGTGACGGCAGCCTCCCCCGAAAGCGCCGGAACACCACACCTTTCGGCCAGTACTCTTCCTGCATGAAAGTAGACATCTTTTCAGTAGGGACCAAGACCACAAACGCCTTGAAACTTGCATTATGACTCGAGCCCAATAGCTGTACTCTCAATGAGACATTGCTCTTCAATCTGATGTACTCAGCAATGTCCCCCGCCTGCATGGTGTAGTGGAGGTGGGAGAGGTAGACTGGGGTGGTCGGCACCGTAGCACCCAACAGGAAGTTCGGCCCTGTTGCCGCCGTGCCAAAGTGGTTTCGGACCACCCACCGCGTGCGCTTCTGCACCGTGATGAAACCTTCGGTGATCGGCGCGTGAACATGTAGGGGCTACGCTTGATACCTTTCGGACGACATGCCGCGGGGCAACTGGCTTGCTGGCAGCAACGGTGGCAAAATTACGGTACTTTGGTGGCGCCGCACTGTGGGCTGAAAATCGAGTTTCATAGTACTTGAAACTTTTTTTTTTTTTGTTTTTCATAAGCTTCTAATGCCTTCAGCAGTCATGAATATATATATAAAGAATATAATTTCATATTTAAAATTTTTTAAATAAAAAATGAAAATTTTGTATGGTTCCAAAGTAATAAATCCAAATATCTTCAAAACCGCTGTGTTAACCGTTATATCCTTACAGATAGCTGTCCTACAATTTATTTGTAATTTTTTGGTGTATGTTATATAACGGTAACAACTGCGGTTTTTTTTTTAATATTTTTTACTAAAATTTGTACTTACATGCGGACCAATGGGTTTATTAACTTGAAATTTTGCAGGGAAGTGTCTGTATTTAAAGAAACACTAATATAGTATATAAGTACAAATTTTAGTTCAAACTTTTTTTATATAACGTATTTATTAAAAAAAAAAACCGCAGTTGATACCGTTATATAAAATACGCCAAAAATTACAAATAAGTTGTAGAACAGCCATCTGTAAGGATATAACAGTTAACACAGCGGTTTTGAAGATATTTGGATTTATTACTTTGGGGCCATACAAAATGTTCATTTATTTTTAAATATAATTTCGTAGGTCTACGAAATTATATTTAAAAATAAATGATGATGATTCCTTATATATTCATGACTGCTGAAGGCATTAGAAGCTTATCAAAAGCAAAAAAATATAAAAAAGAGAAATTTTTTTAAAGTACTATGAAGCTCGATTTTTAGCCCACAGTGCGCCGCAGATTTTGCTGGCGGGGTTGCTTCTTCTCGCAACGTTGTGGGCGCCCGCAACGCGAGGCGAGTATATAGATCAGCTGAGTAAAATAATAACCTTCTTCTACCGATCCGTATCTTGTGTTAAAGCTGGCTGTAGCACCAGAACACGAAGAGTCAGCTGAAAAAATTAAAATTGAATAACTTCACATAAAACTAGAAATATTCTTGGTGTTTGTTAACATCTGGCTCTACGAGTATAGTTCGCGACAGGTCGAGATGACATTCGGGTTATGAGCTTTTTGCAGAATAAAATTCGAATCATAATTAGCAGGACCCGATAAACAATTAAAATAGCCCATAAAATTATTAAATGAAATTATTTTGTTGCGTTGCGGGTCCTGGTAATTTTGATTCTGATTTTATTCTGCAAAAAGCTCATAACCCGAATGTCATCTCGACCTGTCTCGAACTATAGGTAAGTTTGATATTTACAATTAGATGTGTAGTGAGAGTAACATCGGGCTGCAATTCTTGTGATGCAGTTGTTTTTAATAAGATCACTGAACACAATACAATCGCTTCAGGATTTGCTCATGCATTTTGACCAAATATTTCATCCGTATACTTCTTATTGTTATTGTACGGTTTTTATATGGTATGGCCAACCTGGTGTCAGAGTTGTTCAAGCCACCTGAAGGCCTCCGACAAGACTTCACGACCGCTGCATAGATGACAACAACAAGGACCGATTTTCTACGTGCCCTCCGTCCGAAGGGAGACGCTCAGTTCAAATGCCACTAAATGTTCAGTTCCCCCATCTCCGGTCATCCGTATACTGTAAATTAATAAATAAATAAAAAAAATAAACTATCTATAGTTTTACCTACTAGTACATAAGTCTGTATTCTATTGCTAAAATATAATTATTATTCTTACAAGTTTCGTTTTTTTAGCCTCCTCCCACCCTCCCATAGCCTATTTAATTTAGTGATAAACATAATGTGATGTGTATTCTAGCTGTGACTACTAATGATTACTGTGGTTTATACATTAAATTCAACCACTTATTAAAGATATCTACTAACATCATAGTATTTCCAGCTCTTACGATTATTGCAACATTTTAAATTATGGTCTTTGACCGATTTATAATAATTTGGTCATACATTGTGGTCTGGTGAAAGGCTGTGCCATGCTACAAGCAATCTGAAAGAATGTACTGAGACTACTATTAACTGAGACTAACAATACCTAAAATAGAGAGAAATCAATAGTACCGAATTGTAACTAACCTGTTCCCAATTGCTTAGTTTTAGGTCTTTATAAGATCAGCCATATTTGCAAATGCTCGGTGATATTTGCAAAGATCGCCCGGTTTTGGGATCGTTGACGGTCGCAGGTAACTTACACTCTTGTCTAAATTACTCCATGTTCCAATCTGAAACTATTCCGATCTATTTGGACACGAGATTGTTAACACCACCGAGCACCAATAAACAACGTCTCTGAATTATAATTCTGTGACAACTAGTAATTATTCGTCTCACTTGTCCTCAAAAATGGGACGCGCGACGGATTACCTCTACGATGAGAGTCACTACATTTCAATTTTTTAAAATTATGGCTTCTATCGTCTTTATTTACGTACAAAGTGAACCGTCAAACGCTCAAATGTCAAACTTCGCCAATTTCTACCCATCGGCTGGGCTGGGTCTAAAGTGGCAAAATTCCGTGGCATATTTAGCATTTTCAATCTCAGTGGAACGAGGGGTGAAAATGTTAAGAACGATCATAGTGATCACTTTCATTTGCGAATGGAACGATATTTGTGGACGAAAATAACGAAAATTACAAAATTAACAGTGAATGGAACGCACCAATTGTGTCAATAAAATCCGGCAAATTCATGCGTGATATTTTGTGTTTATATTAAAATTATTGCATTTTCACTTATTATTGTAAGGCAACCGTGTCATTTATCCGATATTTAAAAGCATTCCTGTTTAATTGAAGTTATAAAAAATGATTTCGTCAATATGTAAGTGGTTATATTTACGCAATTTTTTTACTTACATTTTCAAGTGATTACGCAAATAATATGTTTCGCCGACCTAATTCCACTTGTATAAATACTGCATAATGTGTTACTAAAGAGTCAGCTCTCGAATAATTTCTCCAACCTATAATAAACTTTCAAAAGTTTCTACTATTTTATTTGTATACGTCCGAGGCAGTCTCATAGACGACAAACGAAAGATCTATGCTCATATAAACGGTTTTAGGCAAACCATATCAAACGAAAACACCGCATTGATATTTTTATTTTGATTTCTGTTTTTTTTTTGTTTTGACGACCGATTGGCGTCAGTGTGTCAAGCGTAGGCCCTTCAGCTCACTGCATCGGATGGTGGCGGGTTCGATTCCTTTTCGTAATTTACCCTGATCTGGGTGGCACTGGGATTGCTCCAGTCCATAGTCCTTTGCTTAGTTTGGGACCATACAGTTGGTGTGTTATTCTGGCTATATTATTAATTTATTTATATTCATTCATTCTTTTTCATCGATGTGCATAATTTACAGTTCGCTTACGGTGAGGGAAAACATTGTGAGGAAACCTACCTATCCCTCGGGATTAGGTAATAGTCAGTTCCTGTATACACGGCGACAAGGTTCACCACCTGTCACGTTGGGCTTGACTATCTGGTGAAACGTGGGCTTTGAGTTGACTTAATACCTCCACAATGTCGTGGTGTATGACCACTCAAGCTTCTGACTACCCCCGAATGGGGATAAAAGTTATGACATTACATTTTTTATATTCATAGGTCGCACAAATATTCCCCGCTTGCCACGACTAGCGGCCTGCTACACAACAGAATCCAAAACGAAGCCTAAAACAGCTATAATCATGTTAAACATGGGAGGGCCAGAGACCACAGACCAGGTGAGTGACTGTTTTTGTATAGCACTGAGGTGGCAAACTAGCGAACGGCCCGCCTGATGTTAAGCAGTTACCGTTGCTGATAGATGCTTGTAATACCGAAGACATTGCTCACACATTGGCGACCTGGAGAGTGGGGCGGGGGGAGAGGAAGGGAGGGGGTTTGGTCTTCCAGCTCTCTCACTCATCGTACGAAACGCAGCCGTAGTAGCTGCTTTACGCCGATATTCTGTGAGAGGGTGGTACTACCCCGGTCGAGCCAGCCCGTATATGAGCTGCAGTCAATTGGCTACAGCGTGGCTCTACCACCAATAAATTGTAACTTACATTCTATTATGAATCTAGAAGTTTTTTTGCATGTTTGAAGAAAGGGACAAAAAACAAGATATTTCTTCTCAGGTTGGCGACTATCTCCACCGTATCATGACAGACCGCGACATGATTCAACTGCCGGTCCAGAGCAGACTGGGCCCGTGGATTGCCTCGCGGCGCACTGACGAGGTCAAGAAGAAGTACTCGGAGATCGGGGGTGGATCACCCATACTCAAGTGGACTAATAGACAGGGTGAGATACATGGGACAATTACACACTATATGGGGCAATCACACACATTATGGGGCAATCACACACATTATGGGGCAATCACACACACTGTGGGGCAATCACACACACTGTGGGGTAATCACACACTGTGGGGTAATCACACACTGTAGGGTAATCACACATTATGGGGTAGTCACACACTGGTTAATCACACACTATGGGGTAATCACACACTATGGGGTAATCACACACACTATGGGGCAATAACACACACTGGTATATGTATGTATATGCAAAATACTATGGGGCAATGACATACGATGGGCTTATTTAAGACACAAGTGGAAGCTTCACACTATGAGACAAAAATGGGGCAGTAACTGTTATTATTATTGTATCCATTGTATTTTTGGATGCAAGCAGCTCAGGACCGGTTGTTGTGGAGAACCTTGGGGGAGGCCTATGTCCAACAGTGGACGTGTTTTGGCTGAAATGATGATGATGGTGGTGATGATGATGATGATGATGATGATGATGATAATGATGATAATGATGATGATCAATTGTTGTGACAGGCGCGATGTTAACGCAAGCGCTGGATCAGATGCTACCACAGTCGGCTCCACACAAGCACTATGTCGCGTTCAGATACGTGCCGCCCTTCACGGAGGACGCCTTCACTGCCATAGAGAGGTGAGGTCACGGACATAAGTCACTGACAATTTAAAAAAGTTTCTATAGTCTGATTTTTAATTAGACGAAGTAAACTGACAGGTTCAAATGTCACGTTTCGATATAAATAGAACAAATAAGGTTCAAATTCATAGAACAATGACATTTTCAGCTGTCAGTTTACTTCGTTTCATTAAAAATCGGACTATAGTATCTATGGTCATTTAAAAAAAAAAAATACAACCGCTCGGCGCAGTGGTTCGAGCTCACGTCGCGGTTCGGGTGGTTGCGGGTTTGATTCCCGCCAGAGGCAAATTTCAAGCAAGCATTTACATTTATAAAGCATTTCTAGGAACAAAAGTGATTTGTAATGCCATTGTAACTCCATCATGAAATGAAAAATGAAAAAATATATTCATACGTCACGACTTTTATCCCCATTCAGGGGTAGTCAGAGGCTTGAGTGGCCATACACCACCACATTGTGGAGGTATAAACCAACTCAAAGCCCACGTTTCACCAGATAGTCAGAACCCAACGTGACAGGTGGTGAACCTTGTCGCCGTGTAATCAGGAACTGACTATTACTTAATCCCGAGGGATAGGTAGGTTTCCTCACGATGTTTTCCCTCACCGTCAGCGAACTCTAAATTATGCAAATACATGAAAATTCATCCATTGGTGCATGCCCCACCGGGGATCGAACCTAGGACCTTGTGATTGATAGCCCAGCGTGTTCGCCCCTAGGCTACAGCAGCTATAACCGCTAACTCCATCATAATTTTCTATAAATTTAGGGGTTAGTCTTCTTATCGTATGGTTCACTAATCAACCTGGTGTCAGAGTTGTTTAAGCCGCCCGAAGGCCTCTGACGTGGCTTATATGGAATACATTTGGTGTGTATTGTGTTTATTAATGTTTGTTAAAGGGACGGTGTGGAGAGAGCGGTAATATTCTCACAGTACCCACAGTACAGTTGTGCGACCACAGGCTCCAGCTTGAACGCGATCGCCGATTTCTACAAAGAACGGTGAGGACATTGATGTACATTATTTTAGATATGGTACCTCCAAAGATTGCAATCTCATTGACCACCGCTTAGCGTAGTGATTTGGGCGTTCTTGGTGCACTGGGGGCGATCCCAGTGTCACCCAGACCAAGGCAAACAAATACACCACACAAACATCACAATTAATTGTTAATTGTGACACCACATGCAATTTGCAATGGGTTTCCGTAACGAATTTAGTTGAGAATGCAGATTTATCGAGCTAAGAAATCCATAACATACAGCGCAAACATTTTTGGTCTATGACAAAAATTGACGGAAGTTATGACCAAATGACTAGCGAAGCTCGCGCGCGGTTATTGTGACGTCATTTGAGCCACGCGCACTTTGTAATGAACGGCGGCGCGGGTACAGCGCGCCTTCAATCCGACGGTCCCGTGTGACGTCACACGCACATGCCACACATTACGTAAAATGTGATACAAAATCGTACACCACACCTCACACCACCACACCTCCACACCTCACACCTCTGGATTTTTCGAAATCTATGTGTGAATCATAGCTTTAATATGATTATCACTTGCTTACGGTGAAGGAAAACATCGTGAGGAAACCTGCATGTCTTTAGACATGTGAAATCCACCAACCCGCACTGGGCCAGCGTGGTGGATTATGGCCTGAATCCCCCTCGCATTGAGGGGAGGCCCGTGCCCAGCAGTGGGACGTTAAAATGGCTAAATTATATTTATTATATTATACAAAATCGTAACGGATGGACCGATATCGATGATTTCAAAATTATATTGATAAGAAAGCTTAGTTTTAACTATAGCGTTGGTTATGAGTTGATTTGTTGACCTAGTATTGATTCTCATTACTGTGATAAAGACATTTGTATTGAGATTGAAATATTTGTTTCGTCCACAGGAATATACCGTCGACCATAAAGTTCAGTATGATAGAACGGTGGTCCACTCATCCGTTGCTAGCCAGAGTGTTCGCTGAGAGAATCAAAGAGAAGCTAGAGTTGTTCGACCCGATGTTGAGAGATGATGTGCTTGTGTTGTTCACTGCACATAGTCTACCTTTAAAGGTAAGTGATGTCATTAAAAATAACATATCTCTAGCTTCGAATAAAACGGAGGAGGTCGTAGCCTAGTTGGTAAGACGCCCAATACATCGGTGCGTTAAGCCACGTTCGGCTCGGTTGGGCCTTGGATGGGTGTCCGAATTATAACATCTGACCTCCTCCGTGCTTCGGAGGGCACGTTAAGCTGGCGGTCCCGGGTGTCATTTGAAGATCTTTGACAGTCGTTACGGGCAGTCAGAAGCCTGAAAATCTGACAAAAATGGTCTTACCCTTAGGTTGCCGATAGTCCCGCTAGTTGGGTCTCGGAGGGCAGATGGCAATCGCTCCGTGTAAATATCGGTGATCAGCCAAATCAGGGTAGACTGGAAGCCGACCCCTCATAATGGGATAAGGCTAGGAAGAAGAGCTTCGAATAAAACGGGACCCCATACAAACGTTGTCATAAATTACGTGAGGCGATTTTGGTAATTTTTCGCGCTAAAATTACGTGATATTTGCCGAAACTCCCCTCACCCCCCACGTGAGATTGGGTGAGATTCGGCTCTAACAACCCCCCCCTAAACGCCTCACGTAATTTATAGACGCCCTCTCTCATCCATCACTTTTTCCACCCTTCTTGACTTGAGAATAAATAAATATTGCGATATCCGATCTTCTGTGAGAGGGTGGTACTACCCCGGTCGAGCCAGCATATATGAGCTGCAGTCAATTGGCTACAGCTTGGCCCTACCACCAATAAAACTAGTTACAAATATAAAGTATAATATCCAATATAATATAAATATTATTAAAAGCAGGGTTGCTACGAAAAAATCTAATTGTTTTGAACACCGTGTTTAAAACATGTTTTAAATGATTAAGACATGTTTTAAATACGGTGATTTATTCCTTCTGTTTTAAATCAATGTTTAAAACAATGATTAAAACACGTTTTAAACAGTTTTAATTTTAAATTTCCTGTTTTTTTGCAACTCTGATTAAAAGTGTGCGAATTTAATTATCACTTGAGGTCAACTTAAGATCCATAGATAATATATCTGTATAAGGGTCATGGATATTGGTTGTGGTGTCGGGGAATCGAACCCGCGATTTGACCCCTTTATCGTTAATCTTTTGGCACCGGTAATTAGCTTACTTACCAGACAACACACCAATTGTATGGTTCCAAACTAAGCAGTGTGCATGTTCATCTGTTCCCACATAAGGGGCCATCCATAAGTTACGTCACTCGTAAAGAGGGAGGGGTCGACGAAATGTGACATTGTGTGACAAGGGGTGGGAGGGGTCTTAAGTTTTGTGACGTCACATTATCTAAGTATTAAAACCGAAATTTGAACTGTTAACGAAAAATTTTGAAAATTTCCGAAAATATTAAAAAATATGTGACATCATACTAGGGTGGAGGGAGTCTCACAAATGTGACCAGCTGTGACAGGGGAGGGGGGGGGCAAAAAATCAAGAAATTCGTGTGACGTAATTTATGGATGGTAAGGTGAAACCATGGACCAATTACTAAGGGGACTGGCCCTAAGCAACTCGGCCGAGTGGTCGGCCTAGTACTAACATCGACATAAAACGAAGCGAGTAGTTCAACTATTTACCGGTAGATAGAACAATGAAAATGAAAAAACAATGACCACGTTTTTTTTCATACAGATATCTAATAAGGGCACCTCTTTCTTTAGTCTTTACTCTGTGGGTGAAACTGATGGTGTATTATTGCGGCGAGCAGAATCTGTGTATGATACATTATTATTTTTTTTCATTTTAATTTTTTTACATTTTTTTTTTTTAGTTTTTCTGCTAGCCGCAATAACGTTTTTCTTTCTTTCTTTCTTTCATTAATTTTATTGATTTATTATCTCGTGTTGCAGGCAGTGTCCCGTGGGGACACGTATCCCCACGAGGTGGCGGCTTCGGTGGCGGCCACCATGTGCCAGCTCGGCACTAGGAACCCGCACAGACTCGTGTGGCAGTCCAAAGTGGGGCCGCTGCCCTGGCTCCAGCCCTATACTGACGACGCTATCAAGGTAATAATATCCCACGAATATTATAAATGTGAAAGTTTAGATGGATGGATGGATGTTTGTTACTCAATCACGCCAGAACGGCTGAACGGATCTGGATGAAATTTGGCAAAGAGATAGATTATAGTCTGGAATAGCACATAGGCTACTTTTTATCCCAAAACGGGATCCGGGAATCCCGGATTTCGGATTCGGAAAATTCGGTTCTCGTTGCTGAATTTCTGCGTGGTTGAAATAGCGTGCAAAAGTTAGTAATGTTATAAATACGAAAGTAACTCTGTCTGTCTGTTAAATATTCATGACTAAACCGCTGGACCAATGTTGATGAATTTTGGTATAGAGATAGACAGGACCTTGGAAAAGAACATAGGCTACTTTTTATCCCGCAAAAATGTCAGGTTCCCGTGGGATTATCAAAAAACTAACTACAGCCCCTCTAGACAAGTGGCTCCATCTACAAGCGTTTCTACAAATCGCTACGCTTCATGTATGGAAATGACATAAGTCACGTGATCTACTTATCGACTTGTAATGTCATTTCCATACATGAAGCGTAGCGATTTGTAGAAACGCTTGCAGGCGAACCAACTTATAAGGGGGGCTGGTCTGGGTGTCACTGGGATCGCCCCCAGTCCATTGTACGGTAGCCATAGTACAAGCGTTGCTTAGTTTGGGACCATACAGTTGGTGTTTGTATATATATATATATATAACGTCACGACTTTTTTCCCCATTCGGGGGGTAGTCAGAGGCTTGAGTGGCCATACACCACATTGTGGAGGTATTAACCAACTCAAAGCCCACGTTTCACCAGATAGTCAGAACCCAACGTGACAGGTGGTGAACCTTGTCGCCGGTTGCCTTGGTGTTTGTCTGGCGATATTTATTTAATATGTTTTGTTGACAGGCATACGCGAAGCAAGGCAGGAAACATTTGATACTGGTCCCTATAGCGTTTGTCAATGAACATATTGAAACGTTACATGAATTGGACATTGAATACTGCGATGAGGTCGCCAAAGAGGTAAGAATCATGTCTTCTTATCGTATGGTTCCCTGGTACCTGGTGTCAGAGTTGTTCAAGCGGCAGGCCTCTGACAAGGCTTAACGACTGTCTAGATGACAACAACCGGGACCGAGTTTTTACGTGCCCTCCGAAGCACGGAGACGCTCAGTTGAAATGCCACTAAATAGTCACCCATCTCTGACTGACCTTGCCAAGCGTTGCTTACCTCCGATCAGTAATTGCAGTATGAGCGCCTCAAGAAACATGGCGGATTTCGCACTTGCTTGGTTATTATGATATTGTACTTTATTAACCTACTTTTACGTCCATTAACGTTATTTTGCGTCTGAACGGCTGTAGCCTAGAGGCGAACAGATTGGGCTAGCAATCAGAAGGCCCCAGGTTCGATTCCCGGTGGGGCATGCACCAATGGATGAATTTTCATCTATGTGCATAATTTAAAGTTCGCTGACGGTGAGGGAAAACATCGTGAGGAAACCTACCTATCCCTCGGGATTAGGTAATAGTCAGTTCCTGTATACACGGCGACAAGGTTCACCACCTGTCACGTTGGGTTCCGACTATCTGGTGAAACGTGGGCTTTGAGTTGGTTTACCTCCACAATGTGGTGGTGTATGGTCACTCAAGCCTCTGACTACCCCCGAATGGGGATAAAAGTTGTGACGTATATTTCATTTTTACATAATATTTCAGGCAGGTATAATACAGATCGAGCGGGCGGCGGCTCCGAATGACCATCCTACGTTCATAGCGGCGCTCGCAGACGTGGTCGCGAGCCATCTGGAGGCCGGACCACGCGTCTCCAGACAGTTCCTAACCAGGTATAATGTCATCTATCACTATAATAATAATAATAATCATATCCTGGGACATTTTTTACACACGGTTACCTGATCCCAAACTAAGCAGAGCTTGTACTATGGAAACCAGACAACTGATATTACTACGTATACTACTTTTTTATTTGTAAATACATACTTAATATACATATACACCCAGACTCCGGACATACAGACATGTTCATGCACACAAATGTGTCTATCACTACATATTATATAAAACAAAGTCCTCTGCCGCGTCTGTCTGTCTGTCTGTTCGCGATAAACTCAAAAACTACTGCACCGATTTCCATGCTGTTTTTACCAATGGATAGAATGGTTCTTGAGGAAGGTTTTAGTATATAATTTGTCAAGGTTTTGTATACATTGGCTAAAATATAATGATATTTGTTGGAGGTGTCGGAAAAAAATAGGCCGTCTGGGAGCTTTCAACGAAAACGCTGCCTAAACCCTTTGAGATATAACAAAATGATGTATAGTGGAATTGTGTATCTTATGTAGGTCTACAGAAAAGTCCGCGATGGCATATGTCTGTCTCTTAAGGACAACATACTATATCCATTTTAATACTTTAAAAAATGGGCAATTATAATGCGGGAACAGGATTAAAATTTCATGATTACTTTTGGTCGCGATAACCGACATCCACGCGGGCGAAGCCGCGGGCATCAGCTAGTTTACTATAAAATAATATTATTATTATTAGCCCTTTTAACGTCCCACTGCTGGGCACGGGCCTCCCCTCAATGCGAGGGGGATTCAGGTCATAATCCAACACGCTGGCTCAGTGCGGGTTGGTGGATTTCACATGTCCAAGGCTCGTATTAATAAATGCATCTCAAAGTTGAGATCAATCTTAAGATGCAGTTTTGACGTTTTAAGACGGGGACAGCAGCTAACGAGGCATTTTTGGAGGCTATCTCCTCTTAGACGAGTGGAGTAAAAATTTTGAAAAAAATATCAGCATATTAACTGAACCCTTATCTTTAAAAAATAAGCAGGAAAAAAGTGCTTTATGCTCTTTTTCTATGTGAAAAAATATATCAAAATGAAGCTGTTTTGTTCTTAAAATTTCTATCTCCTTCTAAACGGCTTCGAATTTTTTATTATTTTTTTCGCCAAAAGATGGAGAAAGATAATACCTAAAAAAATTAAGATCGATTTTGGTGATGCAATAGTTTTTCACATCACAATTAATGATTTTCGATATTTTCGCTTAAAAAGTGGGCGGGGCTAGTGCGCTCTCGACCAATCCAGACGGCGGAAACGCGCGGTGGGGAAGCGGGGCCTTAATGTATGGAACATCTGCCAAAAACAGCATCTCAAGTTTGGTCTCAATCTTTAGATCGATTTATTAATACGGGCCTATGATAGTTATGTATAGTCTGTCTTCACTCGGCATCTACATATCAGCTATCGTATATGTATTTTAATTATGATTTCGCACTTTTGAAAGACCTGTATTTTTTTTCTAGGTGTCCCCACTGCGTAAGCAAGAGATGCCAGTCTTCGAAGGAGTTCTTCCGAAGACTATGCGGGGAAAAAGATTGTCAAGTAGAAAATATAGCAGCATAGACAATACACTATAAACTCAAGACTCGTTTTCCTTAAAATTAGTTAGATCATAGACATGAGGTTTTTTTTTAGTTTTAGATACAGTTTTTAAAGAATATTTTTTACAAACTTATTAAGTGTATCTTGAAAACTGCTGAACTGATTTCGGTGAAACATTTTTCTGCGCTCACTATGTATGTCTTCTTATCGTATGGTTCCCTGGTACCTGGTGTCAGAGTTGTTCAAGCCGCAGGCCTATGACAAGGCTTAACGACTGCCTAGGTGACAACAACCGGGACCGACTTTTTACGTGCACGAAGCACGGAGACGCTCAGTTCGAATGCCGCTAAATGGTCACCCATCTCTGCCTGACCTTGCCAAGCGTTGCTTAACCTCCGATCGTTTACCGATCAGTGATTGCAGCTGGCTATGAGCGTCCCAATGTATGTAATTCCATTAAATACAATATGAATATATTAATTTTTAGTTTAGGTACCATAATATTTATAACGGGTAATGAACTGATATTTTTTTTACGGAAGTAGGTACAATAGTAATATTTTATTAAGACATTTTTATTAAAGGTGGTTAGATATTTTAAATAAATTGTGTTCATTTTATGGTATTTTGTTTGTTTTTTCTCCCCTTTTACCTATTATTTGACGACCGCTTATTGCGCAGTGGTTCGAGCGCCCCGCTCGGCTCACATCTGGTGCGGGTTCGATTCCCGCTAGGCAAATTTCGGAAAGGAGGCGTCCATAAATGACGTAGGCGATTTTGGTGATTTTTCACCCTCCCTTCCCCCTTGGTGAGATGTCGTGAGATTTGGCTCGACCTCCTCCCTCCCTCTCTAATCTCACGTCAGATTTTTCAAACGCCATATTTTAGGGGAGAAACATGTTTTACTTAATTTAAACAATTTTTCTGGCAATTGTACACTGTTTCTTGCGGTACAAAAATTGCATGATATTTGCCGAGACCTCTCCCCCACGTGAGATTTGGCTCGATCCCCTCCCCGGCATAATGCCTCACGTAATTTACAGACGCCCTCAAACTGCCTTTTCGTATTTTTCCCTGGTCTGGGTGTCACTGGGATCGCCCCCAGTCCATTGTATGGTAGCTATACAAGCATTGCTTAGTTTTGGGACCATACAGTTGGTGACTTTGGACCATTTAAAATTCGCCTGTCTTCCTCGATACAATTGCATTCTTATACTATACGTCAGAGTTGGGCAAAATTTTATTGCAATTAATTAATTGCTAATTGCAGGTGATGTCACAATTAACAATTAATTGTGATTTGTTCGCGATTGACAAACAAACCAAAATTAATTGTTAATTGTGACACCACATGCAATTTGCAATTAATTAATTGCAATAAAATTTTGCCCAACTCTGCTATACGATTAAAATAAGAATAGGACCGGGCTAGCGCCATGTTGTGACGTCTCAACTGGAATTGTTACGGGCTCTCGGCTAACTTCACTCATAAGTACAGTACTTTATATGAGTGAAGTTAGCTGTGAGCCCGTCCTATTCTTATTTTAATAGCACTGTACGCGATCAATAGTGGACGTAGTAGCGTCTTGGCTTATTGGTCTGTGAACAATGATCTATGTGTACAAATAAATAAAATTGTTATTAAAAGGTTTTAATTTCAACATGTTACATAATTCTTTATATTTATTTATTATTATTTCATAAAGTACAGGAAGCAAACAGTAATATTACGTATAATATAAAACACTTATACAATAATAATATGGTTAATAAACACTTTAACCAGTGAAGCTTTCTGATAGTTACTATCTTATTCTTAGTTAAACCTTAAAATTACTTTGACAGTAGACATAATTTATGTACTTAATAAATATACTTCAAGCATCTATGTATCATGAGAACAACATCAACCAGTGAGGATAACCTCGACCAGTGAGGTCAACCTAAACCTGTGAGGTCTACCTCAACCTGTGAGGTCAACCACAACCTGTGAGGTCAACCTCAACCTGTGAGGTCATCCTCAACCTGTGAGGAAAACCTCAACTTGCGAGGTCAACCTCAACCTGTGAGGATAACCTCAACCTGTGAGGTCTACCTCAACCTGTGAGGTCAACCACAACCTGTGAGGTCAACCTCAACCTGTGAGGTCAACCTCAACCTGTGAGGAAAACCTCAACTTGCGAGGTCAACCTCAACCTGTGAGGATAACCTCAACCTGTGAGGTCAACCTCAACCTGTGAGGTCAACCTCACTGGCAGTTGTATCAATATTGTTTGGAGTAGTGCTAACACCGGTCTCAGTAATAACAGCTATGTTTCTGGAAATAGAATATGTGCAATTAGCTTTGGAATCTCGTTTCAAATGTAAAAAGTCGTTCGTACCATTTCTATAAATTACATTATTGTCTTTGTCAAATAAAGGCCTTTCATACCAATAGTAATAGAACGTAGGATCAGTGATCGCACCAATCTCGTTTAGTTGACCGTCTATTACTCTATACATTACTCGTGACTGCTTGTCTATGACCACGGCATTGCCGTCTTTGTCTACTGTCATGTAGTAATTGCCGTCCCAATGTACATTCTGGTCTACTACACCTTTGCTTAACTTTGTTATAATCAAATCATGATCCATCGTTCTAAAATAAATATCATCATTTTTATCGACGATGAAATTTTGATGGATTGAGTTGATACTGTCTTTCCCGGCTAATGCTCGCGGCCTTCCGTTCTCAAACGTATAGATACCATTGAATTTCGTAAAATAAAGCTTGTCTTTGTATGCCAAAGACACCACTTCCCAACGGACCAGTAGTTTCCTTTCGTTATTAATAAGATCAAATTTGTAGAGGCTGTAAGGCCTCATATCGCGCAGTAAACCATAAATATCCCCTGTGCTTTGGTCCACAGTTAGCTGTTGTATCTTCAATTGGTCCGTGGTATTGCACAAGCCAGTCCCTAGGTCACACATTCTTAATGTAGTTTTGTCTGTAAGGTATAGTATATTCCTGTTCCTGTCGATGTCCTGGAGTCGTAGCCAGTCCCCTGGCACGGACAGGAGATGCTTGCGGTAACATGCTCCCTGGATACATGCGCCGCACTCCGCTCGCGCTGCGCCCACAAGCACCGCGGCCACGCACAGCGCGAGACACGCCCTCATCCTGCAACGCAACCACGTCAAGCTGCAACTGCGCAGAGTTGGGAAATTAATTAATTGCAATTGAATTTAATTGCATGTGGAAGTCACAATTAGCAATTGATTGAGTCAAGTCACAATTAAGATTGTAATTTGTTTGCGCAAATGAAAAAAAAAAAATAACCAGCACAGCAATACACACATTATAAGAAAAGAACAGCACATATAAAAGTATTAAAATAACAATCACATTATTAATTGTGACTTCCACAGTGTGACAGCATGTGGTGTCACAATTAACAATTAATTGTCAGTTCTTCGCGATTGCAAACAAATCAAAATTAATTGTTAATTGTGACACCACATGCAATTTGCAAGTAATTAATTTGAATTAAATTTTGCCCAACTCTGAGTAGTATCAAACAATCGTACTCACCCTGCTGTTGAAGCACTAGTGATGTGGGGCCGTTGCTCGAGGCTTTTATTATATTTGCTTATCTACTTGTAGGGCCATCATTTATCGCTTCACATGGCTACAAGGAAGTGCCAGCTAATTAAAAATATCAGCAAGTACATTCGTTTTGTTTGTGCGACCCCTTAGGTTATCGCCTAAACTTATATAGCACGATAATACGTTATTTGGAGAATTGAGATGATGACATGTTACATAAGATAATTATTATATGAGGTAGGTCATCATCATCATCTCAGCCGAAAGACGTCCACTGCTGGACATAGGCCTCCCCCAAGGTTAGCGACAATGACCGGTCTTAGGCTGCCCGCATCCAGCGGATTCCCGCAACCTTCACCAGGTCGTCGGTCCACCTTGTGGGAGGCCTACCTACGCTACGGTGCGCGGCCGCCACTCGAGAACACTTCGGCCCCATCGGTTATCTGTTCTACGAGCAATGTGCCCTGCCCACTGCCACTTAAGTCTAGCAATCCTGCGGGCTGTCAGTTACTTTGGTCCTTCTGCGTATCTCCCCAGTTTTGATTTGATCCCGCAGGGAAACTCCGAGCATAGTGCTCTCCATTGCCCTTTGAGTGACTTTGAGCTTCCTAATGAGGTAGGTACTAGGTACTAATTGGGATATTACTAGCAAAAGATAGAACTAGTACTTCTTCGAATACCGAGAGCACGGTCGTCTCATACCTCAGTGCTATCCAGTAGTATCCAGAGTTGAGCAAAAATTAATAAATTAAGTACAATTCATTAATTGCAATTGAATTTCATTGTCACAATTACATACATACATATAATCACGCCTGTTTCCCGTAGGGGTAGGCAGAGACCACTTCTTTCCACTTTCTACGATCCTTACATACTTGTTTCGCTTCGTCCACTTTCATCATTCCCTTCATACATGCTCTTCGGTTTAGGGTACTCTTGACCTGGGGTGCTACTCGCTTTCAAACGAAAACGATATTGCGGACGATATTTCGCGTGTTTCCTACCACGGTTCTCATCCGTTCCGAAATTTCTTCCGAACGCAAATTGTTTGACGGATCGTTTCTCTAAACCTACTCTAATTGGTAAATGTTCCGAACGAAAATTTGATTTTGACAGATGATTTTCGCGATATTAACCTCAAAATCGACGAAACCAAAAGTGTTATCGTTTGATTATCGTTTGTGTTGATTTTATTAGAAAATTGTATTAAAATGGCTGCAAGATTAGTTTTAATCGAGGCTGCTCTACGTAAGGAACGTTTAGAGCGTAGAAGAAGTCGGCGTCGCCTGCGGAATCAATTAAATGTTAGCCAAATTCTTGACTCAAAGAGTTTGTGGGAAATTACAGACTCAGTCGGCAATAATTTGAGGAGTTGTGTAAGGAAATAGTGCCGTTGTTACCTCCACTTCGGAGGTGTTATGGAATCGACCTCACAATATATTTTGGTGGTGTATATTTTTTATCGTTTTCTTAAATAAATATTGGCATTTCTCTGTTCATAATCCTCATCTTTTTTTCAGGTCCTTACGGCTTTGAATTTTTATGCCTGAGGCAGTTACCAAGGATCTGTGGGACAAAACCTAGACGGGCCCATGGCACAACAGACTGTGTCTTGTTGTTTGCAGGAGGTTACGACTGCCCTCAATGCACTCCATATACTAAGGAAATACATAAAATTCCCGCAAAATATTAATGAAAGGCATCTCATTAAGCGGCGGTGAGTACCTAGCTAACATGTATCTAAGTTTTATTATTAATATTGGCTTAGTGTATTTTGAATAAATGTGATATCATAATGTTCCATATTTAATGAAAAATATGGGCTTCCGGGTGTTATTGGGTGCATTGATTGCACTCATATTGCAATTATTGTTGCACCTTCGCAGGAAGAGGAAAAATATTTTAATCGAAAACATTTTCATTCAATTAATACTCAAGTTTTGAGTATAAGACCAAATATTAATTATTGTTGGAATGTTGTTGGTGTAAGATCTAGGTACTGTTGTATATGATTCCCATTAATCTCTATACTTACCTTCTATTTATGTATATTACATTGAATAACTTTCTTTTCTAGATATGCGACAGTGGGTGCTATACTTATAACTAATGTGGACGCTTCATTTTGTAGAGCAACACATGATGCATATATTTGGAGAGAGTGTGACATAAGAACCCACATGGAGGGTCTCCAGAGTGAAATAGTTTATCTATTAGGCATGTTTGAATTGATTTATTTGTGTAAAAATATAATATAATAATGTATGTAATGTAACTCACATTAATATTTATTTTAAAATTTTAGGCGATTCTCGTTACGCTCAAAGGGAGCATATGATGATACCTATAGATAATGCTGTTGAAGACTCTCCTGAGGGAAGATACAACTCTGTCCAAAAGAGTGCACGCACCACCATAGAACGCACATTTGGCATATTGAAAGGTTGATGGAGATGTCTTTTGGCAGCTCGGCAGCTCGCACTACATTACTGTCCTGAAACAGCAGGTAAAATTATAATAGCCTGCTGTGTTTTACATAAGTTATGTATAAATATAATTCATTTGCTTTAATTTATTTTTACGTTGTTTTAGGAGATGTGAAAAAAATGCCAAGCGCTTCCTGCCCCGTTTCTTTTCAACAGCTACACCTTTCAAACTTATAAAAAGTTGTACTTTAAGGTAAAATAAATGCCTTATTATAATAGTTTTATTTATTCTAACCCCTACCTACAAAGTTCATGGTAAATAACAGTAATTACTGCCCTAAGCATGTATAGAAGTTTGTACCTATATCCATTGACGTAGGAATTTCTACGATTTTATTTTCTCTATTCAGCATTACATATTACTAGGTACAATATTTATGCATAGCTAAGGAAATCGGTACCTTAAGGTAAAATAAAAAAAAACCCTTATTATAATAGTTTTATTTATTCTAACCCCTACCTACAAACGTCATGGTAAATAACAATAACAGTGTACATGCTGTGTGGAGTGACTAGACGCTTCCTGGCTGTATACGGCAAACTACATGACTTCAGGCAAATCTTGAAACAAACTGAGGCTGTGGGAAGCTCGGTGGTTGGCTTGTTTGACTGGATGTGGATGGCGTTGGTTGATTGGTCTGAAAATAAAGCAAATTTAATAGCTAATAGAATCATGACATATTGTAATCAAATGAGATTTGATGGATTTAATTTAAAATAGATTTAAATTCTTACATAAAAATTCATCTTTATAATGAAATCAATTATCGTTGAAGAAATATTTTAACAACAAAGATGTAGAATTATTTGATGAGATTTGAAGAATGACTTCCCCACTAAAGGCTGACACTCTGGCTATAGTAAGGCGTCCAACAAACCCATCTCCCATGATAGACAGGACTTAATTGCTGAATGTAACTCATCTAATTCTAAGTATCTTAATTACTATTCTCTAAGAAGTCCACACAGCTGTAATAGGGCAGCCCCTGATGCCTGCGAGCTCGGTGTTCCTGACTGTTTATCTCTCTGCACGGTCCTCTTCCAATTGTATCAAGCTTCTGACATCACAGCCAGCAGTTGATTGCCTTTTCCTTCTGGTATGTGTAGGTTGTGAGTCTGCAAAACAACATTCCAATTTAAATACTTCAACAAAAAATGCCTCGGACACTTAACGGGTTTAGAAAAATAATTTTAACTAAATGGACACTTTTTACTAAGTTAAATAGTTGCCCTGATTATGCTTAAGGGTACCTACTATGTCCAGCAGTGGACGGCCTTTGGCTGAAATGACTTATGAAAGATATTTCATACAAATCCATCATGTACTAAAATATTTATGATAGCATTACTGAAAATACCATTAACAAATACTCACAACTTCTGGAGGTCCGGGATTCTTGTCACATCGGTGGTAGACTCGGGGGTTCTAAGTGGCTCGTGGTTTCGTGGCGGATTTCTACATTCCCCATAACCCGTTTGTGTAGCCATTTTAAACTGAAAAGATGTAGATATGTATTGTTATTATTAAGGAAATGAGATATATTTAGTGAAATAACTAATTACTATGTATATTTATAATGTTTACTTACATGTTTTGGAAGACAAACTTTTGGAGACCCAAAATGCCGACAAAATGGCTTGAAGCTTTTATACGGAATGTGTATCACGATTCCGAAGTATGTAAGAAGCACTTGGAAACATCATTTATTAATACAACACTTGAGAAACTAACTTCAGAAAACATCAATTAATTCAAACGAAAAATCTCACAACATAAACATTGACTGACAGAGTGTGAATATACGGATAATTTTGATTGTCATACGTTACTACCAATCGTTCGCAAGAAATAGTACTCTTCAATTTAGTTGGTTAACAATGTCCGTAAAAGGGAACACCATAAACACTATAGAGAATTATACTGTCTATGGTATTTTTTGTTCAAAATATAAATTTTTACCCATATATTAATATTTTCTGCATGAATATTACAAGTAATGCTTGATTTACCACATACTATACGTAAAATTTAAAAATAAAGCTACCTAGTTTAATTATTTCAAGATAAAGTAAAAACCGTAATTTACCGAAGTTGACGTCAAAAAGCAACCACACTATTTTGCTCGTCCCATTCGTTCACGAAAATTGTCTATGGATCCGTACTTCGTGTGCCCATCCGCAAAAGAACAAGAGTAGCAAATTAGCAAAATTTCGGATTGAATATCGTTCGTTAACGTAAGTTGCGTTTCGCAAACCGTGGTAGCACCCCTGGCCTTTTTTCAAGACGTCCGGGTGCTACCACGGTTTGCGAAACGCAACTTACGTTAACGAACGATATTCAATCCGAAATTTTGCTAATTTGCTACCCTTGTTCTTTTGCGGATGGGCACACGAAGTACGGATCCATAGACAATTTTCGTGAACGAATGGGACGAGCAAAATAGTGTGGTTGCTTTTTGACGTCAACTTCGGTAAATTACGGTTTTTACTTTATCTTGAAATAATTAAACTAGGTAGCTTTATTTTTAAATTTTACGTATAGTATGTGGTAAATCAAGCATTACTTGTAATATTCATGCAGAAAATATTAATATATGGGTAAAAAATTATATTTTGAACAAAAAATACCATAGACAGTATAATTCTCTATAGTGTTTATGGTGTTCCCTTTTACGGACATTGTTAACCAACTAAATTGAAGAGTACTATTTCTTGCGAACGATTGGTAGTAACGTATGACAATCAAAATTATCCGTATATTCACACTCTGTCAGTCAATGTTTATGTTGTGAGATTTTTCGTTTGAATTAATTGATGTTTTCTGAAGTTAGTTTCTCAAGTGTTGTATTAATAAATGATGTTTCCAAGTGCTTCTTACATACTTCGGAATCGTGATACACATTCCGTATAAAAGCTTCAAGCCATTTTGTCGGCATTTTGGGTCTCCAAAAGTTTGTCTTCCAAAACATGTAAGTAAACATTATAAATATACATAGTAATTAGTTATTTCACTAAATATATCTCATTTCCTTAATAATAACAATGCATATCTACATCTTTTCAGTTTAAAATGGCTACACAAACGGGTTATGGGGAATGTAGAAATCCGCCACGAAACCACAAGCCACTTAGAACCCCCGAGTCTACCACCGATGTGACAAGAATCCCGGACCTCCAGAAGTTGTGAGTATTTGTTAATGGTATTTTCAGTAATGCTATCATAAATATTTTAGTACATGATGGATTTGTATGAAATATCTTTCATAAGTCATTTCAGCCAAAGGCCGTCCACTGCTGGACATAGTAGGTACCCTTAAGCATAATCAGGGCTACTATTTAACTTAGTAAAAAGTGTCCATTTAGTTAAAATTATTTTTCTAAACCCGTTAAGTGTCTGAGGCATTTTTTGTTGAAGTATTTAAATTGGAATGTTGTTTTGCAGACTCACAACCTACACATACCAGAAGGAAAAGGCAATCAACTGCTGGCGGTGATGTCAGAAGCTTGATACAATTGGAAGAGGACCGTGCAGAGAGATAAACAGTCAGGAACACCGAGCTCGCAGGCATCAGGGGCTGCCCTATTACAGCTGTGTGGACTTCTTTGAGAATAGTAATTAAGATACTTAGAATTAGATGAGTTACATTCAGCAATTAAGTCCTGTCTATCATGGGAGATGGGTTTGTTGGACGCCTTACTATAGCCAGAGTGTCAGCCTTTAGTGAGGAAGTCATTCTTCAAATCTCATCAAATAATTCTACATCTTTGTTGTTAAAATTTTTCTTCAACGATAATTGATTTCATTATAAAGATGAATTTTTATGTAAGAATTTAAATCTATTTTAAATTAAATCCATCAAATCTCATTTGATTACAATATGTCATGATTCTATTAGCTATTAAATTTGCTTTATTTTCAGACCAATCAACCAACGCCATCCACATCCAGTCAAACAAGCCAACCACCGAGCTTCCCACAGCCTCAGTTTGTTTCAAGATTTGCCTGAAGTCATGTAGTTTGCCGTATACAGCCAGGAAGCGTCTAGTCACTCCACACAGCATGTAGACTGTTATTTACCATGACGTTTGTAGGTAGGGGTTAGAATAAATAAAACTATTATAATAAGGGTTTTTTTTTATTTTACCTTAAGGTACCGATTTCCCTAGCTATGCATAAATATTGTACCTAGTAATATGTAATGCTGAATAGAGAAAATAAAATCGTAGAAATTCCTACGTCAATGCAAAAAAAAAAATGGACCAGGGAACCCGGACTGTAATAGGTACAAACTTCTATACATGCTTAGGGCAGTAATTACTGTTATTTACCATGAACTTTGTAGGTAGGGGTTAGAATAAATAAAACTATTATAATAAGGCATTTATTTTTATTTTACCTTAAAGTACAACTTTTTATAAGTTTGAAAGGTGTAGCTGTTGAAAAGAAACGGGGCAGGAAGCGCTTGGCATTTTTTTCACATCTCCTAAAACAAAGTAAAAATAAATTAAAGCAAATGAATTATATTTATACATAACTTATGTAAAACACAGCAGGCTATTATAATTTTACCTGCTGTTTCAGGACAGTAATGTAGTGCGAGCTGCCGAGCTGCCAAAATACATCTCCATCGACCTTTCAATATGCCAAATGTGCGTTCTATGGTGGTGCGTGCACTCTTTTGGACAGAGTTGTATCTTCCCTCAGGAGAGTCTTCAACAGCATTATCTATAGGTATCATCATATGCTCCCTTTGAGCGTAACGAGAATCGCCTAAAATTTTAAAATAAATATTAATGTGAGTTACATTACATACATTATTATATTATATTTTTACACAAATAAATCAATTCAAACATGCCTAATAGATAAACTATTTCACTCTGGAGACCCTCCATGTGGGTTCTTATGTCACACTCTCTCCAAATATATGCATCATGTGTTGCTCCACAAAATGAAGCGTCCACATTAGTTATAAGTATAGCACCCATGCACTGTCGCATATCTAGAAAAGAAAGTTATTCAATGTAATATACATAAATAGAAGGTAAGTATAGAGATTAATGGGAATCATATACAACAGTACCTAGATCTTACACCAACAACATTCAAACAATAATTAATATTTGGTCTTATACTCAAAACTTGAGTATTAATTGAATGAAAATGTTTTCGATTAAAATATTTTTCCCCTTCCTGCGAAGGTGCAACAATAATTGCAATATGAGTGCAATCAATGCACCCAATCACACCCGGAAGCCCATATTTTTCATTAAATATGGAACATTATGATATCACATTTATTCAAAATACACTAAGCCAATATTAATAATAAAACTTAGATACATGTTAGCTAGGTACTCACCGCCGCTTAATGAGATGCCTTTCATTAATATTTTGCGGGAATTTTATGTATTTCCTTAGTATATGGAGTGCATTGAGGGCAGTCGTAACCTCCTGCAAACAACAAGACACAGTCTGTTGTGCCATGGGCCCGTCTAGGTTTTGTCCGACAGATCCTTGGTAACTGCCTCAGGCATAAAAATTCAAAGCCGTAAGGACCTGAAAAAAAGATGAGGATTATGAACAGAGAAATGCCAATATTTATTTAAGAAAACGATAAAAAATATACACCACCTTAGTTGTGAGGTCGATTCCATAACACCTCCGAAGTGGAGGTAACAACGGCACTATTTCCTTACACAACTCCTCAAATTATTGCCGACTGAGTCTGTAATTTCCCACAAACTCTTTGAGTCAAGAATTTGGCTAACATTTAATTGATTCCGCAGGCAACGCCGACTTCTTCTACGCTCTAAACGTTCCTTACGTAGAGCAGCCTCGATTAAAACTAATCTTGCAGCCATTTTAATACAATTTTCTAATAAAATCAACACAAACGATAATCAAACGATAACACTTTTGGTTTCGTCGATTTTGAGGTTAATATCGCGAAAATCATCTGTCAAAATCAAATTTTCGTTCGGAACATTTACCAATTAGAGTAGGTTTAGAGAAACGATCCGTCAAACAATTTGCGTTCGGAAGAAATTTCGGAACGGATGAGAACCGTGGTAGAAAACACGCGAAATATCGTCCGCAATATCGTTTTCGTTTGAAAGCGAGTAGCACCCAGGATTTTGTCTCGAAACGTCCGCGTAGGTCTACCCCTTTCAACACTTTCATTAACACAATCACACATCATCATCATTTTGTCACAATTAACAATTTTATTAATTGTGATTTGTTTGTCAATCGCGAACAAACCACAAATAATTGTTAATTGTGATTAACCGACAGCGTCATCTATTGTCATATATTATTATTGCGGTGGTGCCATCTATTGGTGTTGGCGTGCGACAGTTACAGTTACTTACTTGATAGATTGATTTGTTTGTTAGTGCTACCGGGCTATGTCAATAGATGGCGCTAACTAGAAAACCTATGTAAATGATGTTTTTTTTGTATAGGACTGAGGTGGCAAACAAGCGTACGGCCTGCCCAATGTTATGCACTTACCGTAGCCTTCCAGCTCTCTCACTCATAGTACGAAACGCAGTTATAGCTGCTTTACGCTGATCTTCAATGAGAGGGTGGTACTACCCCGGTCGTAAGCTGCAGTCAATTGGCAACAGCTTGGCCCTACCATCAATAGAAACCTATCTATTGCCCGTGGCCATAGACGGATGCTTCATAAAGATGTCAATGTATTACGTATGTAAGTATATGACATGAACTTTCACATAACATAGCACAGTAGGGTACATAATATAGGTAAGTACCTACATTGAACAAGTTGTACACGTACTATTACATAAGATGTACCTACTTGTCACCGTGTCAGTATACGCGTTCTAAATAAATAATTAGTTGCAAAGACATTACCAAAAAAGAGGTAAACTCGTGACTGTCTTAGGCCCGTATTAATAAATCCATCTCAAAGTTGAGATCGATCTTAGGATGCAGTTTTGACGTTTATGTATGGAACATCTGTGAAAAACAGCATCTTAAGTTCGATCTCAATCTTAAGATCGATTTATTAATACGGGCCTAAAATAGTTTATCATTTTATTCAGCTCAGCACATTACACAAATAGAACAGCTAGGCTATTCTGTAACGTCATACTCACTTCGCACGCGTGAATTTTCTAGTGAAATGCCAAATTTCAATACAAAATGTGACATATCACCTGCAAATTCACGCGTGCGAAGTGAGTTTGTCGTTACAGCATAGCCTAGCTGCACATAAAAAAAGTAGTAGAAAGATAGATATGTCGCAGGAAAATGAGGAAACCAGGGATTTCACGAAATCCCGGGAGATGACGAATACTCTTATTTATTACGTCTTCCTACTGAAAGTGTTTAGTGAAATGACATATCACTAAACATTTTCAGACGTAATAAATAAGAATATTCGACATCATTCGAGCACTAAACATTAGTGACTTTACTGACATTACTGACTAAACTTCGTAGACTTGCTCGGGCTGCCGCAAGCCAGTACGAGTGGGAGCGAGACAAATGAATGGCTCGAATCTCATTCTTTAGTATCCGCTTTTTTGTAATTTCACTAGATTTAGTTTAGTGAAATGACATATCACTAAACATTTTCAGACGTAATAAATAAGAATATTCGACATCTCCCGGGATTTCGTGATATCCCTAGGGATTTAGCGAAATCCCTGATTTCTACATTTCCCTGCGACAGATATATTGGTAAGAAAGCAACGAGCAACATTAACATCAGTGTGAGTGATGTGTGAACTTCAGCGCATGTAGTGGTGCGCTGAGTATAAGTTGAATGACTATTTGTAAGTGCCCCCGTAGGCCTAAACAAAATAAATGTTTTGACTTTGACTTTGGTTGCAATGTAAGAAGGTTCCATATCCGCTAAAATTAAACATCAATGATTAGTTGTGATTTGCAAATAGGTAGTAGAAATTTGATAAAAGGTGCTAGAGACTGCAGTTTATGTACGCGTTGGCTTTACCGGGGCAGTACCACCCTCTCACAGAAGATCGCCGTAAAGTAGCTAAGTAATTGCGTTTCGTGCGATGAGGGAGAGAGCCGGTAGCCCAAGCCGAACGTCCTCCCTCCCCCTCCCCCTATCCCATTCCCCCTTCAGGTTAACAACGTGAGAGCGATGGCTTTAATATTGCAAGCATCTCTAGGCTACGCGGGCCGTAGGTACGCAAGTAGCCGCCGCCGTAGTTGTATAAAAAAAATCGCTAGTCCCAAACTGTGCAACGCTTGTACTATGGGTACCGTACAATGGACTGAGGGCGATCCCAGTGACACCCAGACCAGGGCAAATTACGAAAACTCCGTTTCCGTTATTAGCCTCAGGCGGGAATCGAACCAGCAACCACCCGATGCAGTGAGTCGAGCGGCCTACGATCGAACTACTGCGCCGAGGGGTCAAAAATCGGAATTATATTCGCTGATTTAATTGTGTTAGGTTTATCAATAATTTTCAAAGTTATTGATTGACAAGTAGGTAGGATGCCAATCCTAAACTAGGTAAGCACGTATATAAATACAATATTTTAATAGATTAATAAAATAAGATTATTTTTGCATGGAAACCTTTTAAAAGTAAATCAATTCATGATGATACAACCAAAGAAGCTTCTCTTTCTTACTTTTCTTAGTTGTGTACGCGAAAAAGAGATGACGCTAGGAACAAACATGGCTGCCGACATCAGCTGTTGTTCGCAGCTCACTTCACAACACTTCGATCCGTTTCATTCATTTATTTTATTTAAGACTTTAGTTACGACGCGAATCTCACGAAGTGGACACGTATTTATAACTTCAACCAGTATTAAAATGTAAACAAACATATTTTATTGTTTCCAGTGAGTGAAATATCTCGTATATTAGCGAAAATGTTCGCGAGCTTGTGTTTTGTGTACGTTTTTGTGACGTTAATATGTATACACAATGGTTTTGCTGATACAATTGAGCATGACCATGTACACTGCACCCATGAGCATCCAAAAGCAGATGATGTGAGTAGAAACACTTAAAAACTGCATTATTTGAACGCTTCTTTAATTTTTCGATCTTTTGAGGTTATATCGTACGAGAACTAATGATTGAGTTCAATTGTTTTCATTGACCTTTGTTTACTTTAATTAAATAAATGTTTGACGTGTTTATATTGTATTGTTTGAATGCTCACTACTGTTTCTGTTTCATTTAACAATTAAATCCTTCCGTGCTATTGATGTTGTTGAGAAATAAAATCTAAGATGTGAAAGTGTGAAAAGAAAACTGACTTTTGTTTTTTTTTATTTGTCCAGCAAGACACGGTGTTAGGCCGCGTTCAGCCGTAATTAGTAATGTCTATAGTTCAGTCTAGCAACAGTAACTTATCTTACTTGTCATGTCTGCATGATGACCGGCTTGAAGGACCATGTTACGGCGGTACAGCTTGTATAGTAGTTTTCTTCCGCATATGGCTGTATAAATCGCTAACATTAAATAAATAAAAGACTAATAAATTATAACATGGCAGTAGTACACTTATATTTAGGAAGCAAAAAAGGGAAGAATCAGAGAGAGCAGGGTTGCCAACACTTACCTACCTGCATTAAGTATTCGCTTACTATTAATCATTTAGTGTTGCTATGCAACAAGTAGGTAGGTAGATGTACAAGCAAGAGAATACAATACATCCATGGTGTACACGAGGTGTACACTCGGTACCTTAAAGGCTGCTTAAAAAAACTTCGTCAAAAGTTAAATAACTAAAAAAAAAAAAGACGGGAATTTGAAAATGAAAGACTGAATCGAACGGTCTAAGCTCAAACATCTCTGGAACAAGTGGTCAATTAATTAAATAAATAGGCAGGTTTTGAATGATTAATTTCTTAGATATCCAGCTAAACTATTTTAATACCATAAAGCAAGACACGCGACGCATGCAAATAGGTACCTAGGTATGTAGTCAGACGCATTAAAAATAAAAAAAACTTCGCGTTTGCATAGATTACTAGTTATTGCATTATTAATTACGTGTAGTGAGGACACTTGGCTATTTCATTATTAGCTCAAGATATCTACCTACCTACTTAATGCAATGGATAGGTATGTAGACTTAATCAAATCATTAAAGTCTTCGCTAGGTTGGAGGTAAACAGCATGCGTCGTGAATATCTGAATAACTAGGTAGGTAAAGTATCTTATAGTCTCAAATTTTTTTTAAGCTAGTTTTTTTGGTACCTACTGAATTTAAGGCACGGTGAACACGTATAGCACAACCCTACGTGTAAACCATAGACATAAGAAAAGAAATATCGTAGAAAATATATTTGATGCTTGCTTAATTTACAATCGCCAGCGAACTCCCAAGTAGAGAGGATAAGGATATTATGCTATGCAAGTCCCCAGGCTGATGTACACTACATGACAAGTTGACTACTCGACTTGTCACTTGTCAACTTGTATAGTGTGAACCAACCAGCAATTTCAGCGCGTTCGATCAGTAAAACAAAATCCTTCCTTTTACAAAAGTAACATAAGGCTCGCCACATACATACGGAATTTTCGTACGGAATTCCACTTCGAAATATCGAATCGGGGTTTCCGAACGCGATACGTTCATACATTTGGATGGATTTACTGCGTTCGGAATCCCCGATTCGATATTTCGAAATGGAATTCCGTACGGAAATTCCATATGTATGTGGCGGGCTTAAAACACTCATCTCGCATTCGATTTTCAAAAAGTTCTCGAATCTGCGTCTGCGCAAGTGGTTTAACCTGTTCGAGAGGACCGGTAATTAATCAACTTGTTGCATTAGCAAATACTTTATTGGGTATCCAAACACTGTCCTAGTTTTATTGGAGACCTTGATTGGAAGTCATAAAATGTCGATTCTGAGAATGCAAACGACGTTTAGTGTGCAGATTTTCCACTTATTAGGGCCATAACACACCGGGACGCCAGGCGACGTCGCCAGCCACCGTAGCCAACTAATTCGTATTGAAATGTACCTATGACAGGTAGGTAACACACCAGAAGGGCTAGACAAGTGGCATGTACGCTAATCGAATAGAATAGAATAAACTTCACAATGTATGGAAATGTCAAACGTCGCTATGTAGATCAACAAGAAGTTGCTATGTAGATCACGTGACTTATGTCATTTCCATACATGAAGCGTAGCGATTTGAACGAACGCTTGTTGACGTCAGCCACTTGTCTAGCCCTTCTGGCCACGTCGCCAGTCGGGCGCCAGGTGTTACCTGTCATCATTTCAATACAAATTGTTTGGCGACGGTGGCTCGCGACGTCGCCGGCCACGAATCCAAACAATTTGTATTGACTGGCGACGTTGCGAGGCCGTCCAGTCGTGATACCTGTCATACATTTCAATACGAATTAGTTGGATGCGTGGCTGGCGACGTCGCCGTGGCTACCCGGTATGTTATCATATGGCCCTTAGACCCACATACATACGGAATTTCCGTACCGAACTCCATTTCGAAATATCGAATCGGGGTTTCCGAACGCGATACGTCCATACATTTGGATGGATTTACTGCGTTTCCGTATGTATGTGGCGGGCTTTAGGCTTACCTATCCATTGCAGTGAAGCGATGCACGGAGGTGAGGTGTGTTGAATAGGCATATAAAATGATCGGTTGCTAATTGCTATTAATTTTTAGGGTTCCGTACCCAAAGGGTGCCAACGGAACCCTGTAACTAAGCCTCCGCTGCCCGTCCGTCCGTCCGTCTGTCAGCGGGCTGTATCTCACGAACCGTAATAGGTAGAGTTGACATTTTCGCAGAATTTGTATTTCTGTTGCCGCTACAACAACAAAAACCTACTAAACATAAAAATAAAGGGGGTCCCCATAAAACAAACTTGATATTATTGACGATTTTACGTGGTACGGAACCCTTTATGTCGGACACGCACTTGGTCGGATTTTTTTATTAAATCACTAACTTTCAAATAGGTACAATTTTAATATGCTTAACTATTTAAATAAGCACTCTTCTTCATGCATGTGCTTATTGTCTGAAAAATCACGAATAAGTAGGTACACCCACTTAAATACCCACTTAAAATGGCGGTTCCGATTACCGGAAGTTGCCAATTTATGGCATATACCTAATGTGCCGTATGCAACTGATTTCTAGAGAATAATTTGTTTTCGTAGGTAGACCGTCTAGTTTTTAGGGTTCCGTACCCAAAGGGTGCCAACGGAACCCTATTACTAAGCCTCCGCTGTCCGTCTGTCAGCTGGCGTATCTCACGAACCGTAATAGGCAGAGCGTTGACATTTTCACAAAATGTGTATTTCTGTTGCCGCTACAACAACAAATACTCAAAATAAAATAATATTCAAAAATAAGAAACCCATACAAGAAACTTGATATTTTTGACGTTTTTATTCTACGGTGTTACGGAACCCTTAATGTGCGCGTCCGACACACACTTGGCTGGTTTTTAAATAATTCTAAGTTTGCAGAGACAGTCACAATTTTTTGTGCAGCTCTTGGCTCTTGGTATAATTAATAGGATCTTATTGATTTATTTAAATGATCCTCGCGCAACTAAAAGCGTCGTATGGACCATTAAGGCCAAAACACCATCGCAACTGACGCAGCCCGGTTTAAAAACATAAAATAAAATTTAACAAGCGATGATTTAAGGTCGCGCCATTTTGTTTTATCAATCGCGCGCGAAATTATTGTTTCGTCAGCGAAAAAAATAGGCCTGTGCTGTGTGGTTTTGTCTGTGATTTTTTATTTATTATGGTTTTCTTTTCGCGTTTAGCCAATGTGAAATACCTAGGTAACTACATTGTCATGTTTGTTTTTCATGCAACAAGCACATAAACGCTTCAAATAGTTGGACTAATATTTTACTAAACCAATTCTAAACAGTAGAAGTGGATTCGGTGGATAACCTTTATTTTATGATTACCTTTATGGTAATGGTTAGGCAATATTCCACATTATTTTATTGGTGGCAGAGCCAAGCTGTAGCCAACTGCAGTTCATATATGAGCTGGTACGACCGGGGCCGGGGTAGTACCACCCTCTCACAGAAGATCGGCGTAAAGTAGTTATTACAGCTGCATTTCGTACAATGAGTGGGAGCCGGCAGCACAACCCCCTCCCTTCCCGTCCCTTTGTCCCACTCCCCTTCAGGTCGGCAACTTGCGAGCGATGTCTGGTATTGCAAGCATCTATAGGCTACGGTAACTGCTTAAGTTCAGGCGGGCCGTACGCTTGTTTGCCACGCACGCTCTCTCATCGTGCGAAATGCAGCTCTAATAGCTACTTTACGCCGATCGTCTGTGAGAGGGTGGTATTATGTAGGTACCACCAATCTAATCACATCTAAAACCGAAATTCCAATATGAAATTATCACATTCCAAAATCAGCGTGTTCTCAATTACGCAATCGACAAAACCCAAACGCGACGTGTCACAAAATTGTTTTCTATTACACATTTGTTCGTGGAATCGAGTGAATTTCTATCGAACGAAAGCGTTGCGTAACGATCGTTATGAACTGTTATTTGTTGAACAATAAATGGGAGAATTCCGTGAGAAATGAAGACGCGGACGTGTAATTACGACGAAAAAAAGCAAAGATTACGTGTCTATGGCATAGTGTGGTGTTGGGTTAGGTTGTGAGAACAATATCATCCTACTAATCCTACTTCCTATCAAGGTGGTAGAGTCAAGCTGTAGCCAATTGACTGCAGCTCATAAACGGGCTGGCTCGACCGGGGTAGTACCACCCTCTCACAGAAGATCGGCGTAAAGCAGCTATTACAGCTGCGTTTCGTACGATGAGTGAGAGAGCCGTAAGCCCACCCCCCCCCCCCCTTCCCTCCATCCCACTCCCCTTCAGGTCGGCAATGTGCGAGTAATGCCTTTGGTATTGTAAGCATCTATAGGCTACGGTAACTGCTTAACATTAGGTTTGCCGTACGCTTTTTTGCCACCGCAGTCCAATAAAAAAAAGAAAAAAAACCTACTAATATTATAAATGCGAAAGTAAGTGTGTGTGTGTGAATGTTTGTTACTAAGTATCTCCATAACTACTAAACCGATATAAAAAAAAAGAAACGTGGTTAGTGTAGGCTCTGGAATAAGACAGGCTAATCTTACACATCAATTTCCACGCGGGCGAAGCCGCGGGGCACAGCTAGTCCAAACATATTTTTTGTCTGTCTATCTCCGTTTCTTTCGGCTTATCTCCGAAACGGCTGGACCGATTTTAATTTATTACCAGACTCACTGACAGATAGCGATAGAAAATTCTCACGAGTAAGTATCCGAGGGTGAGAATGTTTTCGAGAACATCCCATCACTAGTAACGACAAACTCACTTCGCACGCGTGAATTTTCTAGTGGAATGCCAAATTTCAAAACAAAATTTGACATAGCACCGCAAATTCACGCGTGCGAAGTGAGTTTGTCGTTACTAGTGATGGGATGTTCTCGAAAACATTCTCACCCTCGGATACTTACTCGTGAGAATTTTCGAGAATTTATCTTCTGAAGCATGTTAAACTTGGCATAAACCTCATTAAACATGCAAGTATGGTGGTTTTAATTGTTTTTAATATTGAAAGTTAGGATAACGTCACCCAAAAATAAGATTCTCAAAAATTCTCACGAGTAAGTTTCCGAGGGTGAGAATGTTCTCGAGAACCTACCATCACTAATCGTTACAGAATAGCTAGGCAGATGTTATAAAACCCGACTACTGAAAAATCGCGCTCTAAAAAGTTTGAAACAAGAAAATATTCTCATCTAGAGGATAGCCGTGGTCCGTGTAGGTCCTTTAGGGCCAAATGGCATATGAACACGGACCACGGCTATCCTCTAGATGAGAATATTTTCTTGTTTCATACTTTTTAGAGCGCGATTTTTCAGTAGTCGGGTTTTAGTTTTTAAACTTACTTTTTATTTAATTATTTTGGAGTAACAATATATTTTTGTAATGTGCTCATCAAGCTCTTTCATTTGATACCCCACACGGTTTCATTAAAAAATGTTTTTTTTCGTTCATGACATTATGTCCTCTAGAGGGCGCCATATGCAATTTTATGTGACGTCACATAGCCTATAACCAGCGCGCCATTAAGCCGCTTCTAACGATAACTCATTTGTCAAATTACGATAAGCCGTTTGGAAGTTAGGTGGGAACAGATGCACATACATACATACATACATACATACCGGTCAAAATCATAACCCTCCGCCGTAATCGAGTAATAAAAGGGGCAACATAGACTACTTTTATTCTAGGACAAATTTACAATGATTTTTTTGTTAAATTTCACCCGTACGAAGTCCTGGGCACTGCTACTAAGTTTTTATTATAAATAGTATACAAAAGCCGTGCGAAGGCGTGTCTTATACTTAGAAGTAAAAGTTCAATAGATAAATTCTGTAGCCATAAATAGTATATAATAATTGAATATCTAGGGATTAGATAGCTTACGACTGAGAATTTGCGAGAAAACTGAGAAACGCGAGAATTTGCAGATGATATGTCAAATTTTGTATTGAAATTTGACATTTCACTAGAAAATTCACGCGTGCGAAGTGAGTATGACGTTACAGAATAGCCTAGCTGATGAAAGAGAAAGAAATCGATTTAATTTTCTTGAAGACACTTACGAAATAGAAAAAATAACGAATTAGAATAACGCCCGAAATAGAATCTAATGGCGGAGTCAGACAGGAGTAGTTCGACGAATTTTAATTTATTTTTCTTATTTTAACATATTTGATGGTCAGTCACTGCCATTATGAAATGATTTCCTAATAAGTACCAAATTTCCATTGTAATATTATTTTAGCAGATATGTTACCTCCTAACATTGCAATCACTAGACTTGTACTCAGCGCACCACTACATGCAGCCAAATTCACACATCTGTTATCCCACTCGCAATTCGACAATCAACTTTTAGGCATTTTGATGCGTGTTATTCAATTTGCAATATCGACATGTTTTCAACATCATTTTCCGCGAACGACTGAGTCGTACTATGCCCATGGGCTCCGTTTAGTTGGACACACTATTTTGGTTAATATTAAAAATGCGAAAGTAACTGTCTGTCTGTTACGCTCTTACGACTAAGCCGAACCAATTTTGACGAATTTTGGTATGGAGAATGACAGGATCTTCGAGCAGAACATAGGCTTTTTATCCCGGAAAAATGTCAGGTTCCCGTGGGATTTTAAAGTTAGCGCGGACGAAGTCGCGGGCACAAGCTAGTTTTCTATACGTTAACCATAATACCTGTTGTAATTATTTTACACAACATTAGGTTAATGCTGTGGTTTATGATAACGGGTTAAAACCGCAAGCGCTCGTGGTTGCCACGCTTTTATGAATAAATTGTATTATGCTTTTATACTCTTGAAATGTTTGAATAACAGTGTTGAGTCAGGGGTTTGGGGGGAAACCCTGTCGCCGCCTATCTTTTATTTCATTTAAATGATTGACACCTAGTGGGTATCTCGCGTAACTACAGACGGACAATAAATAATAATAATAATTAATACATATTGCCAGACTTACACACCAACTGTATGGTCCCGAACTAAGTAACGCTTATGCTATGGCTATAATGACTGGGGGCGATCCCTTTTCTACTTCCCGCCCAAAAAGTCCCTATAGACAGTTATGTGGCCCGCTGAGAGCGTCGCTAGTGTCAATACATGACTGTCAAAATATGACGTTTCTCTATTTAGTTCCTCTTTTGGCCACCGGGCCAAAAGTTTGTGGCACTGTACGTAGATATCCTATTGGTGACAGGAGGTGAGTGTCCCGCTCTCTTTACATATAGTTCAGTCAGTGTCCCAATCAAAAACATTTGATCAAAGGTTACGTCATAAAAGCCTCGTTTATTATTACAACCTTATTGGTGACATGAGGAGAGTGTCCCAATTATTTTGCATTTAGTTCAGTCAGTGTCCCAATCAAAAAGATTATAAAAAATCTGTCTATGGTCTGACATTTGATCAAAGGTTGCGTCATAAAAGCCTTATTATTAATTACACATAACCTTATTTGTCACAGGAGGAGAGTGTCCCGCTCTCTTTACATATAGTTCAGTCAGTGTCCCAATCAAAGAAATTATTAAAAAAATCTGCCTATGGTCTGACATTGGATTAAAGGTTGCGTCATAAAAGCCTCATTAATTAACACATAACCCACTTTGTATCTAATGACATTAACTTGTAATAGTACAACGTCTTACATCGATTACATTCTGTATTGCACACTTTCACTATAGCGGTATGGACCCCACGTTACGGATTACGTAATTACAGATGTAACTTTGGTTAGACAGATTAAAGAAAGTGAACGCGGGAATAGATTAAAAACAAATTAGCTTTTTGAAATTAGAACGGGAATTATAGAGATCCTTGGCGGGAAGGGGGAAGGCGCGAAGGCGGGAGATTAAAAATAATAATAAGGTGGACTATTTTTGACTTGTGCATTAAGCCAGTAATCATTATTTGCAGCTATTGGTTAGTGGGGCTGCGGGGTTTTTATGATATGTATGCGTGTGTATATAAATAAATATGGCCAGACTATCTGCTTAATTTCGATGCACCTAACAAAAAATGGCCATAGAAATTAGTACTTACTTAATTACTTCGACAAAAAATATACAATTTAAAAAAGCTTGGGACTACATGAGAGTTATATTTGAATTAAAAACAAGTACTGTATGTATGTGAACTTCCCGTAAAAATTACAAATGTGTGAAAACTTTTACTTTACTGTTATTATTCGCGATGTTTGAATAGACCTTTAAACATTATAATGGTGTTTAAAGCTTTTCATATATAACAGTTAACCAACAACTTACCTACTTTAAGTAGGTATTTTAATTCGTTATTGATGGTAAGGGGGCGTCCATAAATTACGTGAGGCATTTAGGGGGGGAGGGGCTCGAGCCAAATCTCACCGAGGGGGAGGGGGGGGGGTCGAAAAATATCACAAATCACCTCACGTAATTTTTGGACGCCCCCTAATAGGCTCTAGGACCAAAATCCAGCTCAACCTACTCCTTCGACGAATATCGTTCGGCGTATTTTTTATGGGACTAAAATAGCAAACAGTTATCGTAGCCTATAGATGCTTGCAATACCAAAGGCATTGCTTGCACGTTGCTGACCTGAAGGGGAGTGGAACGGAGGGAGAAGAGAGGGGGGTTTGGCTTCCGACTCTCTCACTCATCGTACGAAACGCAGCTGTAATAGTTACTTTACGCCGATCTGCTGACAGGGTGGTACTACCCCGGTCGCGCCAGCCCGTATATGAGCTGCAGTCAATTGGCTACAGCTGGGCTCTACCACCAATAATACCGAACATACTACTCCACCAAGCCAACTAGGAACCTGTCAAATGTGACGTCACCCGCACAAGGCGGTGGCGGTGTGCGGGAGGTGTTGCGGGCGGGAAGCCGCAGGCGGTGGCGGGTGTGCGGGCGGGGAAGCCGCATTCCATCCGAGTTCCTAGTTGGCTTGGTGGATTAGTATAAAATAAAATCGGATCAACGAGTCAAGTATGCATCGGACAAGAAAACGCAATAAAAATACGTCGCTTACATAACAGCAGCTGTTTGAATGAATTATTTATTAACAGATAGAAAACCACACGGACCGGTCGAAATATTTAAATTCAACTCTAAATATGAATGTCTGACATAATATTGTACTTTATCGGTCAATATGGCTTTACTGTTAGGCATTGGCTAATTGGCTTTATAAGCTTGGTTTCCGAACACATTAAAAAAAAGGCTAGCGGGAAGCATAAACAGAAGATTTTTTTTTTTGGCGGGAAGTAAGTCGTAGTGAAAAACGTCGTCGTAGTAGTCGTAAACATGAACGTAATTTCTTTGTAGTGAAATTAATCATTTTATGAACTGTTTTAATATTAAAGTAATAAAAAGCGTTATGATTTACTATGATGCATCGTATATTGTGATAATTAGTTTACTACCTATTATGTTGCTTATTATTTGTTAATCTAAAAAAAATGGTAATGAAACGAAATACGAGCGGGAAAATGTTAAAAGTATTATTCTGCAATATTTTGATAAAAAATTATGAGTGAAGGTTGCACAATACCAACATAATCGACTTAATACCAACTGTTCCTTTTTTAAATACTTTCTTACGTTTTATAAACTTATAAAACTATAAATTAAATAAAATGAGGGTTTAGCAATCTAGCGTGGGTATGCAGTATGAATTCCAACTATCTTTGTTGTTCACACAAAACAATGATAGCTAAGAAAATATATAAATAAAAAAATTGATGTAATCAATCGTTCATTGACTTGATTGAGAGATATTGTTATTTCATTACTAAGAACTGCGAGAAAAAATGTTTAGACGTTGGTTACAATAGAGTTTTTCTAGCTTATTTCTGACAGGTTATTGACATTTATGGTACAGTCAGTAACCTTTGTTGTTATTTATTTGTAGTTGATTGTTTTAATAATATCTTACTTGGTCTACACATCGATTATAACGTCTTGACTTCGAGTCCTGTATGGTGCGAAGTTGCTACGACTTGTGGCTCGTCATTTTCTCAGAAAAGAAGACGGGAGGTTAAGCCTTCATTTTTCTGCCTATAGCGCCAAAATTGATGAAACGGTCAGTCATTGACAGGTCGTCACTACCTTAAAACTTATTTCGATATAATATGAACATAACATATTATGGGCATATTATATCGAATCGAGAGGGTGAGGCTGGCTTGACCGGGGTAGTACCACTTCTCACAGAAGATCGGCATAAAGTAGCTTATTAGCTGCGTTTCGTACGATGAGAGAGCTGGAAGCCCAGTCCCCCTTCCCCGTCCTCTGTCCCACTCGCATTCAGGTCGGCGACATGCAAGCAATGCTTTTGAAATTGTAAGCATCATAGGCTAACTTATTTGTCACCTTAGCAACATAAAAAAAAACATATATTCACAAACACGTTATTTAATACGCAAATATCTAAAATAAGACAAGAAACACTGCAGCACAATCGTGACATGTGATATAGGGCTGTCAGTAGACACAGCAAAAAAATCTGTCTGGCAAATCCAAAATTGATAATTACGAGATCTTTAATTCGATTTCCAGCCCCTCTAGCCAAGTGGCTTCGTATACGAGCGTTTCTACAAAACGATACGCTTAAAATGACAAATGGAAATGACATAAATCACGTGATCTACTTATCGACTTGCAATGTCAATTCCATACATTTAAGCGTAGCGATTTGTAGAAACGCTCGTAGACGAAGCCACTTGGCTAGGGAGGCAGGTTTAAACGTGTTTCTGGTTTTGTATATATTTGGCTACTGTTCTCGTTAATTTTATGTGGCAGGTCTGCAGCAGCAACAGGCAGGCTTTCTACTACTTCATAGAACTTGTAAGACCGCTTGGCGCAGTGATTAGGTCGCTCGTGATTGAGAGTTTGATTCCCGGCAGAGCCATATTTCGGAAACAGCCTTTTCGTAATTTGCCCTGGTCTGGGTGTTACTGGGATCACCCCCGGTCCATTGTACGGTGCCCATAGTCTTTGCTTAGGGGGCGTCCATAAATTACGTGAGGTGATTTTTGAGATTTTTCGACCCCCCGCCTGGTGAGATGTCGTGAGATTTTTCAAAAGTTATATTCTAGAGGAGAAACATATTTTACTTAATTTAACCCAGTGTTCTTGCAATTTCACACTATTTCTAGCGGTAAAAAAATTACGTGACATTTACCGAGATTTATCTCCTCTCCCCCCTCCCCTAAATGCCTTACGTAATTTATGGACGCACCCTTAGTTTGGGACCATACAGTTGGTGTGTGTAAGTCTGGCGATATTTATTTATTTATAAAAACATGCATTTAATATTCTGAAAAACAGCAGCTAACCCTATTCGTGATTGCTCAACCATATAGCACGTCTTTGCCTATCAAATGTCAAAAGAAAAAGACGGCAGATTTATTCCCAAATGTGCGAGAAGGATATCAGTATTCTAACAACTATAGAGAGGACAGAGTGATTTAGAAATATCTACAAATGTAATACTAACTTGAGGATCTATACGGCCAAGGATTATTTTATTGGGTTGCCGGTTGGTGCTGTTTAAAATTAAATTGAAGTAATTTTCACAAGTCGTTAAATAGTGTCTTGTAAAAGCTATGTTAGTAATGTACTTATATGTATTTTAATTAATGAATAAAGCTTGCATTACTTTGGCACTAGTTTTACAACGTTCGTGTTCATGAACCTTGTTTTAAAATATTAAGTTTGTATTGGGTCCCCATTTATTTAATTCCCACCTGGAAACACGATAATAAATATAAATGTCCTTCACTACGCACAATTCACATGCTACACTTGGTTCTAAATCACTAATTACTCAATTTCCACAGAAATGACAATGTTAATATTGTTAATTTATAATTATAATACCTTCGCACGGACAGCCTTGTAAAAACCTAATGCGTGCACTAATATTTCGGAACTACGGAATATTTCACTCCATTGTCTATGCTGCGTATTTTCTAATGGCGGTTGGTAATTCAACCTTCGAGAAGCAGTGAACCGGAGCGGCGGCCGACACGTGGTTTGCGAAAATATAACAATAATATTGAATCTAGTCTAGTAGTATTGTGCTGAATTTATGACGGGGGTTGGTGTGTTTTTGTGATAAATGGTCAAAGTTGATGTATACAAAAGTTAGGACAATCCTACTTAATATTATAAATGAGAAACTTTGTGAGTATGGATGTATGGATCTTTGTTACTCTTTCACGCAAAAACTACTGAACGGATTTGGATGAAATTTGGAACACAGATAGTTTATAACCTGGATTAACAGATAGGATACTTTTTATCCCGATAGTATGTACCCGTGGGATAAATTATGCGCGAACGAAGTCGCGGGCATAAGCTAGTAATTAATAGCATGTATTCATTAGTGTCCTAACTTTTTCATATATCATTGAACTTTTAAATTTTCTATTATGTGTAGTAATTTTTCTTATATTTTTTACTTAAAATTCAAAAAAATCCTGCTAGCAAAAACTATTTTAATGATTAAAATATTTTTTTGACTAAAATGGGATTTGGTTTTCTTTTATTATTCTGTTTTATTCAATAAATAAGAGATAGTTATAAACAGGAAAGTAATTTAAGAAATATACCCGGAAGGCTATATTTCGCGAAACAAAATAAAAAGTACAGTTAAGAAAAATATTGCAGAATTAGCATTGACATTTATACTTTCCCGCCAACCACCACCATTGCTATTAACGCACAATGAAATTTAAACGTTAATTTGTATAGCTTACAGTTAAAATTCACTGTCAGAGGTTTCGTTTAATTGACATGCTGCTATTCCTACGATGTTACTTAATAAACGATTAAATGCAGTTGACGTGCATCGCAAATCAGACTTTAATAGCTTTATTTAGAGTTGTCAGTTTATTTGGCTTTTATATTGGTTGACAGGTTGTTGTTAAACGTCAGTTCAATTAGATTTCACATTTGCAGTCGCGTGCGGTATCGTATGTTTTCATCTCTTTCTGTTTTCTGAAGCATTAAATATAATTAGGGGGCGTCCATAAATTACGTGAGGTAATTTTTTACTTTATTTAACCCCAGTGTTTTTTTTTCTCGCAAGTGAACACTATTTCTTGCGGAAAAAAAATTACGTGATACTTGCCGACACCCCCTTCCCTCACCTCCACGTGAGATTGGGTGAGATTCGTCTCTACTTAGCCAAAACTAGGCATAAAACATTACCATTGAAAAACCAAAATGGAGGCCAATAAATAAAATACGTATCGGCTACGCGGTGGTTTTAATGAAGACGAAGGTTGACACTTGACAGATATCATAACTAAAAGTAAACGCGCATTTGACAGCTGTCACATTTGACATATGCCATAGACAAGTATGAATCGGAGAAAACGAGTTTGTTTGTGATTGGAGCCATACATTTTTAAAAAGTGAAGTGAACTGAAGTGAGTTTGTTTGTAGTCTTGTCAAGTCCCAATTACCTGATAGGGGGAGTGGAGGTAGGTAATCCTATTGCCATTTAGCGAGCTTACTCTGGATATAGCAATTATCCAACTTGCACATCGAACCTAAGACCGTGTAATTAGCTCGCCTGCCACCAATTTAATAGACGGTTGAGTATTAATTAATATTCTCACGTGTAGTAGGTAAATTCCGTGTATTTCGTGGATAAATTAAACGCCATTATAGGGCTTGATATCCAGACTGTTTCAGCAGTTTGAAATAACACCTACTTCTTATCGTATGGTTCCCTGGTACCTGGTGTCAGAGTTGTTCAAGCCCAAAGGCCTCTGACAAGGCTTAACGACTGCTGCCTAGATGACAACAACCGGGACCGACTTTTTACGTGCCCTCCGAAGCACGGAGACGCTCAGTTCAAATTCCACTAAACACCTACGCATGACTATCAAGCAGAGAACAAAATAGAAAACAATAATTATTTACTGGACAGGAATGGCGCCCAGTCCATTGTACGGTAGCCATAGTACAAGCGTTGCTTAGTTTGGAACCTTACAGTTGGTGTCTGGGGATATTTGTTTTTTATTTATTTAATATTATCAGCTACTATTGATGTACATGTGATGTATTGATGTACTATTGATGTGATTGGGGCATGCACCAATGGATGAATTTTCATCTATGTGCATAATTTACAGTTCGCTGACGGTGAGGGAAAACATCGTGAGGGAACCTACCTATCCCTCGGGATTAGGTAATAGTCAGTTCCTGTATACACGGCGAAACGGTTCACCACGAGTCACGTTAGGTTCTGACTATCTAGTGAAACGTGGGCTTTGGGTTGGTTAATACCTCCACAATGTGGTGGTGTATGGCCACTCAAGCCTCTGACTACCCCCGAACGGGGATAAAAGTCGTGACGTTACATTTATTGATGTATTATTCAAGCAGATAGTAGATACCTTCTAACATTGCAATTAGAAACTTTTGCGCACCACTACATGCAGCGAAATTCACACATCTGTTATCGCACTCGCAATTCGACAATAATATTTAAATACATAAGGCAATTCACCAGAAGATGAGCCGTATTGGCGATAGAGAGATGTTTTCAAAATTATTTTCTACGAGCGACTGAATTGTACTATGTTCATGGACTCGCTTGGCAAGGTCAGTCAGAGATGGGTGACCGTTAAGTGCCATTTGAACTGAGCGTCTCCGTGCTTCGGAGGGCACGTAAAAAGTCGGTCCCGGTTGTTTCCATCTAAGCAGCAGTCTTTAAGCCGTGTCAGAGGCCTGCGGCTTGAACAACTCTGACACCAGGTACCAGGGAACCATACGATAAGAAGAAGTAGGACTAGATTGCGATCTTAGAAATTAAAACATCTCTTGTATTAGTTCGCGCTTTTGAGACACTCTCAGCTACTTTAGCGTGTGTTGCCCTGTATGGTATAGTAATAATAGAATTAATGAATACTTAGTATTCAGTGTCGTAGCTTGTAGGTCCATGAATATTTACTAGATAGAAAGGGGTAGATAATTCTGACTCAATAATAATAATAATTCCTGGGACTTTCACGCTGCAGGTCGTAGGTTCGATTCCTACCCGGGACATGCATTTGTGTGCATGAACATGTCTGTATGTCCGGAGTCTGGGTGTATATGTATATTAAGTATGTATTTACAAACAAAAAAGTAGTATATGTAGTAATATCAGGTATCTGGTTTCCATAGTACAAGCTCTGCTTAGTTTGGGATCAGGTAGCCGTGTGTAAAAAATGTCCCAGGATATTATTATTATTATTATTTTTATATACACCCAGACTCGGGACATACAGACATATTCATGCACACAAATGCACGTCCCGGGTAGGAATCGAACCTACGACCTGCAGCGTGAAAGGCGCCTCCGCGCCAACCACGCTAACGGGCCCGTCAATGAAAAGAGGGGGTCCATAAATTACGTGAGGTGATTTTTGAGATTTGTCCACCCCCCTCCCCCATTGTGAAATGTCGTGAGATTTTGCTCGACCCCCTCCCTCCCTCTTTAATCTCACGTGAGATATTCCAAAAGCCATTTTCTAGAGGTTAATCACGTTTTGCTTAATTTAACCCAGTTTTCTTGCAATTTTACACTGATTCTTGCAAAAAAAAATTACGTGAGATTTGCCGAGACCCCCCTCTTCCCCACGTGAGATTTGGTGAGATTTGGCTCGACCCCCTCCCCCCATTAAATGCCTCACGTAATTTATGGACCCAAAGGAGTTTATTGAGTTTAGAACCGCTGACAAACAAACACACCAACTGTATGGTCCCAAACTAGGCAACGCTTGTACTATGGCTACCATACAATGAACTGGGGGCGATCCCAGTGACACCCAGACCAGGGGAAATTAAGGTAAAGGCATTTTTTTTTACTGGGCAGTTACGTAATCATAAAACTGTATTTTTTTTCATAGTACACTTAATTTGTTAATAAAGGCTTGAGAACTTAGATTTAATAGATCAATTTTGACATTACAAAACCATTATTGATCTCGAAATCACGCTTCGTTCACGCTTTTTGCTGTACCGACTAATGGTACTTTTTTGCGGTATACTTATAAAGACTTGTATTATAATATTGTATTGTGTCATCGTATTATGATACACAAATTATAGTATTGAGAATATACAAAAAATTTGTTTGTGAAAAATTTGCAGAATAGACCTGCAACGGTTTACGCCATTGACTTTCAAACTCCGTGGTTTAATAAGTACCATAGACAAAAAAAAGTAATTTAAATAATAAATTACCGGCCAGCATTATATTTCTATATTATTTTAGTTAAGGTGGTAGAGCCAAGCTGTAGCCAATTGTCTGCAGCTCATATACGGGCTGGCTCGACCGGGGTAGTACCACCCTCTCACAGAAGATCGGCGTAAAGCAGCGATTACAGCTGCGTTTCGTACGATGAGTGAGAGAGTCGAAATCCCGCCCCCTCCCCCTTCCTCCATCCCACTCCCCTTTAGCTCGGCAATGTGCGAGCAATCCCTTTGGTATTGCAAGCATCTATAGGCTACGGTAACTGCTTAACATCAGGCGGGCCGTACGCATTTTTTTTAAATATTTTTTTTTATTAAAAAAAAAATTAGCAACACGTACAATAGTAATAATGATTCGTATCGCTTTTATTAATATTTTCCAATCAGTGATCAATAAAATATTAAGGTGTTTATGAGAAACAGATTAAAAATGAATTCAATAGGCTGGATGAACTGAAAAACCTTTGTCGATATTGTGAAGGCGATGGAAAAGAATTTAATAAAGTCCCTCCCGAAGCCATCATTTGCACAAGGGTTCTGTACATATTTTATTTAACAAAGGTGACTGGGCAAATTGGCCCAAAGGTCCAAGTCTGCCCGCAGTTGACACATAGTGCGTTTGATAGAGTTTTTTATACATATCATTTCTAAAATATATTTGATATATCATTTTTTTAAAAGCGACTGCAGCCTAGGGGTGAACAGGTTGGGCTAGCAATCGAAAGGTCCCAGGTTCGATCCTCGGTGGGGCATGCACCAATGGATGAATTTTCATCTATGTGCATAATTTACAGTTCGCTGACGGTGAGGGAAAACATCGTGAGGAAACCTACCTATCCCTCGGGATTAGGTAATAGTCAGTTCCTGTATACACGGCGACAAGGTTCACCACCTGTCACGTTGGGTTCTGACTATCTGGTGAAACGTGGGCTTTGAGTTGGTTAATACCTCCACAATGTGGTGGTGTATGGCCACTCAAGCCTCTGACTACCCCCGAATGGGGATAATAATCGTGACGTATGTGTGTACATATCATTTCCTTATATGGAACCGTTAAAATCCAACCACAGAAAATTAAACATTCAGATTTCATTTATTTTAGATATTAGCCCCCGGATTGACACTTTTTGATATGGGGAAATCCTCATGGATCCCCTTCCGCCTCGGGGGAGACGGATGGGGTATGCCGGACTCTTACCGGGTAAATATAAACCCCCACGGTTAACCTTCTCCCGCTGTGTGATAACCTAACCTAACCTAATAAAGGTGGTAGAGCCAAGCTGTAGCCAATTGACTGCAGCGCATATACGGGCTGGCTCGACCGGGGTACCACCCTCTCACAGAAGATCGGCGTAAAGCAGCCACAGCTGCGTTTCGTACGATAAGTGAGAGCCGGAAGCCCAACATCCTCCCCACCTTCCCCTCCCTCCTTCCCACTCCCCTTCAGGTCGGCAAAGTGCGAGCGATGCCTTTGGTATTGCAAGCATCTATAGGCTACGGTAACTGCTTAACATCAGACGGGCTGTACGCTTGTTTGCCACCTGTCCTATTAAAAAAAAAATCATCCTTTACTAAAACCCTCCTTGACCATGCGATCCGTTTTCCTCATTGGTTTTCCTCCAGCTAGTTTTTCGCACGGAACCCTACAAGATGGCGCACGAGATATAGCCGGTCGACTGAGCGCGCGGTATTTATTGCGCGGCGTTCTAGAAAATCGATGAAAACGTGCGATTACATGCAAAGTACGCATCTTTTATTGTGGCTATTTCACGGTATAAAACTATAGGTAATGCACATTGAGATGAAACCAAGTAAAAATTTCGTAGACATAAATGTATAAAAGTTTCGCGCGTGCGCTTTGACTAGATACCGTCCTACTAAGAAAAATCATTTCCAGAAATGCGGCAACTTATTATCGTTGCGGCCTGTCAGTTTCATACAGTGGTTGCTGTCAGATGTACTGAAGTACTCGAAATTACGAGTGGTATCAGTTGCCGCATTTTATTAGTGCGCATGCTCCATCTAGCGCCCTCGCGGGAACTAAAATTAATATATGTCCGTAGATTTATTTTGGTTTCCTTGCTTGGTCTCTTTCTATTGACGCAAAACTTTAAATAAATCTCTGATCGAAACATTAGACCATAGACTTGTATCAACAAATCATACTGTCACTGTCTTTCTTATTTATAAAATCCATGAAATTAACAATCCCGACGATAAAATCACGAACACGCTTACTTAAAAGTTTGTAGGTATGTAAAAGAAGTATAGTACTGTGTTCGCTAGCCTAATTAATTTGGTAAATCTTAGATTTCCAATCTCGATTAATTATTCGAATTCGACACTAATCGATGATTGAGTCGATAAATTATGATACCTAATAAAAATCGAAATTCGATTGATTTTCGCTGTCACTTTTGACAGGTCATTACCGCGAAAGCCGCGGGAGAGATCCATAGACTAATTATTTATTATAAGCTAAGAATTATAAGTTACATGTATATGGTTATAAGTATAATTAATTAAAAAGAGAGCTATCGATGTTTAATCGGAGGCAATTAATACGTTATTAATTAGGTAAAGCGAATGACGTTTATTGACGTACACTAACATAACACACCAAATGGTCCCAAACTAATAATAATTTTGCACAGGTTATGAAAAACAAAACTCGTAATTATTTAAAACCAGAACGTTTAGTCTCTATTCATAAACTAAATGAGTTAGCATGAAGGTCGGCCTCCAAAGAGACGTGTTACGTGACAAAATATTGAAATGAGTAACTCTATGGCGTGTTAACATTGTGGTCGTTGTCCAATGAGGTGTAATATTTTCCTAATAATTTATTAACATATTATTTCCTTTGTCGGAAATATTGGGAAATTCCCTATATTCTCCTGTCCATCATAGTCAAAATTACCAATGTTCCCAGGAACGGCGCATCGCTAATTTTATGTCGCCAGAATATCACACCAACTGTATGGTCCCAAACTAAGCATCGCTTGTACTGGGTACCTTCCAATGAACTGGGGGCGATCCCAGTGACACCCAGACCAGAGCAAATTACGAAAAGGCTTTTTCCGAAATGTGTGGATGGGAATTGAGCGATCACCCGATGCAGTCAGCCAAGCGGCCTGCGCTCGAACCACAATAAAAATTTACCTCTTCTTAATGCATGGTTCCCTGGTACCTGGTGTCAGAGTTGTTCAAGCCGCCCGAAGGCTTCTGACAAGGCTTAACGACTGCTGCCTAGATGACAACAACCGGGACCGACGGAGACGCTCAGTTCAAATGCCACTTAATGCTCACCCATCTCTGACTGACCGTGCCAAGCGTTGCTTAACCTCCGATCGTTTACCGATCAGTGCTTGCAGCTGGCTATGAGCGCCTCAATACAAATTTACTTAATACGACTTAAGGTCAATGAGCCTACCCCTTTGGCAAATACAGGCGACAGGCGTGATTGTTTTAATTACGTCACTACCTATAGTTGTCAGTTACCTTAAGCGAACCATTTGTAACCATACAACATTAATATTTAACAGACTGACACGCAAATTACTCGTATATGTAACGAGTTGGGACAACAATAGCCGTTAAAAATACAATTGTCGCTCTCAAAGACAATAATAAATTTGGTACAGCTAAAATGTTATCTTACTCATAATACTTACTTTATGTTAATAATAAGCAGTGGTAATCAGAAGGTCCCAGGTTCGATCCCCGGTGGGGCATGCAGCAATGGATGAATTTTCATAAATGTGCATAATTTACAGTTTGCTTACGGTGAGGAAAACGTCGCGAGGAAACCTACCTATCCCTCGGGATTAGGTAATAGTCAGTTCCTGTATACACGGCGACAAGGTTCACCACCTGTCACGTTGGGTTCTGACTATCTGGTGAAACGTGGGCTTTGAGTTGGCTTAATACCTCCACAATGTGGTGGATAAAAGACTTCACGTATATTTCTTTTTTTTTCTCAATAAAATAATTATGGTAATAAAATATTTACCAAAGGACTTGGCACGCAACATGGCTAATGAGCCAATACGACAAACGTTTTTTTTTATGTGATTACGGTGGAAAAAATTCGTACGGCCCGCCTGATTAGATGATCGCAATACCAAAGTAATCGCTCACACGTTGCCGACGAAGGGGAGTGGGACACAGGGAGGGGAAGGGGGTTGGAAGGAAACGCAGCTGTAAATAGCTAATTTACGCCGATCTTCTGTGAGAGGGTGGTACTACCCTGGTTGACCCAGCCCGTATGCGAGTTGCGGTAATTGGCGAAATATGATGGAGCTGCGTCCTGCGTGTCGTAACTGGGAATTTCGAATAATATATGACGGTCATACTGGTGACATTCCGGGAATATTGGGAATTAGGGCCATAACACACCGGGACGCCAGGCGACGTCGCCAGCCACCGTAGCCAACTAATCGTATTGAAATGTATGGGAGGGCTAGACAAGTGGCTGACGTCTACGAGCGTACGTTCAAATCGCTACGCTTCATGTATGGTAATGATCAGTCACGTGATCTACATAGCAACTTGTTGTTGATCTACATAGCGACGTTTGATATTTCCATACATTGTGAAGTCAATTCTATTCTATTCGATTAGCGTTCATGCCACTTGGCTAGCCCCTCTGGCAACGGATTGGCGACGTCGCCAGTCAATACAAATTGTTTGGATACGTGGCTGGCGACGTCGCCTTGCGTTTGTGTGTAGAAAATGTCCCAGGATATTATTATTATTCCCGGTACGACACATCACTAGATGAGACATCGCTGTCATTATCTTTGTTAAGCTAAGAAGAGTACCTAACAAGTCATGGCAAAATTGTCCACTTCTACTAACCCCTCGGAGTAATATAAGCGTGGTATTATGCACTTCAAGTGCAGTACAAGCAAAAACAGATAATTCTCGAAGGGACCGGTTTTCCTTACCTCTTCTGGTACAGGCGCTGACATAACGCTTATGGAATGGCAATAAACAAATATTTTTTGCTCTTTTTGCGAATGTTTATTTAGGTGGGTATACTTGTGTATAAAATCTTTAGTACTTATTAATTAAATAAAAGAGATTTCTTTTGTGGAATACGTATGAATATGTTAAAGATGATGATGATTTTTTGACATATTGTGAACAATTTTTGACTTGTGCTCAGCGGATCACTACACGCAGGAAAATATCGCACTCGCAATTCGACAATTAAAAGGCATTTTGATACGTATACACCGAAAGATGAAACGTATTGGAAATACCGACATCCGCGAACGAATGACTCGTGCTGTGTCCGTGGACTTAGTTTAGTAGGACATACTATTTTGGACGGCCACGTGTATCCCTCTTTCTTGGTAATGTATTTGTTATTAAGTAATAATAAAACTAAATAAGATTATTATTTATTTGTGGAATAGGTATGATCCCACTGACACCCAGACTAGGGGCCATCCATAAATTACGTCACACGTAAAGGGGGGAGGGGGTCGACGAAATGTTACATTGTGTGACAAGGGGTTGGGAGGGGTTCTAAGTGACGTCACATTTAAAAATCTAATATATTTAAGTATTAAAACCTATTTTTTTACACAGGGAGGGGGGGAGTCTCGCAAATGTGACCAGCTGTGATAAGGGGGGGGAGGAGTCTAGAAATAATGAAATTCGTGTGACGTTATTTATGGATGGCCCCTAGAGTAAATTACGAAATGGCCGCTTCCGAAACTTTCCTCTGGTGGGTATCGAACCCGCAACCATCCGATGCAGTGAGCCCAGCGGCCTACTTTCGAACCCATTGCATGAAACGGTCGTGAAATCTTCATCATCATGTCAGCCAAAAGACGTCCACTGTTGGACATAGGCCTCCCCCAAGCTTTCCACAATGACCGGTTCTGTGCTTGCATCCAACGGTTTCTAAAGATAATATTTTATTTTTGAACCACATAAGACTTTCGTTGTTAACTGTACCTCAGATCGTTTTATCTTGGTAGTGTCGGCGACATTTTAGAGGTCAATAACACTGCCGCACTGGATACCGTTAATCTAACATTTACATTAACTTATGTACATACATATTACATACATACAAAGCCATTTGACTGTCCCGCTAAAAGAAGTCCATGGACATACTACGACTCAGTCGCTCGCGGGAAATAATGTTGAAAACATTATCATCATTTTCTTATGAATAATACGCATCAAAACGCCTTGAAGTTGATTGTCGAATTGTTTTTTTTATAGGACTGCTGGCAAAAAAACGGCCCACCTGATGTTAAGCAGTTACCGTAGCCTATAGATGCTTGCAATACCAAAGGCATTGGAGGGAGTGGAACGGGGGGTTTGGGCTTTCGGCTCTCTCACTTATCGTACGAAACACAGCTGTAATAGCTGCTTTACGCCGATCTTCTGTGAGAGGGTGGTACTACCCCGGTCGAGCCAGCCCGTATATGAGCTGCAGTCAATTGGCTACAGCTTGGCTCTACCACCTTAAAAACTTTTCGGACTGTATACAGGGTGAAATTAGTTAAACAACAGTTTTTGTTTGCCATCGGTATACGCAAGTGTTGGCGATGCGGCCTAGCAACGATGACGTCAGCGCGGTGGTCTGCGTGAATCGGCCCTTGTTCTCGACCAGCATGCTGACATAGCCGAATTGCACCGTGGGACGAATAAACAAGCGCTGCGTTACGCACTGTTTTAATATAGGCTGAGGAGTCTTGATTCAGACGTGGTCGAATGTACTAGTTGGGCTTGATAATTTGTATTTAATTAATATCACATTAATTAAATACAAATAATTAATTAATTAAATACAACAATTTGAAGCTGCATATGCGTGTTTTAGTACAGTAATCCTTAAAGTAAAGTCATCGCTTACACAAGTATTTTATCGAAATAAATTAACAACAGGTGAAATTGAAGTGCGTTAAAAACCATATCAAATTAATACCGCGGTAATGACATTGGGTTTCTATCCGCCGGTACCGGCCCGGAACCGAACCGGTGATGATCGATTATTCGGTAAATAACTGCTGTTATACAACGCGAAAGTCGGAGGAATCGCTCTTGTCCATACACGTCCACTGCTGGACTTTTCTTCTTATCGTATGGTTCCCTGGTACCTGGTGTCAGAGTTGTTCAAGCCGCAGGCCTCTGACAAGGCTTAACGACTGTCTAGATGACAACAACCGGGACCGACTTTTTACGTGCCCTCCGAAGCACGGAGATGCTCAGTTCAAATGCCGCCACTAAAATATCACCCATCTCTGACTGACCTTGCCAACCGTTGGTTAACCTACGATCCAGCTGCAATCACTGATCAGTATACGATCGGAGGTTAAGCAACGCTTGGAAAGGTCATCAGAGATGGGTGATTTTTAGTGGCGGCATTTGAACTGAGCGTCTCCGTGCTTCGGTGGGCACGTAAAAAGTCGGTCCCGGTTGTTGTCATCTAGGCAGTCGTTAAGCCTTGTCAGAGGCCTGTGGCTTGAACAACTCTGACACCAGGTACCAGGGAACCATACGATAAGAAGAAAAGTCCAGCAGTGTAGTGTAGTGCAGCTGTAACAGCTGCCTTACGCCGATCTTCTGTGAGAGTAGTACTGTGTCCATGGGCTCCGTTTAGTAGGACATACCATTTTGGACTGTCAAAAGTTTTCCTCACTCTTTGATTCCTGTCTTAAACTTAGTTAAGTTTAGCTTACTTCACGTACAACTATGAGCTGTCAATTGAGTTATACAGTTTAGATTTCATGGTTTTCCTTTCATTTAATTTACCATGTGTGTTAGAGAGATTTGGTTCTTATCATTGATCCTATCGATTGATGCCATAAAAGAACAGGCTGTTATTTTTTCGGATTTTAGCCGGTTCGATTCCCGAGTGTGGCAAGCGAGTTTTAGAAAATCTTTAAATGCAGTTAGTATTGTTTTTAAAATGAAGTCTTCATTCAGTAAAATTCTCTATCTACAGTATTTAAGGTACTTTCCCTTCATGTGGCAAAGTTGTGGGACACCCTGTATAATAGGCCCGCTGCTGGGCTGCGCCTGAGCTTGCAGTTTTACTTAGGATTCGCTTTGTCTGCGGAGAATTGCAAATTGTTAGGGTCCATGACTCATGACAGACATACTCTCGACTGACAGGGAGTTAGGGCCTCCGCAGACTAGCTACTTTTAGCATCGGCGACCGGCGATTTTGTGACGTATCGATGCTGCGTCGCGTTTCTTCGAGCGTGAACGAGCGAGACGCAGCATCAAAATCGCCGATCGCCGATGCTAAAAGTAGCTAGTCTGCGGAGGCCCTTAGGTCTTGTTGGCTTCTTCTATTATCGATCAATTCATTTGGTTTATAATATTGGAGGTTGACAATTCCGAGGGTGAGTGGTGGGTCCCTCTCTATAATTGTTTAAGGCGCCGCTTCCCGGCCGAGCGTTTTGGCCGTCTTGATTGGTCGAGAGCTCACAAACCCCGCCCACTTTTGTTGTGAAAATGTCGAAAATCATTAATTGTGACGTGAAAAACTATTGCATCACCAAAATCGAACTTATTTTTTTTAGGTATCATCCTTCTCCATATTTAGGTGAAAAAAATAATTAAAAATTCTAAGTCGTTTAGAAGGAGATAGAAATTTTAAGACGAAAACAGCTTCACTTTGATTTTTTTTTTCACATAGTAAATGAGCATGTAGCACTTTTTTCCTGCTTATTTTTTAAAGATGAGGCTTCAGTAAATACGGTAATATATTTTTTTAAATTTTTACTCCAATCGTCTAAGAGGAGATAGCATTCAAACATGCCTCGTTAGGTGCTGTCCCAGTCTTAACAATGGATTTCCACAAAGTTACGCCTGATTCCATCAATTATTAAAAATATTAAAATTTAAGTAGCGAGTGATTTGTTGGGTATTCTTAAAATTTCAAGGTTGTGTCTGCAAAAACAATCATTATTATGAGTGTATGTAAATTTAATTGGCGTTTTAAAACCGTATCGTGACGATAAGTCACGTATTTTAATGTATATTGTAAATACGGATTGTTAAGGTAGTTAACGTACAATTTACAAAATATTTTTCACAGTTTTGTTTTACGAAGTAAAACAAATGAAAGTGCTAAGTATAGTTCGCGACAGGTGGAGATGACATTCGGGTTATGAGCTTTTTGCAGAATAAAATCCGAATCAAAATTACCAGGAAACGCAACGCAACAGAATAATTTAATTTAATAATTGTGTGGGCGATTTTAATTGTTCATCGGGTCCTGTTAATTTTGATTCGGATTTTATTCTGCAAAAAGCTCATAACCCGAATGTCATCTCGACCTGTCGCGAACTATAGGTACTTGGTAAAAATAAAAGATTTTTTTATGGTTAAATTCATAGTTCAAATATTGAGTAGGTACCATTGATGTATTATTTTAGCAGATATGGTACGTCCTAACATTGCAATCACTGGACTTGTGCTCAGCGCACCACTACATGCAACGAAACACATCTGTTATGTTTCCTTTGCTTACTTTATTTGTAACATAATCCGGAGACAGAAAGAGCGGGCCTCTCCTAACACAGGTATATATTGACTTAACAGGAGAGACCCAACCCATGTAATACTCGACGTGCTTACAAATAAAGAAATTTTTAATTTTTTTTTAATTTTAATTAGTGTCCGACCGAAGATTCGGTTTCGGTTTCGGTTTCGGCCAGTTTCGGCTCAAAAATCTAGTTTCGGCACCAGTTTCGGTTTCGGCAGAAAACCCACCGAACCTTTCGGCCGCGCCGAAACTCTGCGTTCGTGAATTATCGCGCGTCACTCGGTTGATTTCGGGAGAGTTCGTGTCTCGCGTTGCATCTGCCATCGTCAGCTGTCAGATCGCCGGCCGTTCCGGCGTGATTGTTTTGTGAGTTTAGTGTTATTTCTCGCTTTATTGGACTTTATTAAGCATTGAAGTTCTTTCCGTTGAGTTATTCACTCGGATTTATGAATGATGAGAATTAAGTATGTAAAAGAAAGAGGTTATATTATATTTGATTCACACATTCATCATTTATTTATTACTTATGTTCCGGTACATTTGTTTAAGGTTATTGTTGTTGGATGAGGTTTTAAATTACCCAAACAACTACCAGCTATGATTTAGCTCTGTGTGACCTTCAGATACATCATTTTTTATTGGTAAAATAATTTGCTGTTGTCCGTATATTTTTGAGGATCAATCTGAACGTGACATACCTATATACTTAAGTAGAAAATGAAAACGGGGGTTTAATATATTACAATTACGATTGCCACCCTAAATTATAAAAAAATATGAAAATTCCACAAAAACCCTAAATTACCAACTGCAATTAAAATTTAAAATGATCTCAATTAATGTTAAATTTAGTCTTAAACATGTTGTGATTATATACGCAATCGAAATACTCAAATAATGAGGTTCTTTTTTTATAATGTAAGTGTTGATTATTGACATTTTTTTGTTCCAAGAAGTGTTAACATGATTGTTATTTTGTGTTTAATTTAATCAGAGCAGTAATATAAAAAAAAATATTATTAATAATAATTATATTTTCAAATACTTCAATTATTGTTTTTTATTTCATTGAACACATTATAACATTTCTAAATGTCAATATAAGGGTATTTAATAAGCCAAATTTCAGGAAACAAAAGATTTCTAACTTGTCTGAAAAAGGTTCGGTTTCGGTTTCGGTTTCGGCCGAATCTAAAACAGATGCCGAAGATTCGGTTTCGGTTTCGGTTTCGGCAGAAAATCCTGTTTCGGTCGGACACTAATTTTAATTAATTAAGTTATCGCACTCGCAATTCGACGGTCAACTTAAAGTCATTTTGATGCGTATTATTCACCAGAAGATATGCCGTATTGGTAATACTGACATGTTTTCAGCCATAGATTTATAAAAGTTTTGCGCGTGCGCTTTAACTAGATACCGCCCTACTAAGAAAAATCATTTCCAGAAATGCGGCAACATATTTTCGTTGCGGCCTGTCAGTTTCATACAGTGGTTGCTGTCAGATGTACTGAAGTACTCAAAATTTTGCGTGGTATCAGTTGCCGCATTTTATTAGTGCGCATGCTCCATCTAGTTGGAGCGCCGTCGCGGAAACTAAAATTAATCTATGTTTTCAGCATTATTTACTGCGAATGTCCGTGTAGTACTGTGTCCATCTATTAAGACATAATATTCTGGACAGTAACATGTATCCCTCTTTCTTAGCAATGTCTTTGCGTGTTAGGTTAATTGTTACATAATTATTAACTTTTATTTATTCGTGAAAGTAGTTTTTTTATTACAAGAATTCATCAAAATGAATGTCGAATGACCTTTGACAGGCGTGCTTAAAAATAAAATATTGCTACCTAGTGATGTGACCGACGATGCATAATCGATGGATTATGTAATAACATAATCGATTTACGGTAGTTCACGGTTGGTGCTGTCTATTTCTTTAAAGTTAGACGTCATTCACAATTTAAAAAGTTTAACTTTTTTGTCATGTATTTTAATTGCAATTCGGGTGCCAAAATCTATGATAAATTTATGGGCGAAACGTTTTCATCTTTACTGTGAAAATTTCCTCAAAGTTCCACGGGCCACAGTCAGAGATGGGTGACCATTTACTAACATTTGAACTGAGCGTCTCCATGCTTCGGAAGGCACGTAAAAAGTCGGTCCCGGATGTTGTCATCTAGGCAGCAGTCGTTAAGCCTTGTCAAAGGCCTTCGGGCGGCTTGAACAACTCTGACACCAGGTACCAGGGAACCATACGATAAGAAGAATAAGAACTAATCATTCTAGATAATAATAATATCCTGGGACATTTTTTACACACGGCTACCTGATCCCAAACTAAGCAGAGCTTGTACTATGGAAACCAGATAAGTGATATTACTACATATACTACTTTTTTATTTGTAAATACATACTTAATATACATATACACCCAGACTCCGGACATACAGACATGTTCATGCACACAAATGCAGATATTTATTTAAAACTTCCTATTGTTTTTCCGCTGCATCTTCTTGAAATAATGCTCTCGCTTCTTATTAGCCATCTTCATAATTCTTTTCACGTGAGGGTTGTTTTGCAGAGCTCTTCTCACCTCATCTTGGTCAAATATAGTTAAAACAGTGCTAGGTTCAGCTGTGGTTGTACTAACTGTTGTAGTATCTACTTCGGTGAACGTAGAATTGACGTATAAATCTTTCCTTATTTCCATTTCTTGAACCAATTCGTCGAATTCGTTAACTTTGGCCCTCCGACCTTCGAGATGGGTTATGTTCGCCAGTTTTTCTATTAGTTGTATTTGTTTCCTTAATATGTTGAACAGAATCTTCTCGCGTGAATCCTCTATGGAGTCTACGGTGACACTGACAGCGGTTGTCAATTTAGATATGTCATATTTGACGTTTCTCAGGCGGTTGTTGGCAAATTTCAAATTGCGAATGGTGTTTGAATTTGTACCTGTGGATTTATTCACGCTTAATTGGCTACTGTTTAGTTTATAAATTTCATCTGAGTTGTTATAATTATCACTATAATTGTCACTGACGTATGATTCATATTCCTTGCTAGATCGTTCTACATCGTCTATTCTATTATTGACAGGTGTTTTTAAATGTGCATCCTTTTTGAGTAAAGTAAAATTGGCCAGTCTATTTTTTATTATTTTAACACGATCTGCCTTCTTCAGCAAAGGTATAATGGTAGGTTTTTTAAAATGTGTATTATTTTTAAATACAGTGACATTGACAATTTTTTTCATAGTTTCAGCCGTTTTATGTACCAAATGTATTATTTTGGTAGTTTTCAGTGGAATTATTTTGGTAGTTTTCAATGGTATTATTTTGGTAGTTTTCAATGGTATTATTTTGGTAGTTTTCAGTGGTATTATTTTGGTAGTTATCAAAGGTATAATTTTGGTAGTTGCCAAAATCTTTTCTGTTACAGTTATGTTGGCAATACTGTTTCCTTTCAGGGTATTCGTGGAAGCAGAAATTGATGTTGTGCTAACATTCGTTATTATCGGTTTACCTGTTTCATTGAGTAAGGAAAGTGCTGGAAAAATAACATAATATTTTATATTATTCTGAGAAGAAAATGTTTATTTATAGATTGCTTTGTCTCGTGAAGTACCCTACAGATTTATCTAGTGATGCCACTCGATACGCCAGTATCGATAGTCTATCGATAGCCCGGCAATAGCAATATCGATAGTATCAAGTAAGTATACTTAAGTAAGTAAGTTAAGTATCGATAGTATTAAGCCATGATAGTCGCCAATGCTATTAATACTTTCGAAACTATCGATAGAGCTATCGATAGTTCGACATCACTAGATTTATATGGTCCGCTGAGAGCGTCACTAGTGTAGATACAAATTGTCAAATTTTTTGCGAAACTGTCAATCAAAATCACAGTTTTAGAAAAACAGAATATAAAAATACTTACACAATCCACATTGAGACGCAACTAAATATAAATAAAACGTTAACATTATAAAAATATGAATAAAATAATAAATTTTTGTTCAGACCATAAACTTTTATGACTCTCGATTGTAAAAAATCGATTCATTGATAACTCGTAGATGTTACGACACTATGCTAAAATGGTACTGGAAAAAAATCTACACTAACATTTTTCTGTGGGTTTGCCCACCTAATAATAAAAAAAACTTTATCTTTAGGGTTCCGTACCCAAAGGGTGCCAACGGGACCCTTACTAAGCCTAAGCTGTCCGTCCGTCTGTCTGTCTGTCAGCGGGCTGTATCTTACGAACCGTAATAGCTAGAGACTTGAAATTTTCACAGAATGTGTATTTTTATTGCCGCTACAACAACAAATACTAAAAATAAAATGTAAAAATAAAGGTGGTCACCATACACGAAACTTGATATTTTTGACGTTTTTATTCTACGGTGGTACGAAACCCTTTATGTGCAACTCCGACACGCACTTGGCCGGTTTTATTATTCAATCAAATGCATTAGAAAGAGAGGGACATACATGTAACTGTTCAAAATATGATGTCCCACTAAACGAAGTCCATAAACATAGTACGACTCAGACGTTCGCCTAAGTGTATATCGGGTAATTACCTTACATTCATGTTGCCAAATACCACTCCACCAAGCCAACTAGGAGCCCGGATGGAATGCGGCTTCCCCGCCCGCATACCGCCCGCACACCCGCTACACCTCCCGCACACCGCCACCGCCTTTTTGTGCGGGTGACGTCACATTTGACAGGTTCCTAGTTGGCCTGGTAGAGAAGTAAGCACGGTCATTGGAAAATATCTTCCCAATTAGTCCTATATGGACCGTAGCGTCCAGATCATGGACCAGTCATACAAAGGACATGGTCTAAGCAACTCGGCCACATGGCTCAACTAGGCCACTGACGTCATCACAGTAGGCGTGGCTTAAATCATTGTGCTGTTGGCGTTCGTCCTGTGCAGACGTCTTGCCAACGTTCGCATCCCAAATATAATTCTATTCGTCACTAGATGGCGACCCTGTGTACGTCTCATTTATCACCCTACACTTAGCGACATCTAGTGTGAAAAAGTTAAACTACCTATTAACATCGACATAGAACGAAGCGAGTAGTTTTGCTAGTGACCGGTAGATTGAAATGACAAAGTAGGCGTTATCTACACCCCTTCACCCGTGCCTTCACCCGCGCAAATTGTCAAGCGTCGTTTCATAAAGAAATTTAATAAGAACATCTCTACAGTCTATGTTCTCTGTGGTCAGGAGGCTTACCATCAACTTTACAATGAAAATTCAAACGCAAGGCAGTTGAGTTTAGATTCGTAAAATGAAAAGCTTTCTATCGTACCATGACATTCTTAAAGTTGAGCAGAGTTTAAATCATTATTAATGAATGAATGACCGATATTTGTCTCTGATCGGCATTAAAAACGCCTTGTGTGAAAGCGACAGAGTTATAGCTGTACCACGTAAGTTTGTCTCGTTCTCACAAGACTGATGGATACGTTCAAAAACTAATAAATGCTTGGACTTTCAACTTTACCGGTTTTTAAAAACAAGAAAGAAAGTACTTTTACATTCGAAATTTAAAAAAAAACATTAGTGAAAAAACTACTAGTAAATCAAAATAGACATTATTTTGTTTATTACCTATTTATTTAACATAACCCTCCGCCGTAGTCGGGTAAAAAATAAAACGTTACTTGTGGTGTTAACTAATATCGTGTGTGAAAATATTTGTGATTTGAACGTACCTACTTTCTTGTTATAAAAATACCTAGATGACGGTTGTCGGTAAAGATGTGATAAACGGCTTTATATTAAAAGCACGCTGTAACGCCTGTGCTTGTTTTTAAAATTCGCTGTAAAAAGCGCGGAAGTGCTTTTCTGCTTTTTACTTTTTTACTTAATTTTCTGCTTTCTACTTTTTTTAGTGCTTTTGTGCATTGAACTTTTAGATAGCAAAAACTTATCTGCTGAAAATTTTATAGTGAGCCTTATGTGCATAGAAATATGGTTGTCAATCTAATATAATTTAGTATCAATGTATTGCTTCTTATGGGTAAAGAAATAAGGTTCAATTTAATTAAATATTGATTTGAGCTGTATTTTCATAACAATAAGGTTAGTTTTTGTAAATTTTTGGCATTTCTTTCTCTTTCTGGCCGTCATTGCTTAAAAACCATACGTTTATGTTTGTAAGCGCGCTTGTGTGCTTACTTAAAAAAACGAACTTTTCAAACGGCTTTTCGTTTAAGCACCCACTTCTAGTCGTCTGTGCGGTATGTCAAATTGTCAGTCTTGTCATTTTCGCGGCGAATTTAATTTTAATATTTGTTGTGTTGTATTCATAAATTTGTAAGTATTATTAATTTGTAAGTACTGGAGCTTAAAAGAAATAATGAAATCAAAATTGCCTTTGAAACTGAAAAAGAAAGTTATGGATGGAAGTTTGCTCCCTTGCATGTCATACGGATCACAAACTTGGATATACAACAACTATGCAAAGGATACAATACAGAAAACCCAACGTGCTATGGAAAGGAGTATCTATCCTGAATATCAGGCTAAAAGACAAGCAAAAATCAGAAAACAAACGCAAAAAAAACCAAAATGATAGATGCTCTCCAATATATGAAACGACTGAAGTGGAAGTTGGCAGGACACGTGGCAAGATCAACAGATGGAAGATGGATAGAATTGTTCACAAATTGGTCAGGTCCATGAGGTAAGAGAGCCAGAGAACGCCCCAGAGAACGATGGATACACGAGATTAATAAAATAGCTGGAGGAGACTGGACAAAGAAAGCGATGACAAGGACAACTTGGAAACTGTTGGAGGAGGCCTATACCCGTACCCTTAACTGAATAACTGTGTAAATGCATATTATGTTATTAACTTAATGGTAATGTTTAATGAAATAAAAGGCATTCATAAATTTGTGGAGATTACTTTTATTTATAAACTAGCTTTTGCCCGCGACTTCGTCCGCGCAGGATATAAATTTTTAAAAATCCGTTTCCGTTTGCTGGTTCCCAAATCCCGTATCCATATATCCCTGATTCTGTATCCCATATTCCGTATCCCGTATCCCTTATCCCGTATCCCGTATCCCTTATCCCGTATCCCGTATCCGTATCCCGTATCACGCATCCGTATCACGCATCCCACCTCCCGTATCCCGTATCCCTCATCCCGTATCCCACATCCCGTATCTCGTAACTCGTATCTCGTACCCCGTATCCCGTATCCCGTAACCCGTATCCCGTATCCGTATCCCGTATCACGCATCCCACCTCCCGTATCCCGTATCCCTTATCCCGTATCCCGTATCCCGTATCCCGTATCCGTATCCCGTATCACGCATCCGTATCACGCATCCCACCTCCCGTATCCCGTATCCCGTATCCCTTATCCCGCATCCCACATCCCGTATCTCGTAACCCGTATCCCGTACCCCATATCCCGTATCCGTATCCCGTATCACGCATCCCACATCGCGTATCCCGTATCCGAATCTGTAAAATAAGGTGATTTATGTATCTGTTTATGTATTAATTGAAAATAACAGTAACGAATAACTATCTAAATATAATTTAGGTTTATTATTTACGTTACCGTTTCAATGAAATTCACAACGGGCTGCAAAAAGAGCAACTTTTACGGAATCGTCAACTTTGACAGTCCAGCGTCCCAGTTTATGTTTTCTTAAGAGGTCATGGTACCGACTAAACGAATGAAATGAGCATTAGCGCATGCAACTTGACAGTGAATCGCTGTCAAAGAGTAGGGCGTAAATGTCAATCGCAATTATGACCTTGTGGTACGAATAAGCAAAATAATTCAATTGAGGTCCCTATTTGCATCGCGAAAACAGCTTGTGGTAAGCCCCCAGATCTAGACCTCATATTAATTTAGCCAGAGCATATCCATTACCTAGCAATTGAATATAACGAGGATGATAAGTGGTATTTGTTACACAGTTGATTAAAATGATGAGCTCTTAATAGATCATCTCAGATAACATTATCTTCTTACTAAATGGCCATGGGTAGTATTTCAAAATGACTTCGGTCGCTTCCTATTCACGTGTTAAGACCTAGTAGCCATGGCGACGTCGCCAACCCCGTAGCCAAGTGAAAATATGTCAAAATATGACAGGCAACATACCTGGCGACCGACTGGCGACGGACTGGCGACCGTCGCCAGTCGGTCACCAGGTATGTTACCTATCATATTTTGACATATTTTCACTTGTCAGGTGTGGTATGGCCCTAAAACAAAAAACAAAACAATATTTCATTCTCAAGCACGAGAACTAGCCAGAAAAGTATTAGAAAATTGTGACATTGAACGCGAAAACAATTATTATAAATACCTTGTAAATATAAATATATATCACACATTGGATAGGGCTGCGTTTTCATTCAGCGGGCTGTATCTCACGAACCGTAATAGCTAGAGACTTGAATTTTTCACAGAATGTGTATTTCTGTTGCCGCTACAACAATGAATACTAAAAATAAAACTTAAAAATAAAGGGGGTCCCCATACAAAAAACTTCAAGGTGTGACTTTAACGGCCGAATACTCAAAGGCTACTTAAATATTTAAGTCCCACTTAGCAGTTTGAGACGTCGTTAACTGTCATTTTTTGTATGGCGCGTCAAAGTTAAGCAGCTCTCAAATTTAATTTGCGTACGAGTATTCGGCAGTAAGTATCACCATTTTGGGGATGTTTGTTTTTTTTCTACGGTGGTACGGAACCCTTTAAGTGCGAGTCCGACACGCACTTAGCCGGTTTTTTATTTAATTACTTATAGTTTATTCGGCTAACGAACTTACTGCCTCCAGTTTCCAAGGCACCTTACACAATAATTCGTGATTATTTTTTAAAAACAAACCGATGTATTTACCTCCAAGCGAGAACGAATCGACCCTGGTCAAATTACCCTTCCGTGTAGTAAACCTTGAGATTTGCAATTAAAAAGAAGTTTTCCTGCATATAAAAAAACAAGTTTGAGGACCGCTTGCCGCTGTGGTTCGAGCGTAGGCCGTTCGGCTCCCAGCATCGGGTGATTGCGGGGCCCGTCAGAGGCAAGTTTCGGAAACGGCCTCTTCGTAATTTGCCCTGGTCTGGGTGTCACTGGGATCGCCCCCAGTCCATTGTATAGTATCCAGAGTACAAGCGTTGCTTAGTTTGGGACCATACAGTTGGTGTGTAAGACTGGCGATATTTATTTATTTAAACTGGGCCCCAGTTTTAACAATGGAAATTCATTGATCATTGATATGTCGGCCAGAGGACTGCTACAGATGGCCACCATTTTGGAGGTGGTAGAGCCAAGCTGCAGCCAAGTGACTGCTGATCATAAACGGGCTGGCTCGACCGGGGTAGTACCACCCTCTCACAGAAGATCGGCGTAAAGCAGCTATTACAGATGCGTTTCGTACGATGAGAGAGCCGAAAGCCCATCCCCCCTCCCCCTCCATCTATCCCACTCCCCTTCAGGTCGGCAATGTGCGGCCTTGGTATTGTAAGCATCTATAGGCTACGGTAACTCCTTAACATCAGGCGGGCCGTAAGCTTTTTTGCCACCGCAGACCTATAAAAAAAAAACCTGAAGGGAGTGGACAGAGGGGGGAAAGGAGGGGGTATGGGTTTATAAAACTCAGCTGTAATAGCTACTTTACCCCGATATTCCGTGAGAGGGTGGTACTACCCCGGTCGAGCCAACCCGTATATGAGCTGCAGTTAATTAGTTACGACTTGGCTCTATCATCAATTAATTAATTATTAATTAGTTTACGTAAGCGCACGTTAAGCTTTCGGTATCAGCTGTCCTTGACACTCGTTACAGGCAGAAGCCTGATATCGACAACCTGAACCAGTTACGTTGCCCTAGTTAAGTCTGGGGAGTGTAGATTACATACATTCCATACATCTTAGCGTAGCGATTTGTAGAAACGCTTGTAGACGAAGCCACTTGTCTAGGGGGCAGGGCTCTAAGGCGTCGTCTTAATTGGCAAACGATCGCACGATTTCGACGTACGACGAAATAAAAAAATTAAACACATACATTTCTTTAAGGGCCACCGCAGACATGCTACTTTTTGCATCGGCGATCGGCGATTTAGTCGCTTTTAGCATCGGAGCAGTCGCTGCGTCCGACCGCAGAGAGTCGCTAAAACGCGATGCAGTCGCAAAATCGCCGATCGCCGATGCAAAAAGTAGCATGTCTGCGGTGGCCCTTAAAGAAATGTATGTGTTTAATTTTTTTATTTCGTCGTACGACGAAATCGTGCGATCGTTTGCCAATTAGGACGACGCCTTAGGGCCCTGCCCCCTAGACAAGTGGCTTCGTCTACAAGCGTTTCTACAAATCGCTACGCTTCAATGTATGGAATGCCTGTAATCTACACACCCCAATCTGCCAATCTCACCCAATCTGCGGTCGGACGCAGCGACTGCTCCGATGCTAAAAGCGACTAAATCGCCGATCGCCGATGCAAAAAGTAGCAAGTCTGCGGTGTCCCTAAAGTGTCCCTAATTGAGCTTGCAAGTCATTTCGCGAGCACAGGAACTAATTTTCATTGCGCGACGAAATCGCATCGTTTGATCGTGCGATCGTTTGCCATTAGGACGACGCCTAAGTCGCTTAGCCATTGAACTGCCATTGAGCTGCTATCTGAGTGGTCAGCTGACCAATCAAAGGGGTGGTCAAAATAGCAGCTATGGCAATGGCAGTTCAATAGCTACGTGACGTAGGGCCGATATAAAAAAACATAATTTGCTATATTTTAAGATAATTATCATTATGAATTATTATTATTATGAATTATTGAACTAGTGAAACGTGGGCTTTGAGTTGGTTAATACCTCCACAATGTGGTGGTGTATGGCCACTCAAGCCTCTGACTACCCCAGAACGGGGATAAAAGTCGTGACGTTACATTAAATTTTTTTTAAAAGAGAATTTGGTGCGTCCAGTTGCCGCGCTTGCCTCGCCCGAGCACTCGTGTTATGACATTAGGGGGCGTCCATAAATTACGTGAGGCATTTAGGGGGTCGAGCAAAATCTCACCAAATCTCACGTGGGGGAGGGGGGGGCGGGTCTCGGCAAATCTCACGTTATTTTTTTTACCGCAAGAATCCGTGTAAAATTGCAAGAAAACTGAGTTTAATTATGTAAAATATGTTTCTCCTCTAGAATGTAGCTTTTGAAAAATCTCACGTGAGATTAGAGGGGGAGGGAGGGGGTCGAGCAAAATCTCACGACATCTCACCAAGGGGGGGGGGGGGGGGGAAATTGAAAAACTCAAAAATCACCTCACGTAATTTATGGACGCCCCCTTATGTCTATGCCTTCTGACGTCAAAACTGAGCGCTCGGACGCGGCATCGCCTGATGTAGGCGTAGCCAACAGGTTTCTAGTAAAAAAAATACTAAAATTTCTTATCTTTTTCATTCACAGGTGGTCCGAGGTGTCCATATTGAGGCCCCACACATAGTCAAGAAGAGGAGCATAGACCAACCATTAAGGATCAGCATTGTCTACGATCATTCTGTCTATAGGTAAGCAATACATTAGGCATCGTGTAAACCCCGCAAACTCCATGGAGTTACATTTCATAAAATGTTGTAACTAAAGATGTGATAAACGGCTTTATATTAAAAGCACGTTGTTACGCTTGTGCTTTTTTGCTTTTCTGCTTTTATCAATTAAACAATAATTCGTCCGTCAATAAACGGACAACAAAAGCCAAATGCTTACTAAACATAAGTTCAAGCAAAAAGCCAAAAACTTTTTTTACCTAGTTTTCAGCTTTCTATTTTTTTCTAGTGCTTTTGTGCATTAAAAAAGCCAAAAACTTATCTGCTGAAAAAATTATAGTGAGCCTTATGTGCATAGAAATATGGTTGTTAATCTAATATAATTTGGTATCAATGTATTGCTTTTTAAGGGTAAAGAAATAAGGTTAACTTAATTAAATATTAATTTGAGCTGTATTTTCATACCCATAAGGTTACTTTTTTAATAATTTGGAATTTCTTTCTCTTCCTTGCGTCATTGCTTAAAAGCAACACGCTTGTGCTTGTAAGCGCGCTTGTGTGCTTACTAAAAAAAACTAACTTATCAAACGGCTTCTCGTTTAAGCACCCACTTCTAGTTGTAACGTCACGACTTTTATCCTTCGGGGGTAGTCAGAGCCTTGAGTGGCCATACACCACTACATTGTGGAGGTATTAACCAACTCAAAGCCCACGTTTCACCTGTTAGAGGCGGTGAACCTTGTCGCCGTGTATACAGTAATTGACTGTTACCTAATCCCGAGGGATAGGTAGGTTTCCTCACGATGTTTTCCCTCACCGTCAGTGAACTGTAAATTATGCACATAGATGAAAATTCATCCATTGGTGCATGCCCCACCGGGAATCGAACCTGGGACCTTCAATTGCTAGCCCAACCATAAAATGAGAAAGAGGTATATCACCAGGGACAGATTTGATACTCTGGCTGTCCTAGGCCTATGGAAGATGGCCCTTATATCCCCTGTAAGGGCCTCCGCAGACTAGCTACTTTTAGCATCGGCGACCGGCGATTTTGTGACGTATCGATGCTGCGTCGCGTTTCTTCGAGCACGAACGAGCGAGACGCAGCATCAAAATCGCCGATCGCCGATGCTAAAAGTAGCTAGTCTGAGGCCCTAAAGCACGAATATTTTAATGATGTATACTTAAGATGATTTGCTAATACGTTTTTGTCAGGCACTTACGTGTGACTATGTTCGTGTGTCAAATCTTACGTTCACCATTCATACTAGGCTGTTCGCATCGCAAAAAAAAAAAGTTTATAATGTTTTTTGGCATTTTATTTGCTCCATTGTGTACCAACATATACACTAGTAATTACCTTCATAACCAATACCTAATATATTAGTATTCTACAAGTTTTCTTCATCCGTCTAGACTGTACCTGATTGAATAGAATTAACCAAATCAGTCAATTTGTAGGTTTATTCACGGCACATATATGTAAATAAGATATATCATGTCTGGGATAATTGTATGAATGTTAATATCAATTGCGTTTTATACATGACAGACGTGAGTTAAACTGTTAAGCGGAAAAGAAGAGATTATGGGACCCCGCAGACTTGCTACTTTTCGCATCGGCGACCGGCGATTTGGCAATTGTTTTGATGCTGCGTCGCGTTTCTTCGAGCGCGAACGAGCGAGACGCAGCATCAAAATCACCGATCTTAAATAAAAGCCCTAGGCCCTAAGCCCTTAAATAAAATTCATCATCATCATGTCACCCAAAAGACGTCCACTGTTGGACATAGGCCTCCCCCAAGGTTCTCCACAACAACTGGTCCTGTGCCACTTGCATCCAGCGGTTTCCCGCGACCTTCACTAGGTCGTCGGTCCACCTTGTGGGGGCTACCCACGCTACGTGTTCCGGTACGTGGTCGCCACTCAAGAACCTTTCTGCCCCATCGGCCATCAGTTCTTCGGGCTATGTGTCCCGCCCACTGCCACTTCAGCCTACTAATTCGCAGGGCTATGTCGGTGACCTTGGTTTGTCTACGTATCTCCTCATTTCTGATTCGATCTCGTAGAGAAACTCCGAGTACAGCCCTCTCCATAGCACTCTGAGTGACCTTGAGCCTTCTTATGAGGCCGATAGTTAACGAACACATAATTATTATCATATAAACTTTATTTTTCTTTTTCAGGTTGGAGCCTGAAAAATTTGATATGATCAACGTAAGTATATTACATAGGGGGCGTCCATAAATTACGTGAGGTGATTTGAGTGGTGGACTTGGTGAGATTTCGTGAGATTTTGCTCGACCCCTCCCTCCCCTCAAATCTTACGTGAGATTTTTCAAAAGCTATATTCTAGAGGAGAAACATGTTTCACTGAATTTAAACCAGGGGGCTTACCACGAACTCTTATCGCGATTCAATTACAGGAATGTTTTAACGTTTCAGCGACTTGTTCTGCAATGACGTACCTTATTGTCATGATAATAAGAAACGTCATTGCACAAAAAGTCGCTGAAACGTTAAAACAAAACTGCTATAAGAGGTGGTGGTAAGCCCCCAGATTTCTTGCAATTTTATAAGGTTTCTTGCGGTAATTAAAATTACGTGAGATTTGCCGAGACCCCGTGACGTGGGGGACCACGTGATATTTGGTGAGATTTTGCTCGACCCCCTCCCCCCCCTAAATGCCTCATAATTTATGGACACCCCCATACATAATTTTATAAATGTGTGGAAGTAGAGATGAGAGAGAAGTGCTTGGGCCATGGACCAATTACTAAGGGGACTGGCCCTAAGCAACTGGCCGAGTGGTCGGCCTAGTACTAACATCGACATAAAACGAAGCGAGTAGTTCAACTATATACCGGTAAATAGTAAAATGAAAATGAAAAAACAATGACCACGTTTTGTTTCATACAAATATCTAATAAGGGCACCTCTTTCTTTAGTCTTTACTCTGTTTCTTGGGCTAACTCCAACTGTTTACTGCATCGCCGAGACATGAGTACATCTAAATGCCATATAAGGGCCACCGCAGACATGCTACTTTTTGCGTCGGCGATCGGCGATTTTGCGACTGCATCGCGTTTTGGCGACACACTGCGGTCGGACGCAGCGACTGCTCCGATGCTAAAAGCGACTAAGTCGCCGATCGCCGATGCAAAAAGTAGCAAGTCTGCGGTGCCCCTAATACGAGCCTTCGTTGTGTATCCTTAATGGCGCGTTTATATTATGGCAGTAACAAGCCAGTCCAGCGACCCAGTCCAGCGCTGACCTGTAACTGGCACCGTGTAAACGCTATTTTCAACCCAGTCCAGCGCTGACTTCAATCGCAAGTCAGTCCAGTCAGACTAGCCGCCTGTCTGCATACGGGCAGCGATGTTTACACGGGGCCAGTGACAGGACAGTCCAGCAACCCAGTCCAGCGATCCGCGCGTGTAAACACTAATTCCAACCCAGTCCAGTGCTGACTTCAATCTCAAGTCAGTCCAGTCAGACTAGCCACCCGTTCTATTTTGGAACCCTGTAAGTAAGTGCGTAACTCAAAAATAACTACTTTACATAATAGCAAAAAAACTAAATGAAGTTATTGTTACCCATGCCTTACATAGTGTTACAAATTTTCAAATAACGAATCATTATTGGTCTGTTGTCTGTTGTCTGATTCATTGAAATGGTCCGGGATATCCTACACTAAGCAATAACATTAAAATATCAAAACCGTAAAAAAATTACTTACGCACTGTTAGAACCTAACCGACAATTTGTTGTACGGTGTCCGCCATATTTTCGAATGTCAAACGTTTCCATGACAATAGACCATGGATGCAATAAGTTCAGACAGGATTGTGCATTTGGGACCAAAGAAGGTTTTAATACTTTTTAAATAAATAATCGTAATATAAATATACATAAATAAAATTGTTAAATGAAATGGTTAATTATTACAGGATGTCAAGATTCGATTTCAGTTTAATAGTAATTGTAAATAACTTCAGCATATTGTCGTTAGACAGCATTATTACTATTGATGGCGTAATTAATCTTGAGGAGTCAACTTCAATATTTACGTCGTTACCATCAATCCATCATTGTATGTAGGGTGTGCAGTGAAATAAATGTATTTGTAGCACTTTAGTGCTTTAGTTAAAATACCCCACGAGCCGCCGTCCTAACAGATCGAAATAGGACGACATCGCCATTTGTAGGCGTTGGATCACTTTGGGACCAGGCTAAGTCCCATTAAACACCCACAATTAGAAGTGGGTGCTTAAACGAAAAGCCGTTTGAAAAGTTCGTTTTTTTAGTAAGCACATTAGCGCGCTTACAAACACAAGCGTGTGGCTTTTAAGCAATGACGGCAAGAAAGAGAAAGAAATTCAAAAAAATTACAAAGGTACCTTATTGGTATGAAAATACAGCTCAAATCAATATTGAATTAAATTGAATCTTATTTCTTTACCTATAAAAAGCCATACTACTAAATTATATTAGATTAACAACCATATTTTTATGTACATAAGGCTCACTATAAATTTTTCAGCAGATAAGTTTTTGGCTTTTGCTTGAAGAGCTTGACTAATTTTGTATTTTTTTATTATTTATTTTAAGTTTATTATTATTATCTTTATTTGGGTTAGAGTTTAAATATTTTAACTCCATGTTAAAGCTTTATAAATTAACATTCCCGCTTGAACTTATGTTTCGTAGACTTCTTGATTTGGTTGGTAAAAGTTCAATGCACAAAAGCACTAAAAAAGTAGAAAGCAGAAAACTAAGTAAAAAAGTAAAAAGCAGAAAAGCACTTCCGCGCTTTTTATAGCTACTTTTAAAAACAAGCACAAGCGTTACAACGTGCTTTTAATAAAAAGCCGTTTATCACATCTTTACCCACAATACGAAAAAAGAGACGGCCCAGCCTTTTTTCTCCGACATATACTAACATTCTGAATTTTCACCATTAGTTGCCTGTATTAATTTCGGCAGGCACCTCAGAATGTATCCTACCTTACCGTTAATTAAATTCATAATGGCAACTGTGCGAGCAAGACACACACGTCATCTAGTTTGTGGCTCTCACTAGGCACGTTTTCTCTACTCATTTACTTCAAAGAAATATAAGTTTTTCTGCAATGTGAGAGTTTATTTCCGCAAACCATATCTTGAGATCGCACGAACTGAGCATGGGGCTAAAGAAAGAAAGAAGAAGGATCACTTGAGATCGCACAATCCTTATTAACTTAGTACGTCCATGACAACAGCCAATGATAAAACCATAGACATAATTCTTTGGATAAAACTATTTTTGACATTGCCTATTGCCGCCATCTTGACGAAAATGTGAGCGTCAAGATGGCGGAACCAGACCTTATTGAGGAAAATAATAGTGGATAACTTTTTCTTCCCTCATTTCCCAACTGAAAATAATATATCTTAATGTACATAGCGCGTACAAAATCTAGGAGCTTTAAGGAAATATCTCACGTTTCATTTGTTACTTACTTAACCGAATCGTCAAGATAGCGGGACTGGTTGCAACATCATATTATTTCAATTCGGTTGATGCTATGTATTAAGTTAAGAAAAAAGAAAGAATGAAAAATATTTATTAAAAAATAAAAGAATATTAGGTACATAAAACATGTTATTCCCATGCTAGACTGAGCCTGTCCTGTGGGAATCAAACTTGGTACAGACTAGTACAAATATAGTACTAAATTCCCAAGTCCGAATTATCCATCTGCGAGCAGCACTTCCTGGCCTGGTGGATTTTTTAAAATCGCAGGTACTGCTTTGGCCTTCGGAGGCAAAAATTCCAAGTTTAGGGTACAATCAGTACATATTTAGCACTAAATACTCGATGAGTTGTTTTTTTTTATTCTAAGGTCTGAAGCCCGCCACTTTGACGCTCACACAAATAGATATCAAACTGATTTATTGACTTACTGGCTTGTGAGTGGCGCCGAAATTTAGCATCGTGTAGACGCAATCGGACAGTCGGTACTAGTTTGTTCACTCCGGCCGTCAGTTTAAAAAATGGGCAGCTCACTGACCTACTGACTTACTGACTTCACCCGTTCACACGATTCCAGTATTTTCGGCGGCATTTCGGAATTTCGGCGCCAAACGCTGAACCCGTTTAAACGATCCATAAGAGATATAGTATGTTTTTTTATACTTGTCCTATTTGGTAAGCAAATATGGCGTCCAGCGGGGCGATTGCGTAACTTTTTGTCAATGTTTCAATTGGTTTCGTATATAATTGACACAGGATGAACGAAACCAATTGAAACATTAACAAAAAAGTTACGCAACGCCCCTCTGGACGCCATCTTTACTTACCAAATAGGACAAGTATAAAAAAACGTACTATAGACATATGCCATCGCGGACTTTTCTGTAGACCTATATAAGATAACACAATTCCACCATACATCATTTTGTTATATCTCAAAGGGTTTAGGCAGCGTTTTCGTTAAAAGCTCCCAGACGGCTTATTTTTTTCCATGAACCTAATACTAAAGGACTGGGTCTAAGCACCTAAGCCGCGTTGCTTAAACATCGCACAACTAGGCCGGTTGACGTCATCACAGTAGGCGTGACTTAAGTCAGTGTGCTATTAGTGTTCGTCCTGTGCAGACGTCTTGCCAACGTTCGCATCCCAAATATAATTATATTCGACACTAGATGGCGTCCCTTTGTATGTAATTTTTCATGATCATACACTTAGTGACATCTAGTGCAAATATTTAAACTACGTACTAACATCGACATAAAACGAAGCGAGTAGTTCAGCTATTTCCCGGTAGATAGATGCCACGCATTTCTCAACCCCCACCACCCGCGCCATCCCGCGCAAATTACCACGCGTTGTTTAATAGAGAAATCTAATAAGGGCACCTCTTTCTTAAGTCTTTACTCTATGTTTTTTTCCGACACCTCCAACAATCGACATCCTCACCTAAAGGTCTGCTAATGTTTTTCAGAACACGATATTGCCTGATGCAGTGAAGTTTTGGGAGCAAGCATTAAAGGTGCGAAAAACCGGTGGACCAATCAAACTCAACAGGTAAGTCATAACCAGAGACTAATAAGCATATAGACGCCACTTACCTCCACTATTGTAAAACTTGTGTTGTTGACCGCTTGGCGCAGTGGTTTGAGCGTAGGCTGCTCGGCTCACTGCATCGGGTGGTTGCGGGTTCGATTCCCGCCAGAGGCTAATTTCGGAATCGGCCTTTTAGTAATTTGAGGCGCTTATAGCCAGCTGCAATCACCGATTGGTAAACGGTCGGTTGATTTTGATCTACTAATCAGTGGGTCGGTCACAATAGCAAAACGCCATAGTGGCGCCACAATGGCTAAGAGACTTAGGGCCTTGGTATCAAACATAATTTTTACTTGTGTGCTATTCTAAAAGCGACACCATTTTGTCGCACGTCGCGGTCGCGCTACTTTGTTGTAAAAAATATACAATAAAACACTTATGGATTTATAGTAGAATATAATTAATATTTTACACAATTTACAATGTCTTTTTATGAACTCTGATATTATAATAGTGATGGGTATACATAGAAATGAGGAATGGCCTCGGTGATAACTCACCGAGGGACTAATCATCACTAATGAAGGACTCCTCATTCAGAGTCGGGCAAAATGAAATTGCAATTAATTAATTGCAAATTGCATGTCGTGTCACAATTAACAATCAATTTTGATTTGTTTGGCAATCGTGAACAAATCCCAATTAATTGTTAATTGTGACCGCACCTGCAATTTGCAATTAATCGCAATTAAATTTTGCCCAACTCTGTCCTCATTCGAGAAGAGGAATAAGGACTCGTGAGGGCAGCCACTCAGTATCCTCTCTCACTCGCCTACTACCAAGCCAACTAGGCGCCTGACAAATGTGACGTCACCCGAACCTTGCGGCGGTGGCGGGCGAGAAGCCGCAGGCGGTGGCGGGTATCCTTGTCGGCACGTTTTTTTGCATAGTGCTCAATCCTTTGTAGAACATCCTTGCTCCCGATATTGCCGCTGATTTTAGGGCCGTCTGTAGGCGCTATGGCCGGCGCACAGTGAGGGTGGCATGACATGGCATTAAAATTTTTATCAATCGAATTTAATACTTATCCAATCGAAATAAGTTGCTCCAGCGGGTGCACCGAGAAAATGCTCCGCGATGCTCCGAGGTCGTTCACCGAGCATTGTAATATATGTATACTATTTCGATTGGATAAGTATTAAATTCGATTGATAAAAATTAAAATGACATGCCATGCCGTCCTCAGTCCTCACTGTGCGCCGGCCATTAAGGCTCGTATTATAGTACTACCGCAACCGCTGTGCCGCGCCTTAGGTATGCGCGGGGAAGTGGGAGGGTGGGACGGCGAGAGCGATGACGGGTGGGGGAGTGTGACGGCGGGAGCGATGAGCCGTCCGTCTCGCCGCTCGTGTACCTTAGGCGCGGTACAGCGCTTGCGGTATACCTATAATAAACCGATCTCAAGATTGAGATCGAACATGATTTGCTGTTTTTGACAGATGTTCCATACATTAAACGTCAAAACTGCATTCTTAAGATCGATCTCAACTTTTAGATAGATTTATTAATATGTGCCTAAGATTAAACTTAGGGTCTCGGTTAATCAGTCAACATAATACATTTTCCTGCCAATAATTGGTTTGATGTAACCTATGAGTTTATTGCAATTGGGACAGTAATGATTCTTATGTTTGAATACGTCTGTGCAGTACACCAACAGCACCAGAGGGACCCTGAAAAAAAACATAAATGTATATCGCCACACTACACTAGGTACACATGTTGTTATCATCTACAGGGTGAATTTGAAATCATGGGCATCCTTTTAAACTGTGATTCTACACATGATTCAGAATACGTCGGGAATATTAATCAACAAATCAATTGACAAAAAAATATTGCCCATGTAAGGTACTTATAATAGTTAACGGGTTTGATTATTTGCTTAGGGCCTCCGCAGACTAGCTACTTTTAGCATCGGCGATCGGCGATTTAGATGCTGCGTCTCGCTCGTTTGTGCTCGAAAAAACGCGACGCAGCATCGATGCGTCACAAAATCGCCGGTCGCCGATGCTAAAAGTAGCTAGTCTGCGGAGGCCCCACTCGAGCAATATTTTTTTATCAATAGATTTTTTTATTTGTTTTCCTAAAATATTCTGCATCATGTGTAGAGAAGAGTCGTAATTTAAAAGGATGCCCATGATTTCCAATTCACCCTGTATAGTCGAATCAGACGGAGTAAAGTGACATCTGGAAATGTCACTGTTCTATGAATTTGAACCTGATTTGTTCCATTAGCACCTGTCAGTTTACTCCTTCTGTTTAGCAATTCGACTATAGGCAGTCGTTAAGCCTTGTCAGAGGCCTTCGGGCGGATTGAACGACTCTGACACACCAGGTTGGCCACTAACCATACGATAAGAAGACCAAGCTATTTAACATATTATTATAATTACACATACCAAAATAAAAGTGTATTGACTGATTGCCACAGAAACAAGACTGTGTACAATGCCATTAAAATAAGAATAGGACCGGCCTACCGCCATGTTGTGACGTCACAACTGGAAATGTTACGGCTCTCGGCTAACTTCACTCACAAGTACAGTACTTGGTACCGTACTTATATGAGTGAAGTTAGCCGAGAGCCTGTCCCATTCTTATTTAAATCGCATTGTATACTCACATGATTAAGAAGAATATGCAAGCGATGATGTGTGTTGTGAACCCGAACTCCTTGATGACCAGCGTGTGGACTCGCCTGCCGCAGTGATGACACGTGAGGAACTTGCGTCGGTGGTTGGGGAGACCCATCGGAGTCATGGGATCTACACATTAAATTATTCTTTCAATTACTTTGGCAGGATCTACACATTAAATTAATGATATTTTCAATAACTTTGATAGAGTCGAGCTGTAGGCAATTGACCAGCTCATATATGGGTTAGGTCGACCAGGGTAGTACCACCCTCTCACGGAAAATCGGCGTAAAGTAGCCTTGAGTGAGAGCCGGAAGCTCAAACCCTCCTCTTTCTATGTCCCGCTCCTATTCGGGTTGCAAACGTGCGAGCGATGCCTTTGGTTTTGCAAGCATCTATAAGCTGCGGTAACTGCTTAACATCATGCGGGCCGTACCTAGTTAGTCATCTGAGTGACATAAAAAAAAATCATTACGTGTTTTTTTATTTCATTCACCTTGCGAGCCGGGGTTTGAACCTTGGTGCTTAAGCCCGCAAGACGCATGCTTAACCTTGTTAAATCTGCTTTTTACCTCGCACGACGTTTGCCCTGGCCGTAAAAGTACTTTGTCCTTTTGTGTACTTTATATTTAATGGGACTAGGCCCGCCACACACTCCCACCACTGTTACTCCTGTAAGCCAGGATCGACAGTGTCCAACGATGACGCCAAGGTTTGACCCTCGACGAATCCCGGGGACAAGCTAAGTTGTCTTGGAACCCGCACGAATTTAATCAAAAGAAAGGATAGGAGGAGTTGGAAGAAGATTATCCACTTCCCTCCGTTGCAAAGCGGGAGACAATAATAACAGTATAGGCTGATAGCCACAGAAATAAGACTGTTACAACTGATGGAAGACTATCCCCTTGTGTAGGTACTGCTGAATGATACATAAGAGAATCCGATTCGATCAGAATCCTGGGGCCCTACCACCACCTCTTATAGCAGTATTGTTTTAACGTTTCAGCGACTTTTTGTGCAATGACATTTCTTATTGTCATGACAATAAGGTACGTCATTGCACAAAAAGTCGCTGAAACGTTAAAACAATACTGCTATAAGAGGTGGTGGTAGGGCCCCTGATCACTATAGCAGCTCAATGGCAATGGCAGTTCAATGGTTAAACGACTTAGGGCGATCTCACCTGCTGTAGTAATCACTTGAGTTCTCGGCAAGTCGACGACAGTTTGGGGTAGTCTCTGGTCGACCATACTCCTCGGTCCTCCGGCAATGTCGGATTCTGTGTACGCTGGGGGAGGCTCGGGGAAGTCGGTGCCGATAGGGGAGCACCCGTCGGGGTCACCCCCGTAGACGTTGGTCTCGTTGTGCATAAAGGGGGGGAGACCTGGTGTCCTTTGGTTGGCTGAAAAGTGGGAGGGGTTAGGGCCACCGCAGGCTTGCTACTTTTAGCATCGGCGACCGGCGATTTTGCGACTGTATCGATGCTGCATTGCGTTTTTTCGAGCGCGAACGAGGCAGATGTAGTATCAAAATCGCCGATCGCCGATGCTAAAAGTAGCAAGTCTGCGGTGGCTCTTATTAAATAAAGTATAAGCAGCCAAGTGCGTGTTGGACTCGCACATAAAGGGTTCCGTACCACCGTGGAATAATACGTCCAAAATATCAAGTTTCTTGTATGGGGACCCCTTTATTTTTAAATGTTATTTTATTTTTAGTATTCATTGTTGTAGCGGCAACAGAAATACACATTCTGTGAAAATTTCAACTCTCTACCTATTACGGTTCGTGAGATACAGCCCGCTGACAGACGGACGGACGGACGGACAGACGCACGGACAGCGGAGTCTCAGTAATAGGGTTCCGTTGTCACCCTTTGGTTGGAAAATCACCAAATTCGCTTCATATAATTTATGGACACCCCTAATGAAAATTTTCGCCTTCACCAGCGAAACATGTTGATATCCAGTAATAACTTCAACATAGACAAATAACTTACAATTCTTAACCATGGGTATACCAGATGACGGGAACCTGTTCAAATCCAGGGTATTCGGAGGAGCCGGCCTGCCCTGGTGGACCTGAGGTTCAGGGTTCCGGTATATTGTGAACGGGCCTCCATTGCTGGATTCTGGGCTGCCTTGGAGCTCTATGGAGCACGTGGGGGACCTCTCGGAGCCGGGATCCTCACGATGTTTCGCTTCATCAATCCGCCGGTTTTCAAATTGATCAAACATTATTGTGTCCTGTAAATATTAAAATAAACAATAATATTTGCTCTTTAAACGTCCCACGCCTGGGCACTACTATTGGCTACAGCTTGGCTCAACCATAGACGAACCATATAAAGGACTGGGTCTAAGCTACCAGGCCGCGTTGCTATTACATCGCACAGCTTGGCCGGTGACGTCATCACAGTAGGCGTGGCTTAAGTCAGTGTGCTGTTGGCGTTCGTCCTGTGCAGACGTCTTGCCAATGTTCGCATCCCAAATATAATTCTATTCGACACTAGATGGCGACCCTCGGTACGTTTTTATATGAACCTACACGTAGTGACATCTAGTGTGAAAAAGTTAAACTACGTACTAACATCGAAATAAAACGAACCCAGTAGTTATGCTATTTACCGGTAGATCGGGGGGCGTAGCTTGTAAATTGCCCTCCCAGTTTTTAACCCCCACCACCCGCGCCACCCCGCGCAAAATTTCCACGCGTTGTTTCATAGGGAAATCTAATAAGGGCACCTCTATCTTTAGTCTTTACTCTATGGGCTCAACCATCTTAAATTGATCATAGCTATAGCCAGCTGCAACTGATCGGTAAACTTTCGGAGGTTCAGCAACGCTTGGTCAGGCAGATGGGTGACCATTTAGAGGCATATTTACTGAGCGTCTCCGTGCTTCGGTACGTAAATTGTCGGTCCCGGTTGTTGTCATCTATGAAGCAGCCGTTAAACCTTCGTTGTCGAAGACCTTCGCGCGGGCGGCTTGAACAACTCTGACACCAAGTTGGCCACTAACCATACGATAAGAAGAAGTAGAATTGATGATATGATGATGAGAATGAGTACCTGCACAAAAGCATTCTCTGTTATCTCCTGCGTCTCTCTGATCTCCACCACATCACTGCCACTGTCCTCAGGCAGGTCAATATATACCACCGGAGATTGATCAGGGTCCCTCTTCGACGGCGGACGAGCCTCCCCCACTGTCTGGGAGGGCTCACTCTAAAATAGCGAAATGATAAAGAAGTTTTGGTGAATTTTGATTTGTCCGTTCAAGGTTAGGCCTTGAACAAGAAAACCGGACAAGTGCGAGTAGGAATCGCGCTCTGAGGGTTCCGTACAAACTTATGAGGATTTTAATTATTTAAAATGCTGAAAATTATATTTTTTATAATCATATCATATCTCTATCTTCAGAAACATTGGACCCCCATACAAACTTTCAACCCTTATTTACCCCGTTAAAGGTGGAATTGTCCAAAACCCTTCCTATGCTCTTCTTTGCCCTAAAAGGTACCATTTGTTAAAATTTCATGTTTCTAACACGAGCGGTTTGGGCTGTGCATGTCTTGATAGACAGACAGACAGACGGACAACAAAGTGATGCTATAAGCGCCGCCATACACGCGACTGCAAAAATGCAGTCCGTGTGCAGTCGCGTGCCGTCGACTGCAACCAACTGCAATAGAGCTGTCACTTCCGACTGTAAACATGCAGTCCGTGTGCAGTCGCGTGCCGTCGACTGCAACCAACTGCAATGGAGCTGTCACTTCCGACTGCAAATATGCAGTCCGTGTGCAGTCGCGTGCCGTCGACTGCAACCAAACTGCAAAATTGCAGTCCGTGTATGTTAGCGTTAAGGGTACCGTTTTTCCCTTTAAGGTTCGGAACCCAAAAAAATATCATTGCCCACCAGGGGGATGACGCAGGTTGTAAAAAAATATATATTGGACAATACAGTATTGTTTCGAAGATGTTTTATACGTACACTGCTGCACCCAGCGCTCGTCTGCAATCCAGGGTTTCTCCAAACCTTGGCTATTGGCCTCCTTGGTAGATTGGCCCATTGGTTGGCCATCTCAGGGGTAATAGACGGCGCATCCGTGACCATGGGGTTTACGTAAGGGTACCCCTGATACGGTCTCGTGTGACCTGGTTGCATTGTTGTTCTGGAGTAGAAAATGAAAAAATGAAATTAAATGTAACGTCACGACTTTTATCCCCATTCAGGAGTAGTCAGAGGCCTGAGTGGCCATACACCACCACATTGTAGAGGTATTAGACAAAGCCAAAGCCCACGTTTCACCAGATAGTCAGAACCCAACGTGACAGGTGGTGAACCGTGTCGCCGTGTATACAGGAACTGACTATTACCTGATCCCGAGGGATAGGTAGGTTTTCTCACGATGTTTACTTCCCTTTTTTTTTTTTAAGACTGCCTGATGTTAAGCAGTTACCGTAGCACAGTATGAAATTTGACCCGAAAATCGGACACCCCTTTTTTATATTCTTAATCGAAAGTATACGCTATTTTGAATGCTAGAGTAGAACTCCTAGAAGTCAATTCAGTTTAGAACACGAGTAATATTTTTTTAAAGAAAATGCAGAATTTTCAGAAAAACGCTAAAATAAAAGAGATGCTTAACATATTTATAAATTTATTTATAAGTCAAAGTGGCATTATATACAGAGCATTTAATAAGCTAAATAAAATATATTTAGCGATACCAGCAAAATTAATACGCTTATTTTTCGATATTCACCTTTTTTTTTTTCTCTTAAACTATTAGCGAGTAGCACTTTATATTCACCTAAAACATTCTTCCTAACTGTATTGTTAGTTGTAAAAAAAATCATATGTAAATCTATCAGGACTTCGAAGATATGAGGTTTCTATGGTTTTCAGTCATTTCTATGGTATTCGAGTTCACCAAAATTAGTTAAAATTCAATAACTCCGAATTCCTGCGTGTTACGCATCTGATATTTTACAGGCAGGTTAACATAACACTAATGAATACTGTATGTGAAAATAAAGTGCTAATACCTAAAGGAACTTGCGCAAAAAAATAATTTCAAAATTACTGAAAAAATGACATAATTTTCTTCATAGTTCACATAGAAATAAATTATATGATTCCAAAAATAACATTTAGTTGGTTCTATAACATGCTATAATTGAAACATAAAAACTTTGCTTACATAGAAAGTTATAACATTTCTTAAGGTTTTTTCTAAAAACCATAGAAAAAGTCATAACTCCGGTTCTAAAATGAATTGGGGTTTGGGAGTTCTACTCTAGCATTCAAAACAGCGTATACTTTCGATTAAGAGTATAAAAAAGGGGTGTCCGATTTTCGGGTCAAATTTCATACTGTGCGTAGCCTATAGATTCTTGCAATACCAAAGGTATTGCTTAGGTTTTGGCTTGCAATTATTGATCGAACCTCGAATGGTCGGTTGATTCTAACCGACCAATGAGAGAGTCGGTCACAGTAGCAAAACGCAACAGTGGCAGTTCAATGGCTAAGCGATTTGGGGCCCTGTGGGGACTGTGTCGATATTCATACAATTTCTACTTTAGACTACGGTAATGCGGTCTTATTTTCAATGGAGCCATTCAAATCCTCGCGCATTTTTCCGCTCTGTCTGAACTGACCCTTAGTGCTTTATTGCACGAGGACACCAGTGGTAGCGCAACCAGTCGCTCCACCAACAAAATGTATAGAGCTGTATGGAGGGTATTGCACCTGGTGGCCGCGGTAGCGCAACCAATTCGGTGTCGGCTATCGAATCGCCTGCTGGTGGCGCAACCATGGTTGCCTCGTGTGATATCACACTTAAACACATACGTATCATTTGATTTATCATTTATAACTTGTTATCAAGGAATTCGACGTATTATCTAAGCGTCGCTCAATATACAGATAACCTCGTAAATTATGCGTTAAACCGCTAAAACTTATCCGGCGAAATAAAACATTGACATTGAGTTGAGGATATACATGGGTCGTTAAATAAATATATATCGCCAGACTTACACACCAACTGTATGGTCCCAAACTAAGCAACGCTTGTACTATGGATACCGTGCAAACCCAGACCGATGCAAATTACGAAAAGGCCGTTTCGTAAATTTGCCTCCGGCGGGAATCGAGCCCGCAACCACCCGATGTAGTGAGCGGAGCAGCGCCGAACTGCGCCAAAAGGTCGAAGGTTTTTTTTTTTTTTTTAAATACGGTGAACAAAGATAAAAAATCATTATATTCTCTATTGAGATGATGACGGCAAAAATGACGGCAGTATAGATGATGACTTTGATAATAGCCTAAGATAATGTTAGGGCCACCGCAGACTTGCTACTTTTAGCATCGGCGACCGGCGATTTTGTGACGTATCGATGCTGCGTCGCGTTTCTTCGAGCGCGAACTAGCGAGAAGCAGCATCAAAATCGCCGATCGCCGATGCTAAAAGTAGCAAGTCTGCGGAGGCCCTTAGTGAGTAAGCATAATCGCATGGTCACCGTGTACGTTTACGCTATCGGAATTTAAACCCACGACTTTGCAAGGGTCCATTCCCATTGGGAAGGACCCAAAAATGACAATTGAAACCGAGAAAAAGGAAATTATATCTTTTGCTTTTTTTTACAAGGCTGAGAAAAAGCCCTCTTTTTAGCTCTTTAGGCTAGGGGGAGAGATCAGAAATAATTGGTTCGACCTGTCCACTGGTAGGTAAAGGGAACAGATCTAACTTTTTATTCCAGTATGTACCCCATGTATCCCAGTTTGTCCCCTTAAGAGGACAGCAGGGGGACAGACCGGAATAATTCACAAATAGAATGTACAAACTTACCACTACAAACAAATCCAGTTTTTGTTGTTATAAAATAACACTTCACAACACAAATAACCTTTAAACAGTTTACCACATAAATTAAATTAATTATTAATTTGTTTACCGCATAAATTACGTGTTTTTCTGTTTTGCGTCCGCCATATTGTATTTATCGCTGGCTATTGAAGGAAGATTAGATTACTGAATAGGTACTTACTTATCTTTGTGTGGATAACTTCACGGTTGTTTTTGTTGTGGGGTAGACAGAATAGATAGCGCGGACACGCCTTTTGATTATTCTTCTTATCGTATGGTTCCCTGGTACCTGGTGTCAGAGTTGTTCAAGCCGCAGGCCTCTGACAAGGCTAACGATTGCTGTCTAGATGACAACTGGGACCGACTTTTTGCGTGCCCTCCGAAGCACGGAGACGCTCAGTTGAAATGTCACCAAATGGTCACCCATGACTGACAGACCTTGCCAAGCGTTGCTTAACCTCCGCTCATTTAACGACGACTATGAGCGCCGCAACCAAATTTATTTATTTGGGAAAACAAACAGTTGTACATTATGGCAGATTGAATTGATTCTTTTATCTAAATAAATAAATAACGCTAGATTTACACATCAACTTAATGGTCCAAAACTAAGCAAAGCGCTCATAGCCAGCTGCAATCACTGATCGGTAAACGATCGGAGGTTAAGCAACGCTTGGCAAGGTCAGGCAGAGATGGGTGACTATTTATTGGCATTTGAACTGAGTTCCTCCGTGCGTTCGGCACGTAAATGGTCAGTCCCGGTTGTTGTCATCTAGACAGTCGTTAAGCCTTGTGAAAGGCCTGCGGCTTGAACAACTCTGACACCAGGTACCAGTGAACTATAAGATAAGAGGTGGTTATGATATGTAAATTGTGTTATTGTTTGCAGGAAGTGCCCTACGAGACAGGTGTTCGTACGGGGAGGCAGATCTCATTGTATCGATTCCTGTAACCCTGAAACGATGTGCGGTGAAGTCAGAGTTCCTGAAGAACATTTGAATGTGAGTTTTTAAATATTTCAGCCTTGGCTTTGATTTTTCAGGGAGACAAATAGCCTATGTGTAATACATAGTATAGTCTCACGATGTTTTCATTCACCGTAAGCAAGTGATAATCATATTCGCACATAGATTTCCAAAAATCCAAACGTGCGAGCCGAGACTTAAACCCTGGGCATTAACGGCCGAATACTCAAAGGATATTTAAATATTTAAGTCCCATTTAGCAGCTTCATCATCTCAGCCGAAACGAGCAGCTCTTAGCAGCTTGAGACGTCGTTAACTATCATGTTTTGTATGGCGCGTCAAAGCAGCTCTCAAATTTAAGTTGCGTACGAGTATTCGGCCGTAAGACTGCTAATAAATGAAATAAATAAACAAATTCAAAATTTACTCAAAACCAAAATTTCTTTGTAACTTCTTCTTCGTCGTCTTGAAACCATTTCTGATTGCTTGGAATTTTGGGCAGCGCTACAGGCCCACTTGTTGCTATAAAGTCGTCGGGTTTAGGGTAATTTATATTATCGTATTGGTCAAATTCAGCCTTCATCTTCTTAGTCGTTAGATCCTTTATCGCACGCAGAATACTATCCTCAGTAGTAGTTTTATTAACTCCATCTAATTCTAACTTCTCTAACAGTTCTTCTAACTGTTTGGGAGTATTTCTATGGATACGACTGTGGTTAATTCTAGATTTTAGTTTCTTAGTTACTTGCATATCTTCTTCTTTGAAATTTTCAGCGTAACCAATAGTTGATGCAACTTTTGGTTGATGGCCTGGCTTCGGTTTTAGTCTATTTGGTATGTACTGAGAGTTCATTGGTCCGTTGGTTTCTATTGAAAACTGTTTCACTGGTTCATCATTTGCTACGATTTTAGATGGCACTTTCTTGCTATTATCTCTACTGGCCTTGATGTACTGTGACGCTACATTTGGCCTTTCTTTCATCGTAACGAACCGTACATTATTTTGCTTGCTGTTGTATTTATTATCCAGTCTATGTTTCTCTGTGAATCTGTTGTTAACTGTGTTAATACGGTCAGTATTTTCTCCGTGTCTACTTGGCTTAGCATCAGTATCAATGACTTCATAGGACGCTATAGACAGGTCGGGGCCAGCGTTAGCTGTTTTCTGGCTAGACTCCTTCCTCTCTCTAGCGATGTTATATCTGTTATTTTCTTCGGACACTTGATCGATCATGACTTCTTCAGACACGTTTGTGATCATATGTTCAGTAGCTTTGGCAATGAAATCGGCTATTTTCTCGGCCAGAGATTCGGAGACGAATTTGCCGGCGAGTCTTTTGACGTCATCAATGTTTGCTGTGAGCAGGACGAAGGACCGAGTGACGTGGAACAGGAATAGAAGGATGCCTGTAAAGAGTGAAGAAGAATGGTTGTAGCTAAGCTGTAGCCAATTGACTGCAGCTCAAATACGGGCTAGCTCGACCAGGGTACTACCCTCTCACAGAAGATCAGCGTAAAGTAGCTATTACAGCTGCGTTTCGTACGATAACTGACAGAGTCGGAAGCCCAACCCCCCAAGCTTCCCCAAGGCGCCCTCCCCCTTGTCCCACTCCCCTTCAGGTCGGCAACGCATGCCTTTGGTATTGCAAGCATCTATAGGTAACTGCTTAATATCAGGCGGGCCGAACGCTTGTTTGCCGCCTCAGTAAAAAAGTGGTGGGGTTAAAAATAAGGCTTTAGGGCCACCGCAGACTTGCTACTTTTAGCATCGGCGATCGGTGATTTTGATGCTGCGTCTCGCTCGTCCGCGCTCGAAGAAACGCGACGCAGCATCGATATGTTACAAAATCGCCGGTCGCCGATGCTAAAAGTAGCAAGTCTGCGGAGGCCCTTAGCCCAGCAGTGGGATTAAAGTACATACCTATGCTATGAAATCGACAAAACGACAACATGGTTAAAAACTAACAAGAACTGAAATATTTATTGGTTTATTTATGATTCTAACATATTGATTTAAAATATTATTTTGAAATATACATAAAACTTTACAACTTCATATTACAATGAGAAAATGTCGACTGTGTGTGTACTTTGAGGCGCTCATAGCCAGCTGCAATCACTGATCGGTAAACGATCTGAGGTTAAGCAACGCTTAGCAAGGTCAGTCGGACATGGGTGGCTATTTAGTGGCATTTGAACTGAGCGTCTCCGTGCTGAGGGCACGTAAAAAGTCGGTTCCGGTTGTTGTCATCTAGGCAGGTTAAGCCTTGTCACAGGCCCGGCTTGAACAACTCTGACACCAGGTACCAGGGAACCATACGATAAGAAGAGGAAGACTTACCTGTACCTTTGTATTTTGAAGTCAGATTCAATCTATCTTTTTACTTTTAGTAGTAGACTTGGCATACTAATGGCCGAATACTCGTACGTAAATTAAATTTGAGAGCTGTTTAACTTTGACGCGCCATACAAAAAATGACAGCTAACGACGTCTCAAACTGCTAAGTGGGACTTAAATATTTAAGTAACCTTTGAGTATTCGGCCATAAGGCACGTAGTTATTACTACGAGCCTTAGTATGCCAAGTCAAGCCAAGTCAAGTTAAGATCAATCTCAACTTTGAGATGCATTTATTAATGCTCAAAGTTGAGATCGATCTTAAGATGCAGTTTTGACGTTTAATGTATGGAACATCTGTCAAAAACAGCGTCTTAAGATCGATCTCAACTATGAGATGCATTTATTAATATGAGCCTAAGATCGGCACCGACTCCAAATACTCGATAACACACCATCACGCCTGATTTTCCCGAGGTACGCAGAACTGGTAATAGAAATATTATTTCTAGCCTTTCAGTGCTCCAGGGTTTTTTTAAGTGTTACTCCTGTTAGCCAGGATCGACAGTGTCCAACGATGACGCCAAGGTTTGACCCTCGACGAGTCCCGGGGACAAGCTAAGTTGTCTTGGAACCCGCACGAATTTAATCAGAAGAAAGGATAGGAGACAGTGGCGTAGCTTGCCTGAGACGGGGCCTGTATCAAAACTTGTTGGGGGGCCCAAATGCAGGGTAAAGTAATGTCACGACTTTTATCCCCATTCGGGGGTAGTCAGAGGCATAAGTGGCCATACACCACCACATTGTGGATGTATTAAGCCAACTCAAAGCCCACGTTTCACGAGATAGTCAGAACCCAACGTGACAGGTGGTGAACCTTGTCACCGTGTATACAGGAGCTGACTATTACCTAATCCCGAGGGATAGGTAGGTTTCCTCACGATGTTTTCCCTCACCGTATAAAGGGTAAAGATTTTTACAAATGAGGGGTAAAGATTTTTCCCACACGTTCGGGGCCCCTGTAGCCCGGGGGCCCCGTATCATTGATACGGCTGATACGGCGGTAGCCACGCCCCTGATAGGAGGACAAACCATCTAAGCATATTCTGACGATATGTATATGTCGGAGAAGGAATGATGATGCCGTCGCTGTCTCGTATTGTGGGCGTTCGGGTAAAAAGATGACTAATAATAAGATCTCGAAATGGCACGGAGACAGTTTCCAATCGTATGTCACGCTCGACCGCTCGGCGCGGCGGTGCAAACCGTACTATGCTCTCCGCCGGTGCCGGCCAACGCAAGTGGACTCTGTCCAACGCCTACAGATGGCGCTGTTGTACCATTTCGATCGTTTTAATACTTTTTAAAAGTTGCCATCTCCGATATATTTTCTATATTATATTTTTCTTCCACAGCCCTGCTACGTTTGTAACAGTACAGGGCACAACTGCAGAGCGTTGCCAAGGCAACGGGTCCAGTTAGATGATGAGACGGCTACGGAGATCACCGGGAACGGTTTGAATGAGGGCAATGATGAACCAGGTATGTTCAGATTCCTGAATAAGTTGTGATATGCGTCGAAGGATAAGGGGGTGTCCATAAATTACGTGAGGCATTTAGGGGAGGCAGGGGTCGAGCAAAATCTCACCAAATCTCACGTGGGGGAGAGGGGAGGTCTCGGCAAATCACACGTATTATTTTTATTGCAAGAAACAGTTTAAAATTGCAAGAAAATTGGGTCAAATTAAGAAAAACATGATTCTCCTCTAGCTTTATAGCTTTTGAAAAATCTCACGTGAGATTAGAGGGGGAGGGAGGGGGTCGAGCAAAATCTCACGAAATCTCACCAAGGGGGGAGTGGGGGTTCGAAAAATCTCAAAAATCACCTCACGTAATTTATGGACGCCCTCTAAGCAACGCTTGGCAAGGTCAGGCTGAGATGGGTGACCATTTAGTGGCATTTGAACTGAACGTCTCCGTGCTTCGGAGGTCGTCAGCACGTCAAAAAGTCGGTCCCGGTTGTTGTCATCTAGGCAGTCGTTAAGCCATATCATGTTTGAACAACTCTGAAACCCAGGTTGGCCACTAACCATACGATGACAAGAAGAAGCGGAATACGAAAATAAAAGGACCATTAGCGTAGATCATAGTGGGACGTTAAAGGCCATAACACACCGGGTAGCCATGGCGACGTCGCCAGCCACGCATCCAACTAAAGTCTGATTTTTAATTAGACGAAGTGGGCTCACAGGTTCTTATGTCACTTTTCAATATAAATAGAACAAATAAGGTTCAAATTCATAGAGCAGTGACATTTTCAGCTAATCAGTTGGCTTCGTCTAATTAAAAATCAGACTATAATTCGTATTGAAATGTATGACAGGTATCACACCCGGCCCCTTAGACAAGTGGCTGTCATCTGACAGCGTTTCTACAAATCGCTACGCTTCATGTATGGAAATGACATAAGTCACGTGATCTGCTTATCGACTTGCAATATCATTCCCATACATTTAAGCGTAGCGTTTTGTAGAAACGCTTGTAGACGAAGCCACTTGTCTAGGGGGGCTGGCGACGGACTGGCCACGTCGCCAGTCAGTCGCCAGGTGTCATCTGTCATCATTTCAATACAAATTGTTTGGCTACGGTGGTTGGCGACGCGCCTGGTGTATTATGGCTCTAAAAGGGCTAATATTTTACTATTTTAAATGGTTACTAAAAGTCGCTTAGCCTTCCAATGTCGGTCTGTGAAGTTCGACCCTGTTTATATAACCTTATATTCCAGTGTCCCTGGAAACGGATGAGCCTCCAGGAGTGCAAGAGACAGACTTCGTGCTGTACGTGAGTGCGGTAGAGACGGAGCGATGTCGCCGAGGTCTCACTGTGGCGTACGCTTCGCACTGCCAGCAGGAATCCGCTTTGGATAGGTGAGCTATCGAACAGTTGTCAAATAGTATCAAACAGTTGTCAAATAGTATCAAACAGTTGTCAAACAGTATCAAACAGTTGTCAAACAGGATCAAACAGTTGTCCAACAGTATCAAACAGTTGTCAAATAGTATCAAACAGTTGTCAAATAGTATCAAACAGTTGTCTAACAGTATCAAACAGTTCCCTGCAGGTAAAAAATAAGTATTTTATGGAGTTTTTGGCGGGAAGTGGAAAAGTGGTGTTGTCATTTTTGTTTTATATAATTTCCAAAACTTTTGTTTCCTTGTATTATAATGTGTAATGTTGGTGGAATATTAACCATTAAACATATGTTCCTAAATATGCGTGAGTGTGGGCAATTGGAACAAAAATGGTGAAACATGATTTCCGGGTTCCCCAAGAAGTCCGACAATTTGTCAGTAAAGTATCCGCCATTTTTTTCACTGATAGGTTTCGGTCACCCATCCTTTTTCAAACCTCAGCAACCGTCGCTTAACTCCTCATTTCTCTTGCAGGCCAGTGGCGGGACACGCGAACTTCTGTCCCGGGGAGCTGTCAACGAAATATAGGGATTTACCGTCAGTGCTGTCAACTGTCAAACATGAGATGCTACATGCTTTAGGCTTTAGTGTCTCGCTCTTCGCCTTTTACAGGTATGTTCCTAGAATAATAGGGGTTTAATTCGAAGTGACTTTTAAGTACGCTCTCAGGCTCGTATTAATAAATACATCTTAAAGTTGAGATCGATCTTAAGATGCTATTTTTGACAGATGTTCAATTCATTAAACGTCAAAACTGCATCTTAAGATCGATCTCAACTTTGAGATGCATTTATTAATACGAGCCTCAGAGTTGAGATTTGATATAGGTACATGCTATAGAAAAATACTATCAAGAATACACGTGCCCATTCTATAGTTCTTGACTTTTCTTGTAATTTCTCGACGATATTTCAGTACAAGAATGATAATTCCAAGTTCACTCTCAGAGTTGAGATCGATTCGTTTTAATATTGGCTTTAAAAACATAGTAGCAAGAATCCGCATTCTCTAGTTCTCGATATTTCTCGTCGAGAATTTTAATATCGCGTAAATAGGTTGTGTGAGTTCTATATTATATTGCAGAGATGAAAACGGGGAGCCATTAACGGAAAGGAGACCAGATACTGGGAATCCACCTTTGGATGAGGAGTAAGTAACATTGATTTATTGAAAAAAAAGGTGGAATTGAAAGAAAAATACACGCCGTACGCTTGGTTGCCGCCTTAGCAACAAACAAAAATATTTGCTTCATTTTATAGATTGCAAATCCACAAATGGTCAGACCGTGTGGTCAAGAATATAACGAGGAACAACTGGATGATCAGGGGAGGCTACATGGAGAGAACTTTCAATATGATAGTCACGCCGAGAGTAGTCAAAGAGGTAAGAATGTCCTGATATTACAGGAGTCCTATGACTATATTTAATTTGTATGTAGAATTTAATTTGCTATTGAATAGAATACTATACTTACCTACTATCGCGGGTGAAGCCAGCTTTTTTAAGAATGTAATTTTTTTTAGACTGACTTTTGTCAAGAAGGTCGGGTTATACAGTTTTGTATTAAAAATTTGGTTAAGATCAAAGTGCGTGTTTAAAACTTTCACTAAACTATCGTCGAGAGCGTTCGAGATATTTCAAGAAACCCAGAGAATGAGTGATCATTATTTTTTTATGGGATGAAGAAAAATATTTTAATAATGAATGACTTTTATAGTATAAAAAAAAACAAAAAAATCTTGATCACTGATCATTATGCGTGTTTAAAAACATTCATTACACTATAGTCGAAAACGCTGGACATATCCAGAGTAGGAGGAATCATAAGTTTCTATGGGGTTTAGTCTTCGGTTCGAGGTCGTATTCTAAAACTATTGTTGTTTCCGTTCCGCCATCTGCCTTTCTATAGAGAATGCTTCTCGAAGTTGTTGCCAGTTTTTTGAAGTTGTCGGTAATTCTTGTCTCGATTTCTTGGTAAATTCTAGAGCATATTCATCATACTTTGGTTATTGCAGGTGCGAGACCACTTCAACTGCTCCGAATTGGAAGGAGCTGAGTTAGAAGACCAGGGGGGAGATGGAACCGCCCTCACACACTGGGAAAAGAGGGTGTTTGAGGTATATAACACACACACACACACCACACATACGCATACACACTGATAAAATAGATGAATTTACAAACAACTAAATTAATATAATTTAACTACTTGCAACTACTACTACTTTGCTACTTGCTTCCCCCTCGCATTGAGGGGAGGCCCGTGCCCAGCAGTGGGACGTTAAAAGAGCTAAATTATTATTATTTTAACTACTTAACTAACTAGCTGGAGTGACGACCTGCGGCAGGTGGCTGGAAAAAACTGGATGCAAAGAGCTGAAGACCGATCTCAGTGGCGTGCAGGGGAGGCTTATGTCCAGCAGTGGACAGCAATAGGCTGATGATGATGATGATGAACTAACTTCAATGAATATTAGACTTAACTTTAATGTTAAATAGGTACATTTAGGAATGTGCCAAGTGAATTAAAAAACCTAAAATTTCTTTCACTGCTCTTTTTTAATTAGATTTTGATCGTTTCTGAAAATATTGATAAAATTTTTAGCTGGCATTTCTACCCAATGATTTTGAGCCATGTTTGATGAAAAAAGGTCATGATGTTTTTAAGATACACTTGTCCTAAAATTATCAATATCGTTCCCAGAATGAAGCTATGACGGGAACTCACACACAAAACTCGGTGTTCAGTAGAATTACCTTCGCATTAATGGAAGACACGGGATGGTATCGCGCTAACTACGAGCACGCTGCCCCCCTTGACTGGGGGAGAGGCCTGGGCTGCCGGTTCGCGATGGTATCCTGCAAGCAGTGGCTGAACTCGCAAAGGTTGAGGTAACACCCGGTTTTACGGGTTAGAATAATGATGGGTGTGGTTCAAATGTCGCCAGACATACCAACTGTATGGTCTTAAACTAAGCAACGCTTGTACTATGGGTACCGTACCATGGACTGGTGCCGTACCACAGAGTAAAGGAAGAGGTGCCCTTATTAGATATATGTATGAAAAAAACGTGGTCATTGTTCTATCTACCGGTAAATAGTTGAACTACTCGCTTCGTTTTATGTCGATGTTAGTACTAGGCCGACCACTCGGCCGAGTTGCTTAGGGCCAGTCCCCTTAGTAATTGGTCCATGGGCCGTACGCTAGTTTGCCACCATAGTAACATAAAAAAATAATTAAGTGACTATTCGTTGTTCTTGTCGTTCGGCTGTCTGTCACTATTCGATTTTAACACAGGTCTCTGTTTTGTGTGTCAAATGCTATTGTGCTCCCAAGTAACCTCGTTGGAAAATTTATATAGTGAAGTAATTTTATGTATTCTTTTACAAGCAATACCGTGGATAATTCTACGCTAGAGTAAGTGTCATACACATTTATGTACTTAAATATAAAAAAAATACTCATCATATTTATTTATTGCTCAAATTAATTTATAAATTTTTTCAAGCATCATAAATGGGACGGATTTGGAAGAGTGAGTATAGTGATACAAACACCAACGAAATAAATCTCGGAATCTCTAAAGATCTTTAAACCGAAAAAGCATTTTGTCTGTCCCTCCATGCCAATAGCTGGCGACACGCTTTCTTGATTGCGTTCGACTATCTATGGAGTTCTCGCAAAAAAATCTCTACAATTCTCGACGAGAATATAGTGATGTTATATCAAGACCCTTTCTTTGTGTTAGAGTATTGATGTAGTTGTCGCATTTTTTTTCTCTAGAGTCTTGACACAAATGTGGACAGTATCCTCTTCACATTTGTGTCAAGAATTGTCATTTGCCTCTAGAATTCTTGACACAAATATGGAGAGGTCACTCTCCAAACATTTGTGTCAAGAATTCTAGAGTTCGAGAAGAGTAGAGTTCTTGATATAAATCAAGAACTGTTTTGCTAACAGACGCAAGAACCCCGCTCCGTTCTGTGAACGGATTAAGGGCAACCCGCTGCGCACCGAGTGCTCGCCGCGCCGCACCGCGGTCGTGCTGTGCAACCTGGTGCGGCACGACAACATACTGCCCAGGGCTTACCAGGTAACTCATAATCCTTAAGTTGAATGGAATTCATTCTATGAATTATCACTGTATTTCATGTTCTTGCTAATATTTTGTACTAGCTTTTGCCCGACATCGTCCACGCATAATTTAAAAAAAAAAGTAGCCTTGTGCTATTCCAGACTATAATCTATCTCTGTGCCAAATTTCATCCAGATCCGTTCAGCCGTTCTGGCGTGAATGAGTAACAAACATCCATCCAAACTTTCACATTTATAATATAAGTGGGATTACATCTTGCGTAATCCAAGCACCCTTCTTGAAGCTAACCCTAACGGCGGGGTTCCACGGTGCGTGATATCGCGGACTACCTCGCGCACGGCCGACGACCGCGGACATTCACGAACCGCGCACGAGGCTGTTTCCACGGTGCGCGATATCACGCACCTAGTCCGTCATTTTGTCATTCCAAAATCCAAAGTGAAAGAGAACATATCGCTCACCCTTTCAAGTTACATACATTTTTGACATGCTCGTCCGTGAAAACGCGGACGGCCACGGACCACCCCGCACGAGCGCGCACCGCACCTTTGAAGTTACCGACTCGCCGCGGATCGGCCCGCTTACGACCCAGGTTCTACGGTGCGTCGGTGCGGGCTGGTGTGTGTCCGTTCGCGAAATCGCGCATCGTGGAACCCCGCCGTAACAAGATCTCTTTGTCGACCAGTGGGAAGATATTGTGTTTTCGATTATGATAGTGTAATAACATTATTTTTCGTATATCTTTTCAGTGATAGTTATTTGTGTGTACTAACTAAATAAGTAAATAAATCAGTCCTGCGCAATTTTATTTTGTGTTGGAGACAGACTTATTTATGTAAAAAAATAAATATTGCTACGCCTATTTTACAGTCGCCAGCTTACTTGTTTCTGTTCCTGTTCCTCCTCCGAATCCGCTTCCTTTTCCTCAACCACATCCTCATCCTCCCTACTCAACAACTCTACTCATAACTTTGAAGACGTTGGATTTTCATTGGTCCGTCCGAGGTCTAGTTTTTGCTTTGCTCTCAAGTAGGTAAGTGGTTTGTTCCTATTTTTTTTTAATTGGATGTGTTCCCCCTCCCTCAGCACTTCGACGTGCTACCGCACACTCCCCCCGGGGAGGAAGCGCACTACGGCGGCTCCGTCTCCCTGGCGGACTACTGCCCCTACCTGCAGGAGTTCACCTGGCGCCACAAGAGCGTGCTGGTGCGCGGCAGCCGCTGCTCCTACGAGGAGAACACGCCCAGTCAGTACCATACACAATAAACTGCACACTATACACTGTGCACTATAAACTGTACACTGTACACTATACACTATACACTATACACCGTACACTATACACTGTACACTGTGCACTATAAACTGTACACTGTACACTATACACTGTACACTATACACTGTACACTATACACTGTACACTGTACACTATATACTGTAAACTATACACTGTACGATTGTACCCTATACACTGTACAATATACACTAAACACTGCGGCAGCTCCCAGGCGGACATGAAATACACCAACCCGCACTGGCCCGGCGTGATGGATTTCAGCCTGAATCACCCTCGCATTGAGGGGAGGCCCTTTCCCAGGAGTGGAATGTTAAAAGGGCGAATATTATTATTTTTAAGTAATTCTGATAAATCTCAATTTACATTTTTAAATACAATTATAAATAAAATACAATAAAAAAATATGAGTATGATCATTTTATTAATCGTTTAATTTGATTAAATTTGTTACAGAGGCTGACGTGAACTTCGCTTTAGAGAATTACGGCGCTCATTCGAAATGTTTCGACCATAGTGACAGGGTGTGGGAGCAGAAATCTTGTAGACAGGTAAACAAATATAATAATAAATATAGCATAAACTTTTTACATACCCACCCTAAAAAATTGTATAAATTTTTACTCCAAAATACCCTGAGATATTCGTATAAATTTTGACTCCAAAATACCCTGAGATATTTATATAAATTTTGACTTCAAAATACCCTGAGATATTTATATAAATTTTGACTCCAAAATACCCTGAGATATTCGTATAAATTTTGACTCCAAAATACCCTGAGATATTTATATAAATTTTGACTCCAAAATACCCTGAGATATTTATATAAATTTTGACTCCAAAATACCCTGAGATATTTATATAAATTTTGATTCCAAAATACCCTGAGATATTCGTATAAATTCTTCCTCCAAAAGGCCCCTAAAATATTCCTAGATATTTTTACTCCAACAATATTCTAAAATATTCGTATAAAGCACTCCAAAAATATTCTAAAATATTCGTATAAATTACTCCAAAAATATTCTAAAATATTCGTATAAATTTCTACTCCAAAAATATTATAAAATATTCCTAGAAATTTTTACTCCAACAATATTCTAAAATATTCGTATAAATTACTCCAAAAATATTCTAAAATATTCGTATAAATTTTTACTCCAATAATATTCTATAATATTCATATATATCGCAGTATCACATTGGGCCTGACTTAATGGAAAGAGGCCATTAGGAAAAAAATATAAAGTACCCATTTCTCTGCCTTTCTCGTATTCTTCATTGTGTATTTTATTTTTTCAGATCAGAGAGTGGCAACACTGGGGTTCGGGTTGCTATAAATATAAATGCGAGAGTGGAAGACTGCATATTGTGGTAAATATAATATTTTTTTTTGTCGGCGCCTACATAAAATCGGTGTCCAGCTTCATATTAAAATATTCCGCCACGAGAGCAGCTGACACAGTTGGGCAATAATTACTTGCGATTAATTAATTGCTATTGAACTTAATTGCAATTGTGGAGTCACAAATGTCACAATTAACAATCTATTGTGATTTGTTTGTGATTGTTAATTGTGACTTCCAGATGCAATTAAAATGAATCGCAATCAATTAATTTTAATTAATTATTGCCACAAGGTGGACCGACGGCCTAGTGAAGGTCGCGGGAAACCGCTGGATGCAAGCAGCACAGGACCGGTCGTTGTGGACAACCTTGGGGGAGGCCTATGTCCAACAGTGGACGTCTTTTGGCTGTCTTCTATCGGGCCCGACACCCGATAAGTGAGAACGGGCCGTAATGTGTAAATGTTTTGTTGTTGTTTTTTTTATACGACTCCGGTGGTAAAAAAGCGTACGGCCCTAATGTTAAGCAGTTATCGTAGCCTGTATAGTACGTTTTTCTATACTTGTCCTATTTCGTAAGCAAAGATGGCGTCCAGCGGGGCGATTGCGTAACTTTTTTGTCAATGTTTCAATGGTTTCATATATAATTGACACAGGATGAACGAAACCAATTGAAACATTGACAAAAAAGTTACGCAATCGCCCCGCTGGACGCCATCTTTGCTTACCAAATAGGACAAGTATAAAAAAACGTACTATAGATGCTTGTAATACCAAAAGCATTGCTCGCATTTTGCCGACCTAAAGTGGGAAGGAGGGAGGGGAATGGGGGGCGGGTGTTGGGCTTCCGGCTTTCCCACTCATCGTAGCTGTAATAACTGCTTTACACCGATATTCTGTGAGGGTGGTACTACCCCGGTCGAGCCAGCCGGTCTATGAGCTGCAGTCAATTGGCTACAGCTTGGCTCTACCTTGAAAACCAGCTACAACTAAGTGCGATATCGCACGAGGCAACCATGGTTGCGCCATCAGCGTGTAATTCGGTAGCTGACACCGAATTGGTTGCGCTACCAAGCGGACACCAGGTGCGATACTCTCCATTCAGCTCTATACAATTTGTTGGTGGAGCGACTGGTTGCGCTACCACTGGTGTCCTCGTGCGATATAGCACGTCTTCGGTCGCTGATAGCGACAAGGTCGTGACCGGGCAGTAAGGATGAATGTGAATTTCCCAGGTGGGTAATTACACGTACACGTGCTACCACGCGGGGCAGTCGCTGCAGGTGCGCGTGGTACGCAAGGGCTGGCTGCACAAGGGCGGCGTGCTGTGCCCGCCCTGCCGTGACCTCTGCGGCGAAGAGTTCGCGGTCAGTACCATACACAACATGGGTCAGAAAGGTTCTTGGGGCAGAAAGGTTCGCGGGGAAGAAAGGGTCTTGGGAAAGAAAGGTTCTTGAGTGGGGCAGAAAGGTTCTTGAGTGGGGCAGAAAGGATCTTGAGCGGGGCAGAAAGGTTCTAGGTGAAGAATGGTTCTTGGGGCAGATAGGTTCTCGGGGCAGAAAGGTAATTTAAGTCCCGTGTGACGTCACACGCACATGGCGCACATTATATGTATAAAATGTGTTATGAAATCGCAACGGATGGACCGATTTCGATGATTTCAAAACTATATTGATAAGAAAATTTAGTTTTAAGTACCTATAGTGTTGGTTATGAGTTGATTCGTTAACCTAGTATTGATTCTCATCGCTGCTATGTTGCATAGCGTCGCTATTAGCCCCCCAGTAACTCTTAAATTATGTTAATAATATTATTTTTATTTTTTTCAGTCCAGACAAGAATATTGCAAAGGGGGGGAAGAGCCGTTACCCCCTAATTTGTACCCTAACGACGTCCTCACGTGCGGGGTTGCCATGACAACGCCGACCGCCATCTTGTCCACCGCCGCCATCTTGTGTTCGGTTGTCAAACACTTGTTTTAATTTAGAACTTGTTACCAGTTATTTTAGGTTTAAAATAGACTGATCAATAAGTCAAGACACCACTTACGTCCAGCATTGTATGAGAATGTCATCGTCAAAAGTGGGCGGAGTAACGGGGGAGACGGCGAGTTTTGATTGGTCCGTTCAAGGTCCAATCAAATGTCAGGTCCCACATAATGCAGTGGTAATGCATACGGGGTGCCTGGCTGTGCGGTGTCTATGGCATATTGGTCTGTGGATAAAAACGAGGCCCTGCATTCAAATGACTAGGTTTCAGTCTAATCGTATAGACTACGGTTCATACCTTTTCATGTATGAAATACGTAAAAAACTTAACATTTTTCTTATGAAAACTCAAGACTGTCCAGCCCACTGGTGCGGGAAAATCGCAGTTTTCACCCGATACTCATCCAAACCTCTAAACTATTCTTTCGAACCTTTGAAACACTGCACTGTGTTAATTTTCTTTAATCGTGTTTTGAGTGCGAATAATTCGCGCGAATTTTCCGCAACAGTCGGTTAGAGCCAACGAGATTAGAAAAAAATCTACCGTCTATGGTCGGAGCAGCTATTTTTAAGTTATGTATGTGTGTGTAAATGTATATGTTGACGTAAGTAAATATGTTTACGGATGTCATTATTTTTAAAGGACCAACTTTGTAAATAATATTTAGTCATGTTACAATTAAGTATACTTAAATCCTACTTAATATGCTCTTGAATGCCATAACTTAATTTATTTTTTAAACTTATTTTATTTTTATATGCTATAACTTTTGATAATTTAATAGTTAACTAACCTACCGAGTACTAGCAAAAAACTTCGTTACTCAAACTTTACTCAAATTTAAACGCCTCATCCCAACAACCTTCTCAATCTGAGCCTCATTGAAAAAGGCAACATGTTTTTTGAGGAACGTTTGAGCAAATATCTCTTAAAATGTTTTAACAAGAATTTTGTTTAATGTCACGTTAAATGGTTAAAGTTGACAAGTGACAAGTTCAAGTTGCAAGTCAACTTGACTCGCCTCCTAGTTGTATAAGTGTGCAAGTTGACAAGTAGAGTTGCACCACGTATTGACCCACTACTTGTCAATTTGAATTTAAACTTCTTGGTATTAATTAAAAATTGAATGGCAGCTTTTTCTAAATGATAGCTCGGGTACAATCAATTAGTAAGCAAGTAAACAGTAGCAAGTAACTGGCAAGTACGCATGTAAGCAAGTTGCCAGTATACAGGGTGAATTTTTCAAGTGTGTGTGGATGGCCAAATCCGAAACTATGAGGAATATCGAAAAGTACTTAAAGGAGTCTCGGGGCCGATTTTGATGAAAAGTAAAACTGCATCATTGGATTTTTGAAAAAACAAAATTCGTAGCCGGGAATCGAACTAGTTGATTTTGAAAAAAAAACCACATACTGTATTATTACACAATTCGATAGTGTCGCTGATAAGGAACGAATTCTGGGAAGTAATGACATACGGCGAACTTAATTAAAGTGTTCGTTTTTCAATGGTTATATCGCCAGACTCATATCAACTGTCCCAAACTAAGCAACGCTTGCGTACCGTACAACTTTAGGCTATGGTAATGGTCCTATTATCAATGGAGCCAGGAAATTACTCGCTTTTAGCGGCTCTGTCTGAACTGACCCATAGTAGAGACTGTAAGTTACTTGCTTGTTTACTTGCATACGTTGAAACCCCCCTTATATTATTATGATCTTTAAATGATTTATTTTCTACATCGTCCATTATTGCTTTAATTGTATAATTGTAAATACTAGTAATATAAGTATATTTTTGGTGCTTTTAAATGTGATTTTATTTTCATTCCTAAGTAACTTTTAGTGGCAGATATTTATTTTGCAAAAATATTATTTTTTCGACATTTTTTTTAGTAGCTACGAGTATTTGCTTGTGAAAAATATGTTATACTAGTTAAGGCCTGTGTCAATCTTCAGATAACTTTTATCCACCATATAAATATGATGCTTTGACAGATATTAAATATGGAAAAACTGTCAAAACACCATATTTACTTATCTGGTGGATAAAAGTTATCCATGGATTCTTAACTAGCCCTTAATATTTTTTTTTATCCATTATTTTCTATTTATTTTGATTTAATATTTGACACTAGCAAAGTATCTTATTTCCAAAAAGTTGCCAATTTGACTTATTTGGAGTTTTAGACATTAAAAAAATAAGATTTTTTTCACAAGCAAGTATTTTAAAAATAAATTATGAAAAGTACGTGCTGTGGATTGTATAATTGTACTTATTTGTAATAAAAAGAGTATTTTTCAAACTGAACACGCATTTTATTTAAATAACAAGTAGCTCTTACTTTTTAGGTACTTAAGGGCAGTGGGACATAACCACGAACCACGGCTATCCTCTAGATGAGAATAATTTATTGTTTCATACATTTTAGGGCGTGATTTTTTGTTATATTATTATTTATAAAAAGTCATAGAACAAAAGTTGTTGTGATGTCAGTAATACAGTCCTGCAAGGTTGTTAGTGTTTTACCATTAACCCTGTATATAACGTATGTAGGAATTTAATACATATTGTAACAAAAACAACAGCAATATTATAATAGGGGCAATTTAACGCAATTCAAAATCAATTTCACGCGATCAATATCAAATATATAAAGGTTGTAAACGAATTAAATTATTTATATATTATTTACAATTCACAACAGCATGGGTAGACCAATTATAATATTCGTCGTATTATTCACACTTTTCAGCGACAGTATATCGGATTATACTTGTGACTATTATTTTGGTAAGTTTTTAACCATGGTGTTATTTTATGTTACTAAGGTGGCATACAAGCGCGCGGCCCACCTGATGTTAAGCAGTTGTTATCCTAGCCTATAGATCGCAATGATAGAACGTTCCATACCTGTTAAAATAATACACTAAAGTAGCGGCATTTGACGATGGCCGATTTGACGTTTGGGGGGGGGGGGAGAAAATGAACCTTATTATAACGGAACAAGACTGGCCATTTAAAAAATAAGAATTTCAAAAAATGAATGCGAAAATGAATGTTATTCCGTTATAATAAAGTTCATCCTTTCCCCCTCCCACATGTCAAACCGGCCATCATAATGTGCCGCAGGTATAGGAAACAATTGACGCAACAAGAACGACAACGTTGCACAACAACACGCGAAGTTGGCAGCTCGCGCGCAACATCGACGATTCATGTATGGACAACGAAAGCTGCACGTCACACACACACACATTCGTCACACACACATTCGTCTTCTTCTGTTTCTGTTTTGTTTTTACCCGACTACGGCGGAGGGTTATGATTTTGACCGGTATGTATGTATGTATGTATGTATGTATGTATGTGCATCTGTTCCCACCTAACTTCCAAACGACTTGTCGTAATTTGACAAATGAGGTATCGTTAGAAGCGGCTTAATAGCGCGCTGGTTATAGGCTATGTAACCTCACATAAAATTGCATATGGCGCCCTCTAGAGGACATAATGTCATGAACTAAATAAAAAACATTTTTTAATGAAACCGTGTGGGGTATCAAATGAAAGAGCTTGATGAGCACATTTCAAAAATATATATATATTGTTACATATAACTCCAAAATAATTAAATAAAAAATAAGTTTAAAAACTAAAACCCGACTACTGAAAAATCGCGCTCTAAAAAGTATGAAACAAGAAAATATTCTCATCTAGAGGATAGCCGTGGTCCGTGTTCATATGCCATTTGGCCCTAAAGGACCTACACGGACCACGGCTATCCTCTAGATGAGAATATTTTCTTGTTTCATACTTTTTAGAGTGCGATTTTTACCCGACTACGGCGGAGGGTTATGATTTTGACCGGTATGTATGTATGTATGTATGTATGTTTGTATGTATGTATGTATGTATGTATGTATGTATGTATGTGCGTCTGTTCCCACCTAACTTCCAAACTACTTGTCGTAATTTGACAAATGAGGTATCGTTAGAAGCGGCTTAATGGCGCGCTGGTTATAGGCTATGTGACGTCACATAAAATTGCATATGGCGCCCTCTAGAGGACATAATGTCATGAACAAAAAAAAAAACATTTTTTAATAAAACCGTGTGGGGTATCAAATGAAAGAGCTTGATGAGCACATTTCAAAAATATATATATTGTTACCTATAACTCCAAAATAATTAAATAAAAAGTAAGTTTAAAAACTAAAACCCGACTACTGAAAAATCGCGCTCTAAAAAGTATGAAACAAGAAAATATTCTCATCTAGAGGATAGCCGTGGTCCGTGTTCATATGCCATTTGGCCCTAAAGGACCTACACGGACCACGGCTATCCTCTAGATGAGAATATTTTCTTGTTTCATACTTTTTAGAGCGCGATTTTTCAGTAGTCGGGTTTTAGTTTTTAATTCAGTAGTCGGGTTTTTGTTTCTACCTTTTTGTTGTTCTGTCTGTTTATTTATATTTTTTGTTTTATTTAAACTGTGTTGTGTGTCTTTTGTGCTGTGCCAAATAAATGTTTTCTTTCTTACTTTCACGTTGCCGCAACATTATGAGCAACAAGTTGTGCAACTTGTCGCGCTTCAAATGTTGCCTAATGGACACGATACTTGAGTAAATACTTAATTCTTACAGGGGATCAAACTTGGGCTTTCTCCCATGTAGTTTACTACGAAATCCACGAGATACCGGCCGGGGAACGAACCTGGCAACTAAACCTACCCGTGCGTATCTGAGGGCAACATATTTCGAGCTCACCAGCCCCCCTAGCCAAGTGGCTTCATCTACAAGCGTTTCTACAAATCGCTACGCTTAATGTATGGAAATGACATTTTACAAGTCTATAATTAGATCACGTGACCTATGTCATTTCCATACATGAAGCGTAGCGATTTGTAGAAACGCTTGTAGACGAAGCCACTTTTCTAGAGAGGCAGGGTCTAGTCTCTTAACAATTAAATATATATAAATGTAACGTCACGACTTTTATCCCCATGCGGGGGTAGTCAGAGGCTTGAGTGGCCATACACCACCACATTGTGGAGGTATTAAGTCAACTCAAAGCCCACGTTTCACCAGATAGTCAGAACCCAACGTGACAGGTGGTGAACCTTGTCGCCGTGTATACAGGAACTGACTATTACCTAATCCCGAGGGATAGGTAGGTTTCCTCACGATGTTTTCCCTCACCGTAAGCGAACTGTAAATTATGCACATAGATGAAAATTCATCCATTGGTGCATGCTCCACCGGGGATCGAATCTGGGACCTTCTGATTGCTAGCCCAACGTGTTTGCCCCTAGGCTCAGTTGCATAAGTTAACAATTGTACATTGCGAAAACTCTGGTCTCTAACAATATATTCTTTCGGTTCTCTCACTCATCGTACGAAACACACCTATAATAGCTGCTTTACGCCGATCTTCTGTGAGAGGGTGGTACTACCCCGGTCGAGCCAGCCCGTATATGAGCTGCAGTCAAGTGTGTTGGCTACAGCTTGGCTTTACCACGAATAAATGTTTATATTGTTTTATATAAATAAATAAATATAACGTCACGACTTTTATCCCCATTCGGGGGTAGTCAGAGGCTTGAGTGGCCATACACCACCACATTGTGGATGTATTAACCAACTCAAAGCCCACGTTTCACCAGATAGTCAGAACCCAACGTGACAGGTGGTGAACCTTGCCGCCGTGTATACAGGAACTGAACTGAGGAGGAACTTGTTTTCAATGCGATTAAAATAAGAATAGGACGGGCTCTCGGCTAACTTCACTCGTATAAGTACGGTACCAAGTACTGTACTTGTGAGTGAAGTTAGCCGAGAACCGTACCAAGTTCCAGAGTTGACGTCACAACATGGCGCTAGGCCGGTCCTATTCACATTTAATCGCATAGTATTGTTTTTTACAGCATCCTCCAAGATATATGACTAATTTCGTGTGTATTAACATGACTGATGTTGACAAGGCGACCACGAGAGTCTCATACGCGGCTATATTCAGCTTGATAACAGTGCAGTTGGCAGAACCAACAAGATGGCCGATACCAATGACAGTACTCGCTATGGGACACGGATATTAGAAAACTTTAGACCACTAAGCCAACTAGGCACTAGCACTAGCCTAAATTACGTCACACGTAAAGGGGGGAGGGGGTCGACGAAATGTGACATTGTGTGACAAGGTCCTAAGTTAAGTGACGTCACATTTAAAAATCTAATATATCTATCGCCGCCAACTGGTTTAATACGCTATTCAATTGGGCGGCTAGGCCGTTCATTAAACGCCGACACTCAATTGGACGCCTAGGCCGTTCGTTGAATTGACACATATAGCAAAACGTCCAACGAGTTGGCTGGTTGAAAGCTAGCCTTTTGGAGAAGGCTGAAACAAAAGCCGCCGGGTCATTGAAATTTAATTTCTTTTTCCGCCACTGCAGCGCCAGTAGTCATCTAACAAATATGGCGTCCCTATATGTCAACAGCTGATTAAATGTGTATTGTTTTTTTTTGTCGAATTACCGTGTTTAGTGATTTTATAGTGTGCTAAAAAGTTCAAATGACAATTATTAATAGTAAACAAGACTATAACATGGATTTAACTACGAATAATGAGACGGAACCGAATTTTAAACTAATTGAGGTTATCAACAATGTTCGAAAGGCTAAGGTGACCATGAATTATTCTAAAAGCATACGGACGCTTATGCAGGATTACTGGATGTAATTTCGTTTGGATATATTAGTAAAACAATGTTTAGAATTTAAACGTCTTACATATTGCACGCGTGAGCGAGCGAAGCGAGCTCGGGACTTTGGGGCACTCGACTTGGCTGGGTTAGGTTCGAAGGAAATGATGGGGGTTAGCGAGCGAGCGGAGCGAGCGAGCTAAACCCCCGTCATTTCCTTCGTGTTAGGTTACTGGTGACCCCGAACCCAGAAATAGGAGCCCCGCGAAGCGGGGCTCCGTCGACTTTGTCATAGACGTCATGGTCACCCTAATAATATTCACAAATGTCATTCACCCAAGTGCCTAAGCAACGTTCAGCCCCTTTTTTAAACGTTGCATTCTACAATTTGCCTAAGCGTCCTTTAGCCATTGTATTGAGTGCCGGCGTTTAATGAACGACCTAGCTGCCCAATTGATTGGCGTATTAAACCAGTTGGCGACGACATATCCAAGTATTATAATTGAAATTTGAACGGTTAACGAAACATTTTGAAAATTTCTGAAAATTGAAAAAATTATGTGACGTCACACAGGGAGGGGCGGAGTCTCGCAAATGTGACAAGCTGTGACAAGGGGGGAGGGGTCTAAAAATCATGAAATTCGTTTGAAGTGCGGCGGCGGTGTGCGGGAGGTGTGGCGGGCGGGGAAGCCGCAGGCGGTGTCCGGGTGCGGGCGGGGAAGCCGCATTCCATCCGAGTGCCTAGTTAGCTTGGTAGTGTAGTACGTGGTCATTTTTTAAGCTATGGAAAAAAGTATTAAGAATTTGTTGCTTTTGTTGTAAAGAATAACCCAAAATAGAAAGTTGTAATCGACTTGCATTTCTTCTTATCGTATGGTTCCCTGGTACCTGGTGTCAGAGTTGTTCAAGCCCGAAGGCCTCTGACAAGGCTTAACGACTGTCTAGATGACAACAACCGGGACCGACTTTTTACGTGCCCTCCGAAGCACGGAGACGCTCAGTTGAAATGCCACTAACGGTCACCCATCTCTGACTGACCTTGCCAAGCGTTGCTTAACCTCCGATCGTTTACCGATCAGTGATTGCAGCTGGCTATGAGCACAAGTAGATAGCGATATAAGGTCTAAGGCCCGTATAAATATATCGATCTCAAGATTGAAATCGAACTTGAGACGCTGTTTTTGTCAGATGTTCCATACATTAAACGTCAAAACTGCATCTTAAGATCGATCTCAATTTTGAGATAGATTTATTAATAAGTGCCTAAAAGACCGGAAGTCGAGAGATCTATTAAACTGACAACAGCTAGCAGGCTATCTAATCTGTGGTGCGAAGCGGGAATCGAACCCCTTTGGAAGATGTTTAACCAACACGACTATTATAATATGCTAGGTACTATATATACTATTATATATAGTACCTTTTATGTAACCCGGACATAAATTTTAATTAATATTTTTACTACTTTAATTAATTTGATAATTGGAAATTGATTATTATTTAAGCAGTTTTATATTCACTCATTACTATTTAGTGATTGGTTTAAAACAGTTGTACTCAACATGTATTTACTTTTCGTATTCATAGGTAAGTTTTTAATAAAGTATAATTAATTCTGACAAATTATAACTATTAAGTACGGCCACTCAAGCCTCTGACTACCCACCGAATGGGGATAAAAGTCGTGACGTTATATTTATTTATTTTTATTTCAAACTTCTTGCTATCGTATGGTTCCCTATTACCAGGTGTCAGAGTTGTTCAAGCCCGAAGGCCTCTGACAAGGCTTAACGACTGCCTAGATGACAACAACCGGGACCGACTTTTTACGTGCTCTACGAAGAACGGAGACACTCAGTCTCATGCCCGTCTCATTCATTATTACGAGCGAGAGAAGGATAGCAATAAAAAATAACAAAAAACAATCATTAATAAATATCGCCAGAATTATATACCAACTGTATGGTCCCAAACTAAGCAACGCTTGTACTATGGGTACCGTACAATGGACTGGGGGCGATCCCATTGACACCCAGACCAGGGTACATTACGTAAGGGCACTGCAGCGGGTTCGATTCCCGCGAGAAGCAAATAAACGGTCTATTCGTAATTTACCCTGGTCTGGGTGTCACTGGGATCACCCCCAGTCCATTGTATAGTATCCAGAGTACAAGCGTTGCTTAGTTTGGGACTAGTTGGTAAGCCTGGCGAAATTTGACGGGCCCGTTGGCGTGGTTGGTAAGATTCCGCCTATCACGCTGCAGGTCGTAGGTTCGATTGCTACCTGGGACATGCATTTGTGTGCATGAACATGTCTGTATGTCCCGAGTCTGGGTGTATATGTATATTAAGTATGTGTTTACGAACAAAAAGTAGTATATGTAGTAATATCAGTTATCTGGTTTCCATAGTACAAGCTCTGCTTAGTTTGGGATCAGGTAGCCGTGTGTAAAATAATGTCCCAGGATATTATTATTTATATTTATGTATAGGGCTGTCATACATCAATGTGAGCAGTACCTACGTGCTGCTGCAGGTGAGGAAGCAGGACGGCAATCTTTCCAACGTGGACGCTCTGATCCACAGAGTAGTGTCGTCCGACAAAGTCGACCGGATAGCCAATAAATTCGCGAGGTAAGCTGCAATGATGACCAAGCTTGAAGGCCGAGAGCGTAGCTAAGCTTAGCTACAGGTATACCACAAGCGCTGTACCTCGCCTCAGGTAAGCGAGCAGCGAGACTGGGGGCTGATCGCTCTCGCCGTCCCACTCCAACCCTCCGACCTCCCCACACATACCTAAGGCGCGGTACAGCGGTTGTGGTAGTACTATAGAGGCCATCATAGCGTGGCCAGCAGTACAGTCATTACGGACCAAAGCTTGTATAGATAGTGCTTTACTTAAAAATGCGACTAATTTAATCACTTTAGTTCTAGCTAGCGTAAATGTTGTCAATGTAGACGGTGGGGCCAAAATTCACACCCTAAATAAGGGGGCGTCCATAAATTATTGATGATTGTGATTTTTCGAAACCCTTCCTCCTTGGTGAGATGTCGTGAAATTTGGCTCGACCCTCCCCCTAATTTCACATGATTTTTTTCAAAAGCCATATTTTAGTAACGAAACATATTTTACTTAATTTAACCCTTAATTTCTTCAGCGAAAAAAAATTACGTGATATTTACCGAGACTCCCCCTTTCCCCTACGTGAGATTCGATTTTACCCCCCCCCCCCCAAACGCCTCATGTAATGGGTGCCCCCTTAGTCACGCGTCAACCAGCGTGTGCGCGCGCGCAAATACTACTCCACCAAGCCAACTAGGAACCTGTCAAATGTGACGTCACCCGCACAGCAAGGCGGTGGCGGGTGTGCGGGCGGGGAAGCCGCATTCCATCCGAGCTCCTAGTTGGCGTGGTTGAGTAGTAATTACGTAGAATATTTTCTTGTATCACTTTCTAGAACTTAAAACTAAAAATATTAATATACACAGAAACAAGAAACGATTCATATAATTTGTAATCGATTTTTCGTGATAATCGAATATTCAGGATTCCAATTTCTTTGTTTCGCATCCCTAATTAAGTCATTATGACAGTTGTCAAAACGGACTTATATCTCGACGACTATAATAGCGTCATATGTTTATTTTACAGAAAACAATTCGCCCATGTCAACGAAAGGTCGGATACTGAGAACAATTTGGACAACGTTGTTCTATCTATCAATACCGGGGCAGCTAGGGAGGCGCCTAAATCGAATGCTATCGATGTTATCGACAAAATTATTAAAACCGTAACTAATTTCGCGAACAGCCAACCAGCAGTCAACTTCAGGAGTCAGGATTACATCAGTAAGGCGGGATATAGATGGATTAATTATATATATTCTTCTTCTTATCGTATGGTTCCCTGGTACCTGGTGACAGAGTTGTTCAAGCCCGAAGGCCTCTGTCAAGGCTTAACGACTGTCTAGATGACAACAACCGGGACCGACTTTTACGTGCCCTCCGAAGCACGCTTGAAGCGGTAGAAATAAAAACACAACTGCACAAGGACTGCTTAAAGCAGTCATTGCCGACTGCAAGCAGTCCGTCTATGGCGACATTTCCCAACACGAATCTAATGCTAAAATATTCTTTCAGAGCCCGAAATAGTACATTTCAGATCGGACAGACCGTCAGTGATGTTTGAAATCAACTCAAAATCAATCATAAAAGCGTTGAAAGATGTTTTATCTTCGAAAGCAGTCGCGAATTACGTCGACAAGGTAACCAAAGAAGCTGCCTTGGTCTATAGAACACTGAAAGATGAATTAAAGAATTAAACTATCGCAAGAGTTAATATAAATATTCAAATCATTTAATTAAAGTCTCGTATCCACTAGGCAACAATTGACGCGCAACAAGAACGGCAACGTTGCACAATAACGCGCGACGTTGCCAGCTGGCGCGCGGTTTGTTGTTTCTGGGCAACATGCAGTAAAGCATGCTGGAATTATATTTTGCTTATAGCGCGGCCAGCAAGGCCTGCAATGATGACCAAGCTTGAAGGCCGAGAGCGTAGCTAAGCTTAGCTAGAGGCCAGCATACATAGAGGATAGCGTGGCCAGCAGTACAGTCATTGCAGACCAAGGCTTGTATAGTGCTTTAGGTACTAAAAGATGCGACTAATTTAATCACTTTAGTTCCAGCCTAGCTTAAATGTTGTCAAGGGTAGACGGTGCGCGCAACAATTTTTTGACGTGACAACAAAAGTTGCTTGTTGCCGATCAACATGATGAGCAACATGTTGTGCAACGCGCTTCAAATGTTGCTTAGTTAATACGAGGCTATAATATTTAAGGCTATTGCAGGCCAGCTACTTTTAATCGATGTGTCATTCATAAAATTACCGAGGGAAATAAAAAAAGTCATAATATTGCTTTATTTCATTTAATTAAATATAAAAATACATTAATTTCCATTAACATTAAATAATTATGTCTTTACCACTGCACCAAGCCAACTAGACACTCGGGTATAAATATCAAATGATAATAAGTCAATGATTCCGCGGTCCGTCCACAACGTAATGAGCCTGGGCTAGTGATGGGGTGTTCTCGAGAACATTCTCACCCTCGGAAACTTAGTCGTGAGAATTTACGAAAATGTATCTTCTGAAGCATGTTAAACTTGGCATAAACCTCATTAAACATACAAGTATGGTGGTTTTAATTGATTTTAAGATTTAAAGTTAGGATAACGTCACCCAAAATATAAGATTCTCAAAAAATCTCACGAGTAAGTTTCCAAGGGTGAGATTGTTCTCGAGAACATCCCATCACTAGCCTGGGCACTCCTGCAGACTGTGACGGACCGCGGAATCATTGACTTATCATTTGATATTTATGCCCGAGTGTCTAGTCGGCTTGGTGGAGTAGTAGATACCGACTTAATATTTAGCCAGTAATGTCAAGTTATATAAAATAATAGTACATTACTGCCGCGGTCTCTAATGAGTGTGTTGTTGACCGCGTTGTTGATGGCCGAAAGCGCGGCGCAGCGCAGCTCGAGGCCTCCACAGCGCGGTCAGCATTGCAGCCCTTGATGAACAAGCTGAAATAAAGGCCGAGACCGAAGGTCGAGGCCTTTATAGCGCGGCTAGCAAGGGTAGCTATGATGGCCAAGCTTGAAGGCCGAGAGCGAAGCTAAGCTTAGCTTGAGGCCAGTATAGCGTGGTCAGCAGTACACTCATTAGAGACCAAGGCTTGTATAGAGCTTTACAAAAAAATGCGACTATTAGTTTAAACAAAACTAGCAAAGTGGGTATATAAAATTAATACAATTATATTTATATTTTACGAACTATATCTATAATTGTGTATTTTCTCTGTTTACGTTTCCATGGCAACGGCACGACCAACTCGTTTTTAACCTTCAATCAGTTTTTTTACGAACCATAAACATACCTGTTGGTTACGTTTCCATGGCAACGTTCAAATAACAACTATAATGTCGATAATACCGTGTAATAATACATTGTATGTCTAGTAGCTCTTTCAGTACGACAAATCCGATTTTGCTCGAAGAAGGTTTGTGAAATAATGACAACATTATAAACTTTTTTGAGTAAATATTATAAAGTATGCTTTTATTAGGTACTTGTGAATTATACAGGCTGTTCGGTTAAACGAGGTACATTCAAGACACATATACGCCACATATACAGTGTGTTAAGAGAACCCTGTCCGACCCGAAAACTTATTGTTGGGTATCGAGATTAGATTCTATTTTTGTAAAAAAAGGCCTCCCCTTTTTTTTGGAAAACAATTACCCCGTTCACATTTTTTTTTTCATAAAATGACGTCATTACGTACTTTGTGGTCAGAGGTGTCGCCACACGATCTAACATAATTACTGCCGGTGTTGTCATATTTTTAAAATTTGCTACATTTTGAGAGAAAAAGGCAAAAAAATGGCATTTAAAATTTTCATTAATATGTTTACTGTCATGATTTTTTTTTATTTGGTCATGTGATTGGGAAACCTAAATACCGGTTTCGGCTCGGACAGGGTTTTCTTAACATATTGTATACATAACAGCCCTTCCTCAAACACATACAGCTTTTGGCATGCGTAACGACGATATGTAATTTATTGTAAAAAAATAAATATAATTTTGCTGTGAAGCAAAATACGACGAAGTTTAAGTACTTATGTATCTATCTTAGAAGCGTATCTCGTGGAATGTCCCAAAAAAAGTCAATAGAATTTCATTTGTTTTGATGCACATGCGTAGGTGCCCGCGACACTCTATATTTAATCATATTTAAATATAGCACCAAACTATAGTCCGCGACAGGTCGAGATGACATTCGGGTTATGAGCTTTTTTCAGAATAAAATCCGAATCAAAATTAGCAGGACCCGCAACGCAACCGAATAATTTAATTTAATAATTTTGTGGGCGATTTTAATTATTTATCGGGTCCTGCTAATTTTGATTCGGATTTTATTCTGCAAAAAGCCGAATGTCATCTCGACCTGTCGCGGACTATACGTACACAGTTGTATCACAGAGAAAGAGGAAAATAGATAGATTACGAAGACAGAGAAAGAATGAAATAAAAACAACTTTAATACCTACCTACTATGTTATGAGTTTAGTTAAAATTGTAAAGAAAAGAATTAGCCCTTTATAGTAAAGGATGGAGTTACACTGGCATTACAAAGCACTTTTATTCCCACAAACGCTTTGTAAATCCATTGTAAACCAGTTAAACATATCTATAACGTTGGAGGGAAATGAAATATTTTCCACGAATTTAGTTTGACACTTTTATAAGTATTTCTGTCTTGCTCATATGTTACGAGAAAGATAAGGATAGCAATACATTAAGAGAAATTAAATAGGGGATAATCCTCATTCCGAATTTAGAGCCTGTTTCAGAATCACCAGATAACTTTTATCCACCAAATCAATATGACGTTCTGACTTGTTTTTTCGTATTACTCACTGTTATTACCATAGAGTAAAGAATAAAGAAAGAGGTGCCCTTATTAGATATATGTATGAAAAAAAAACGTGATCATTGTTTTTCATTTTCATTGTTCTATCTACCGGTAAATAGTTGAACTACTCGCTTCGGTTTATGTCGATGTTAGTACTAGGCCGACCACTCAGCCGAGTTGCTTAGGGCCAGTCCCCTTAGTAATTGGTCCATGGTAATTACTTATTCACAGTGCAATTTCATTTGTTTAATAATTTCTTATGATTTTTCTGATGCTTCGTTACTTCAAGATGGCTCGATATAACTCCTGCGTCGTTGTACAATAACTTGTTACATGCTACACAGTGTACGTATTTGTCGTTCAGCTGAAACAAAATAAATTATTAAAGGCCTGGGGGCTTACCACCACCTCTTATAGCAGTATTGTTTTAACGGTTCAGCGAATTTTTGTGCAATGACGTTTCTTATTGTCATGACAATAACGTACGTCATTGCACAAAAAGTCGCCGAAACGTTAAAACGTGCCTATAATTGAATCGCGATAAGAGGTCGTGGTAAGCCCCCTGTTTCTGAATCTGAATTCTTCTAAATCTGTGAGTAGTACTACTACTAACAGATGATCAGCGTAAAGTAGTTAATACAGCTGCGTTTTTTAGTACGATGAGTGAGGGAGCCGGAAGCTCAACACACACAACACATAAATATGGCGTTTTGACAGAAAATCTATCTAATCTATGGAAAAACTATGGAGTTATCTAGCGATGCTGTAACTGGCTCTAAATAAAACAATATGAAAAAACCAAGGAAGTTTTAAGTCTCTAACACCTGGAATGCGGACTTGGCAGCAAAAGTGAAGCCGACAGCGAGATACCATACTGAACGTTGTTTCCTTTGCCAACAAGAGTGACCATAATATTTTGAAATTTTGAGAACGTCCCCATGGACATCTAGTGAAAACGTGCTTTTGTTCCGAGATTGTTATGATAGGAAAATAATAAAATAAGGAAAGGGATGTTTATTTTCTTAAGAACATGAGTAGGTACAATAAATTAGTCTGCGGTGGCCAAACCACACGAGTGCCTGTCTGTATCTTGGCAACCTAAATGAAGTTACAAAATAGTATTTAAGATCGTAGATTTTGCCACTTTGTAATATAAAGTAACATGACACTTCACACGCTTGGACGTTGTCTAGGCTCTCCATATCTATGGTTTTTCCTATACTTATCTTTCCTATACTTACTCTTTTTCTATGCTATAAAAGGTACCTACTACTGTTAACATGTTATGTTTGATTTGGGCTGTGCAAGTTGTGACAGACGGACATAGAGACAGATAGACGGACAACAAAGTTATCATATTAGGGTTTAGTTTTTTTCCTTATTAGGTACGGTACCCTAAGAATATCTAACTAATTAGACCATAAGACAAAATTAAAGGACAATGGGCAAAACTGTATGGGACTTGGTCCAAATATCCACCACTGACGAGACCTACGTAACCCGATAGACCACTAAATACTGAGTAACTTTTACAAAGACAGTTCAACAAAATAAGCTGTAAGTAAAAAAATACGGGTAGTTTAAAAAAAAAAATGATTTCACCATTAGTATTATGTTTATACATTTTTTTCGAAAGGCAACAATATAAATACTCTTACTAACATTAAATAAAAATAAAATAAGCTGTCAGAAAGCAAAAAATGCCGTGAAAAATTTTTATTATTATTTTTGTTACCTGATGAAAAGTGAACAACAAGCGCTTCTATAAAATAAATAAGCAGGTACCTTCTATGCGTTACCTTACTTTTTCACTTATCATCAGGTAACAAAAATAATAATAAAATATGTTTCACGGCATTTTTTGCTTTCTGACAGCTTATTTTATTTTTATTTAATGTTAGAAAGTGTATTTATATTGTTGCCTTTCGAAAAAAATGTATAAGACATAACACTGGTGGTGCGTTCCAATCACTGTTAATTTTGTTATTTTCGTTATTTTTGTCCACAAATCACGTTCCACTCGCACCAACTTGTACTGAAAGTTATCATTATTATCGTTTTTAACACTTTTTGTGGACGAAAATAACAAAAATTACGGTGAATGGAACGCAGCATAAGTGTGAAATAAAAATATTAAAATATTTTTTTAACTACAATTTTTTTTTTTACTGACAGCCTATTTTGTTGAACTGGCTTTGCAAAAGTTACTCAGTATGTAGTGGTCTATCGAGTGACGTAGGTCTCGGAAGTGGTGGACATTTGGACCATTTTTGCCCATTGTCCTTTGTGCTAACGAAAAGGAACAGTGAGGGCAGGGCATTTTCCTTTAAAACTCGTTGTGTTAAATTAGGGACATAATCTGTCGGCTTAAAATGATTGCTGTATATGACGGAATTTTGGGTAATTTTTCTGTAGCCAATAGGTATTTGTTGTAACCAATTTACACGCCTGGGATCTGTAAAAGATAAAATTGTTTTTTTGTTTTTTATTGCTTAGGAGTAATCGGGAAGTGTAAAGTCAAAAGTCGTCCCAATTGCAAACAATTTCAATCGACAAACCATCGGTCTCGGCCTTTATTTTATATTGTCCATCAAGGGTTGCAATGCTGACCGCGCTGTGGAGGCCTGGAGCTGCGCTGCGCCGCGCTTTCGGCCATCAACAACGCGCCCAGCAACACACTCATTACAGACCGTGGCAGTAATGTACTATTAAAAAGTAACAAAAGGGTAAAGGAAAGGGGCCCCGAGAATTACATTGCCTGAAATGGTTAATCTGGCCCTAGACGTGCGCGTTCCTCGAGCGTGTGAACGACGCGAACGCCGTGTGCGAGCCCGGCGAGCCGTGACAACGCGGCGTGAGCGTCGCGTTTTACCAGCGTGTGGTCTGTCGCGCGCTGCAAATGCGACCGACTTCAAAAAGTAGCGATGTAGTCGTGCGGCAACGAAAAGCGCGACTTTATCGCTGCAAACAGTTCCCGTGGACGATATTCCTCAGTTAACACAGACACATAATAAGATTTATATTATAGTCCTTTTTACTAGAGAAATGTGTGTCACCCGAACATCTAAAATGTACTTAACGTGGAAAACATAGTTACCCACTTACCTATGTTAAGATAATCCTTAATTCGGATAATATTCGCTTTTACACCCTTCCATTACGCATATTCTACCCATTTTTATGAGAAAATTCAGCACAATCCTCTAGATTTAAAATTAGCTGAAAATGTCGTGTGTCACGCAAATTGACGTTCTGTGTTTCAAGTTTTTAATTTTATTTCTGCTACGATTCCTATAGACATCACGGAACTGACAATTACAAGCGAATTATTAAAGAAGGTAAGTACTTATTTCCAGATATTTATTTATATTTGAAATTTTAATCTTAGGATATTCTTATACTTTACCATAGGTATTTCATTAATCGACTTTATTGTTTATTATTCTTAACATGAAAATGTACCAAGTTTAAGGTGATCGAATAAATATTAACTGGCAACACAAGGGATGAAAGGTTGTACTGTTAGAAAGGGAAAGAAGGCGCAGTTATAGGTATCTGGCTCGGACCGGTTTTTATAATGCGTGCATCGTGGGCGTTAAGTCCGTCACATAAGGATTATTTTTGATTAAATGAATGGAAAATAAAGTTTGTAGTCCACAGTCATGTTCAATGGTATTACGTCGATGGAAAAAACAGATTGTAAAATAGGTTAGCATAGACAAGAATTACCTTTCTTATCAACGCCGGGCAATATTTACTGTCAATATTATTCATAATACTGTCATTATGTCGGTCTTTACAATGTATCTCAACATTTTCAGTCAAATTCTCTTCACAAATCAAACATCTGAATCCATTTACCGATCTACAAAGTCCATTCCAGTTATAAAAATCGATATTAAAAATGACACCATTGAGCTTAATTTTTTTATTATCTATTTTGTCTTTGACAGGTGTCATCTGCGGTGTTGCCACTATTCGAACGTGAAAAAGTATTTTCACTTTAGGCGCGTTCACATTTGATAGTTTGTCTTCTCTCTGAGTGGCAACATTGATTACTTTGGTCGATTTCCTTAGACTTTTCTTTGTTTTACATTGTATTGAGAGTTTTTGATGTGTGGCCCACTCAACGTGATTTGTCAAATGTGTGTGGTTGATGACTACGTTGCAGATACCACAATGGTATTTAAAATTATTCTGTAAAAAATAATTTATAAAAATATAAAATGCCCATTTAACATCCCACTCCTGGGCACAGGCCTCAATGCGAGGGGGATTCAGACCATAATCCACCACGCTGGCCCAGTGCGGGGTGGATTTCACATGTCTTTCGAAAATTTGTTAGATTTTCTAAAACATAGGTTTCCTCACGATATTTTATTCTTCAATGTAAGCAAGTGATAATCATATTGAAATTATGATTGGCACATAGATTTCAAAACAATCCAGAGGTGCGAGCCGGAATTTGAACCCTAGACTTAAAGTTAAGTCTGGCTTAAGTCTATCTTAAGTCGGGCTTACGCCCGCAAACCGCGTGCTTAACCGGCTGACGCTGCTATAAAATAAATAAGACAGTTAAAAGTGATGGAAGACATTTAGAGGCCATCCGTCCAAATTACGTCACACGTAAAGGGGGGGAGGGGGTCGACGAAATGTGACATGGTGTGACAAGGGGGGGGGAGGTCCTAAGTTAAGTGACGTCACATTTAAAAATCTAATATTAAAACCGAAATTTGAAGTGTTAACGAAAATTTTTGAAAATTTCTGAAAATTATAAAAAATATGTGACGTCACACAGGGAGGGCGGTCTCGGAAATGTGACCAGCAGTGACAAGGGGGGGAGGGGTCTAAAAATCATGGAATTCGTGTGACGTAATTTATGGATGGCCCCTTACTGTGAATGTCATGGCATGAAACTACACTGAGTGTCGAGTGTATCCCGAGCATTAGATTAATATAACATAAACTCACCTGTCTTATTAGATGTTTGCTATAGTTCTCCAAAAATCCGTGTTTCAACAAATTATCTTGATGCAATCCACTTTTAATATGACCACGGATTTTATCATTCGATAGCATAGTATTACATAAAAAACAATATTTCATATCACCACAAAACACTATACTATTGAAAGCGAACAGATTTATCACAAAATGTGTTTTTTTAATCATAATTTGTATATTTTCATCCATATTTATATTGTCAGTACAATTAAAGTAGTCATCTTTAGCTACTATTGGGGCTTTGGTGCGATTTTCAATCAATTTCATATGAGATTCAGGTTTTGGTTCAAGAGTTTTAACGACATCAATAGAATGAGCTTCGTTTTGTAAAGATACTATATTAGCATCATTGTAATATCCATGTTTAGTGTTGCCAAGCTGTTTAATAATATGATCCTTGATCCCCAATTTTTGATGATCAATTTGAGATTCTGTTTCGATCACACTACTAGTTAATTTAATTACATTTGATCTTTCATTGACCGTTCCAGTCTCTGAATTATCAATAGTTCCTTGACTAGTATTTATATCTTTAACATATTTCAATAGCACAACAGATGGTATATTTCTATCTCTATGCGCATTGAAATCTCTTTGGTCATCAAAATCACTATTCTCTATACCCCGATCATCATTATCAACAGAATCATCATATTTGACGTCAGAATAGTCGTTTTCAACGCTGTAATCATCGAATGGTCGATTGGTGTCATCATTTGAGTCATTAGTATCATAGAGACATTCACTAGCTCTGTTGTATGCAGCTAGTAAATTATTTTCATGATTCACACCAATAAGATGATTTGTTTCAGAAACAGGGATGACTAAATTGCACACAGCACAGTGAAATGTAAATTCATCGATCTGTAAAAAATATTTTAAAATATAATATAACGTCACGACTTTTATCCCCATTCGGGGGTAGTCAGAGGCTTGAGTGGCCATACACCACCACATTGTGGAGGTATTAACCAACTCAAAGCCCACGTTGCACCAGATAGTCAGAACCCAACGTGACAGGTGGTGAACCTTGTCGCCGTGTATACAGGAACTGAAACTTGACTTGAGGACTTTTAAAATATATAAAACTGGCAATAGACTGCAGCTCATAAATGGACTGGCTCGACCGGGTACCACCCTCTCACAGAATATCGGCGTAAAGTAGCTATTATAGCTGCGTTTCGTACGATGAGTGAGAGATCCGGAAGCCCAACCCCCACTCACCCTCCCTTTTTTCCATCTGTTCCACTCCCCTTCAGGTCGGTAACGTGCGAGCGATGCCTTTGGTATTGCAAGCATCTATAGGCTACGGCCTACCTATAGGGAAGTGGGACAGAGGAAGGGGCTTCCAGCCCTTTCATTACGCATCGTACGAAACGCTGTAATACCTACTTTACGCCGATCTTCAGAGGGTGGTACTACCCCGGTCGAGCCAGCCTGTATATGAGCTGCAGTCAATTGGCTACAGCTTGGCTCTATCACCAATAGAAGATGTCATTTATGAAATTTTTCATCATCATCACGTCAGCCAAAAGACGTCCACTGTTGGACAAAGGCCTCCCCCAAGGTTGTCCACAACGCCCGGTCCTGTGCCGCTTGCATCCAGCGGTTTCCGCGACCTTCACTAGGTCCTTGGTACCACTCCACCAAGCCAACTAGGAGCCTGTCAAATAATATACTGGGACATTTTTTACATACGGCTACCTGATCCCAAACTAAGCAGAGCTTGTACTATGGAAACCAGATAACTGATATTACTACATATACTACTTTTTTGTTTGTAAATACATACTTAATATACATATACACCCAGACTCGGGACATACAGACATGTTCATGCACACAAATGCATGTCCCGGGTAGGAATCGAACCTACGACCTGCAGCGTGGAAAGCGCCACCACGCCAACCAAAGCCAACGGGCCCGACTAAAATGTGACGTCACCCGCACCAACACGCGGTGGGGGGTGTGCGAGCGGGGGAGCACTCCATCCGAGTTCCTAGTTGGCTTGGTGGAGTAGTACGTGGTCGCCACTTTTTTTTATTTTTTTTTTTATTGGACTGCGGTGGCAAAAAAGCGTACGGCCCGCCTGATGTTAAGCAGATACCGTAGCCTATAGATGCTTACAATACCAAAGGCATTGCTCGCACATTGCCGACCTGAAGGGGAGTGGGATGGAGGGAGGGGGAGGGGGGTGGGCTTACGGCTCTCTCACTCATCGTACGAAACGCAGCTGTAATAGCTGCTTTACGCCGATCTTCTGTGAGAGGGTACTACCCCGATCGAGCCAGCCCGTTTATGAGCTGCAGTCAATTGGCTACAGCTTGGCTCTACCACCTGGCCACCTTGGCTCTCAAGAACCTTTGAGGCGCTCATAGCCAGCTGCAATCACTGATCGGAGGTTAAGCAACGCTCGGCAAGGTCAGTCAGAGATGGGTGACCGTTAGTGGCATTTCAACTGAGCGTCTCCGTGCTTCGTGCACATAAAAAGTCGGTCCCGGTTGTTGTCATCTAGGCAGTCGTTAAGCCTTGTCAGAGGCTCGGCTTGAACAACTCTGACACCAGGTACCAGGGAACCATACGATAAGAAGAACCTTTCCTTACCTTCCTCGTAATGCTGAAGTCAAATCTTCTTAACGGTTTGTATTTGGACAATTGGTTTGAGTGCGCCTGCGTGTTGATATGATCTTCCATAGACAATGGCTCAAAATAAGCATCACAGACAATACAGTTCGATAGATCATTGGCTAAATGAACTATGGTATGCCATTCCGATATTGATAGATGAATATTAGAGTTGATTAAATACCCTGAAATACCTTTTCTGACTCTTTGACAGGTAATTGATAATTCTTCGTCATCTAAAAAAAAAAACACATCATCACTTAGAAAAAGTAAGTAATATATTATAATATACTTGTTACGAAAAAAAACACCTTGTTTTAAACACCGTGTTTAAAACATGTTTTAATCATTTAAAACATGTTTTAATCATTTAAAACATGTTTTAATCATTTAAAACATGTTTTAAACACGGTAATTTATTCCTTCTGATTTAAATAAATGTTTTAAACAATGATTTAAACATGTTTTAATCAGTTTAAAACATGTTTTAAACACGGTAATTTATCCTTCTGATTTAAATAAATGCTTTAAACAATGATTTAAACATGTTTTAATCAGTTTTCATTTTAAATTTCCTGTTTTTTTGCAACTCTAATAATATACCTATATGGATATTTTATAGGACTGAGGTGGCAAACAGGCGTACGGCCCGCCTGATGTTAAGCAGTTACCGTAACCTATAGATGCTTGCAATACCAAAGGCATTGCTCGCACTTTGCCGACCTGAAGGGGAGTGGGAAGGAGGGAGAGGGTTAGGCATTCCGGTTTCTCTATGTAAAGGTAATTTAAGAAAAAAAAAAAAAAACTAAAATAAAAGTAGCCTAAGTTGCTCCTTATTAGGAGTGAGGCGTATTTAACATAACAGTTAAATAAAACAGGTTTCTTACAATAACAGACTGTCACCTGTGACAAACCAACCGAAAAAACAGCTACTGCTCCACGAGATAATAAAATGCCTTATACGACAGTCACAAGCTTTTCTTTATTCATGCTAATGACAATTACATTAGTTAGAATGAGATAAAAAATGTTACGCTGTGACACCCAATCACAGTCGTCACAAGCTTTTCTTTATTCATGCTAATGACAATTACATTAGTTAGAATGAGATAAAAAATGTTACGCTGTGACACCCAATCACAGTCGTCACAAGCTCTTTCCTTTTCTAGCATATGTTTAACACCTTAGTTAGAAAGAGAAGTACTCTATGGAAGGAAGTATGTGACGTAGTTGGGCTGTTATTGCGATCGGATACACATACATCTTTATGAAATGACTATTCGACCATTTATATCATATCGTGTAATCCAGAATAAAATAAATATTATTTTAATTCTTGTTGATCAAAATTGAATAATATATTTATTTAAACAAAAATAGGTATATTAGAATAGTTATAACAATAGTTTAGATTGTTTTTAGTACCTACGATAAAAATCTAGATTTTTTTTATTTTGTATACAATTATATTACAATGCTAACCCACATGATATTGTTTTCCCCGCTATATTTATCACCTAAAAACAGGCTGTGTGCACAGTAAACAGGTTTAAAGTTTTTATCTTTGCCACTTATTAAACGACCGGGTGACTATAGACGCCTGTCAAAAAATATCCTTAAACGTTAGGGTGACTAGAGAAACCCAGCGAACTTGTAATAATTAAACGCATTTTTTGTGTTGTCTGTGACCCCGGAGCTTTATGAGTGTTATACTAGATGGCTCTCTATTAAATAACGCGTCTATGGGCCTATGTCATTGGTCGTTGAGTGGAGCGTCGATATAGCAGGAGTTGTTTACAAATTAGTACTGAGCTTTATGAGTGTTATACTAGATGGCTCTCTATTAAATAACGCGTCTATGGGCCTATGTCATTGGTCGTTGAGTGTAGCGTCGATATAGCAGGAGTTGTTTACAAATTAGTACTCTAAAGTGTGTGGGTGCGTCATGCTCGCCGCCGCCGGTATAATGTAAACAACAATTGATTTATTATCCCATTGTGTTAGTGTTATATATTAAAAGAATGCTGAAGATTCATTCTTTCCGATTATCTATAAATTAAAAGCATCCACAGTTTGGTAAAAAGTGAAAAGTGATGTGAAAGTTTTCCGGACAGTGGGCAGCCAAAAACTTTCTTTTGTGTGTGCATCATATTATATTTCCGGATTGGATAGTCAGATTCTAATTGGAAAATAAGGTAATTATGAACAGGCATTTTTTAATTTGCTGTAACAGTTGTAGTTTTTTTTTAGAAAATACGTTATTAATCGGGGCGCTCGCCAAAATTTTCGCCATTTTCGCGAATTTTGACGGGTGGACGTTCAACGCCCCCAATATTTTGACAGATAGACGTACTATGATAGGACGTTTCAGTGGTTTAGTAACAGAGAACATAACAGTTTGCTCCCAGTTCCCACGTAGTATGAAATAACAGACTGTTATTTTATAACAGGTTTTTGGAGCTGTTATATATATGGAACAATAACAGACGGAGCAGGTATGCGATTTTAGCTGTTATAACCCACTCCTACTCCTTATAACATCACCTGCCAGTGAAAGTCCCGTCAAAATCCGTCCAGCCGTTTCAGAGATTAGCCGGAACAGATAGACAAAAAAAAGCTTTTTGGTTTGGGGGGGTATTTTAGGCCTAGCCAAAGGTCTGTGCTTGACACATTCAAAAACCTTAAAATATATATTTTAATACCATAAAAAAAAATACATCATGACTTTTTTATCCCCATTCGGGGGTAGTCAGAGGCTTGAGTGGTCATACACCACCACATTGTGGAGGTTTAAGCCAACTCAAAGCCCTCGTTTCACCAGATAGTCAGAACCCAACGTGGCAGGTGGTGAACCTTGTCGCCGTGTATACAGGAACTGACTATTACCTAATCCCGAGGGATAGGTAGGTTTCCTCACCGTAAGTGAACTGTCAATAATAATTATAATAATTAATAAAAGAAAATTACCTGTAATACAATTATTATCAAGATTTGTTCCAGAATCAACTTCTTCCAATGAAAATTCCACCAATTTGTCATAAGAAAGCTTAAATCCATCATAATCTGGTTTATATTCGTCAGCAAATGTCATATCTTTTATTTTATAATATTTTCTAAAAATATTTTCATTTTCAACGCATGCAACATTAGAATTTTTTAAAAGTTCTTCATTTATGAATACAGATGGCGTTGTATCATCTGTTGTTTCTGTATTGTCTATGGTTGGGGTTTCTGCCATAACTGAGGATTCTTCGGATGGTGTACTATCATTTTTAACGCATGCAACATTAGAAATTTTTAAATGTTCTTCATTTATTAATACAGATGGCGTTGTATCATCTGTTGTTTCTGTATTGTCTATGGTTGGGGTTTCTGCCATTACTGAGGATTCTTCGGATGGTGTACTATGAAAAAAGCAGAAAATTAATTTAGTTTTTTATGGAACTAAGATGGTAAACAAGCATACGGCCTGCCTGATGTTAAGCAGTAACCATAGTTTATAGATGCTTGCACGTTGCTGACCTGTGGGGAAAAGGGACAGAGGAAGAGGGTGGGGTAGGGTCTGCGGTCCTCTCACTGAACCTGTAAAAACAGTCAGCTGTAAAAGCTGCTTTACGCCCATCTTCTGTGAGTGGGTGGTAGTACCCCGATCGAGCCAACTGGCCCAAGGAAGCCATGTAGGGCACGGTCTCGGTCACAGAGTAAAGACTAAAGAAAGAGGTGCCCTTATTAGATATATGTATGAAAAAAAAACGTGGTCATTGTTTTTTCATTTTCATTGTTCTATTTACCGGTAAACAGTTGAACTACTTGCTTTGTTTTATGTCGATGTTAGTACTAGGCCGACCACTCGGCCGACTTGCTTAGGGCCAGTCCCCTTAGTAACTGGTCCATGGTCTCGGTGCTGTCAGTTTGAGAGAACGGGGACAAAATAACACGACCTCACTGAGAAGATCCGCCAAGAAACTCTGCGGGCTTGTCAAATGTCCTCGACCTCACTGAGAAGATCCGGCAAGAAACTTTTCAAATGTCCTTTCTTAGTGCTTACCTACCAGTAGCTTAGCTTAACTTAGACGGGCTCTGTATCAAAATTTGTTGGGGGGCCCAAATTAAGGGTAAAGATTTTTCACAAAGGGCCCTGTATCATTTGTTGGGGGCGCCAAATGATGGGTAAAGATTTTTCACAAAGCGCCTTGTATCATTTGTTGGGGGCGCCAAATGATGGGTAAAGATTTTTCACAAAGCGCCCTGTATCATTTGTTGGGGGCGCCAAATGATGGGTAAAGATTTTTCACAAAGGGCCCTGTATCATTTGTTGGGGGCGCCAAATGATGGGTAAAGATTTTTCACAAAGGGCCCTGTATCATTTGTTGGGGGCGCCAAATGATGGGTAAAGATTTTTCACAAAGCGCCCTGTATCATTTGTTGGGGGCGGCAAATGATGGGTAAAGATTTTTCACAAAGGGCCCTGTATCATTTGTTGGGGGCGCCAAATTATGGGTAAAGATTTTTCACAAAGCGCCCTGTATGATTTGTTGGGGGCGCCAAATGGAGGGTACAGAATTTTCACACACGTTCGGGGCCCCTGTAGTCCGGGGGCCCCGTATCATTGATACGGCTGATACGAAGGTAGCTACGCCCCCACACCTGCCTACGTTATAAGCAACTCCTACGCAACATTTCATACTTCTAGACCTACCAGTTTAAGCTGTGCGCAAGAATCTTTTAATAGAGGATAGACAAGTTGAGTTTTTGGTTAAGAAGAAATTCAACTTTATTCTGCTGCCTTAAATTCTTAGACAGAAAAACGAGCCGAGCGAGAGGCCCTAGTTGGGACCGTGTCCCTCTCATTTCGAGTTGCCATACCAAAATAATATTATTGTTGGGTAGTGATTGTTAGTTTTAAATCAAGCAAATAAATTAATTTAGTATTTATCGTGACTATTGTTAATATGATAAAACGTACGTGGCTGTGCGTCAGTCAGTCAGTCATCTGTCACTCAGTTGTTAGAAATTAATAATATTATGCGCTTATGGTGCGTTCCATTCACTGTTAATTTTGTTAATTTCGTTATTTTCGATCACAAATCTCGTTCCACTCGCACCAACTTGTACTGAAAGTGATCATTATTATCGTTTTTAACACTTTTTGTGGACGAAAATAGCAAAAATGACGGTGAATGGAACGCAGCATGAGAAATCAATCATTTATAAACACAGATTAATAGTAGGCAGATGTAGTCTTGGCAACAAACGATGTGAAGCCGGGTAGCATTATATGTGTGCGTGATAACTAGGAGCGGCACTAGGGGCACATACATCTGTGTGCGTGTAAAGTTGTGTACTTATAAGGCGAGATTGTATTCGCTTTTTGTTCTGTATTTGCTTTGGTGGCCTCACTTTCGTGTTCTATGCACTCCATCTGTAGCTCCTAAATCTATGATTATAAAATTGTAAATCTTTTACTCACCCTAAAGACATTAAGCACAAAACTTTCACCATTACAATAATTACTGTCAATATTATAACGGTTTTCACAATACAATCAAACAATACATAAAACAATAACACATTTAACACCTCACTGACTGTCATAATGCATTTTATTATTTACCTTCAATTTCTAAACAAACTTTCGGAAATGTAACTTAACTTAAGAGAATAGTGTTGTACGCACAGTATAAAGTCAACCAAATATCGATTGTGTTGAGTGATGAATCGATTTATCGAGATACATAAGTACGTATTATTTTAAACGGAATATTGTTTTTTTCATTCCTATTTAATAGGATCTTCTTTTATTGTATAATAAAATGATTGTAATGCTTACGATTATTAACAATGAAATAATTTTCGAAATAACTTCAAAATTAGTAAACATTCAGACATATAAAGTATCTTTGTATAAATTACACACTATGTCGTCATAAGTGTGTATTTTCAATAAGCGTTAATAGCGAATATCATTGTAATGTAATTATTTTCGAAAAAAAAAAAAAATAACATTACCTACCTATATACCAAAATATAATTGGAACTTATGAATTAATATAAAATATATACCAAATTCAATATATGAGGATTGTCTCCTGATATCAATTATGACGTTATTTCATTTTATTCTTTATCAACACGCAGTATATACGTACTTATGCTTGCGATGATTTTTCCACCGATTTGCTCTCGCTTTCATTTTCTTAAATGCCAGTATGATCCAAAATCTATAAATAGGTATGCAATCATGTAACATTTGTTTTGGTTTACCTCAATCGATATTTTTTTGTAGAGATAGCACATCACTAGATTTGAGGTTATGTATTTTACCAATCAGAGACAATAGATTTAACAAATACAAATAGTTACCATTACCTAAAAAACTATAACATTTATTTGTAAATAGACTACAATTTAATCGTAATCACGACGACGATAGTTATATTTTATGCAATAATCTAGTTTCAATAATTCAATTTTATTTTGGTTTTTGTGGTTCATTCTGCTAAAGATTGGTTAAGAAAAGTGGGTGGAGAGGTACAAAAAATGTATCTTCTCTTTGGTCAGTCTGTTTTGAAAGGGTTGCCAATTTCTGGGAAATTCCCAAAACTACGAATGAATATTTTAATATTTGAACGGAAAATTGTAATTTTATTTTGTATAGTATTGTTTTTAAAGTGAATATTTTATAATTATAGTTTTTCCACAATACATTATAAACTAACAACCCCTAGTAGTTAATAATAATAATAATAATAATATCCTGGGACATTTTTTACACACGGCTACCTGCTGGGCTATTACATAACTCAGTTGATAACTCGCTTCGGTTGTACACCGAACTTTGATGGTAACTGAGAATGACATAAAATTGGTATTATGTATCTCGGTGAATGGATATCAAGGTTCAGTGACTATGCGCTGACTTCCGGTGCTCTTCAGCACACGTCTTGACACCTCTATTTTTCATCGACTATTATACGGCTAAGTTGAATAACACCTTTAGAGCAACTTAGAGCGTTACAGGACGCCATTTTGAAGTACATTTTATTTTAAACGGTTTATAGACATTTGACATGACAAGTTCTTCTTCTTTTTTCGAGACATGAAAAGTTTTTTTATAATAAATAGGTAAGTTGTTTACCAAAGAGGATGTAACCACTACGTTTACTGTTTATCTCGGGAGTCAAGCGGATGTTTACTTGTGTTTTTTTAAGATGCTGGTTTTGTTCCTGTAGGTGTAGGTCGATGGTAAAAAAATAAAAAAAAACGTCACGACTCCCCATTTGGGGGTAGTCAGAGGCTTGAGTGGCCAGACACCACCACATTATGGAAGTATTGAGAGTCAACCCAAAGCCCACGTTTCCAACGTGACAGGTGGTGAACCTTGACGCTGTGTATACAGGAACTGACTATTTCCTAATCCTGAGGGATAGTTTCCTCACGATGAGATATTGTCCCTCATCGTAAGCGAACTGTAAATAATGCACAGAGAGGAATTTATGCGAAAGTTATTAAGTAGGTACCTACATACCTATTTTTGAATTATAGCATTTGTTGTATAAGGTAGGTTAAGCATAGGTATACCTACTAATTTAACTTACCAAATTTGCGTTCATAGCGAACTACTTAATAATAAATCTATGGTTGCCTATTACCTTTGACCCATAAAAATTTCTTGCTTTGACCAAATAAACAATTAGGTAATCCTTCCAAAAAAAATATCCGCATATCGCACACGCTATAAACCCCTTCTCTTTATTTTTAATATTATCAGTTTATAGTGATGATCACTGAAAACTTATAAATCACCAGCCTTTAGTAGTTGCTTTCGCGAACCTCTTTGACAAGTCCAGTGACTAACGTTTTGATGTCCATTTGCCTTACGTAATACCAATGGTTGGTTTATCGATACAAAAACTTCTGTCAAACTACACACCGGTGACCATCACCGAGATGACGTCATTTCAGTTGATAACTGGAGATAGGTAATACGAAACTAGCTGTTTGACAGCCAATCGATGATAACTTTGCCTATAGTTGTTCACTATGAGCTGTCAACTGAGTTATATAATAGCCCCGCTGATCCCAAACTAAGCAGAGCTTGTACTATGGAAACCAGATAACTGATATTACTACATATACTACTTTTTTATTTGTAAATACATACTTAATATACATATACACCCAGACTCGGGACATACAGACATGTTCATGCACACAAATGCATGTCCCGGGTAGGAATCGAAGCTACGACCTGCAGCGTGAAAGTCGCCATCACGCCAACCACGCTAACAGGCCCGTCAAAGGCCGTTAAAGGTCTTAGTTTTATTTTTTATGTTATGGCTGCATTTTCATTTAGGAAGTAATGTCCCTCATTTAATAATAATTATGTTTCTTTCATCTGCTACAATTTTTTATAATAAAGTCTGTGAAATTTCTGTTGTGTCTGCCCAAATTCGGGATTCTTGACGTTCCGAATTGGCAAGTGGGAACTTTGCTTTGTTTGACATTTGGTGATGATGACATTCCCGTGATTCCCCTTTTATTTTTTATTTTATATTTACGTATTTGTGTGATGTGTTGGTTTTCTAGACCATAACAGCTGTAGTTTAATCAATTTACTGCTAAATATGTACAAAATGAGTTGCAAAAGTTCGTTCAGCGGCAACATTGTTGAAATGCCGTTTATTTCTGCGGATAATTTCAAAAATTTGGATAGAAGTGGTTATTTTTTGAGTCATTACCATGCAGATCATATATGTGGCTTGTACACCAACAATTTGTACAAGAGATTAATGGCAAACAACGTTTTTATTTACACTTCTGAGGTTACCGCTGCGATAATCCAACATAATGTACCAAAACTAAAGGATTACATTCGAGGACTTAAACTTGGTATGTATATTTTGAAAATCATTTATATGACACCTGACAGAAATTGACGGAGTTATACGACAGAGTAGGCAGCTGATAGCTCTGTTGGACGTCTGGCCTTAGTGCCAAAAATCTTTTAAAGTTATAATAAATATCAATGTTGCATAAAATAGAGTTTTTAACAGTTAATGTCACTCGGACAAGATGGACTGACGACGTAGTGAAGGTCGCGGGAAACCGCTGGATGCAAGTGGCACAGGACCCGTCGTTGTGGTAAAACTTGGGGGAGGCCTATATCCAACAGTGGACGTCTTTTGGCTGAAATGAAATGATGAACGTCACTCGGGGATAGTGTAGCTTATTATCAGTGGAAGAATTTGCAGACCAGACCAGTAGTTTCAGATATTACCTCCTACAAACATACTAACAAACAAACAACTTTACCAACAACTGAGCTTGTTCCCGGGACTCGTCGAGGGTCACACCTCGGCGTCATCGTTGGACACTGTCGATCCTGGCTTACAGGAGTAACAGTGGTGGGAGTGTGGCAGGCCTAGTCCCAATAAAAAAAAAAACAACTTTACCACCATCATATTAGTATTATATTGTAGTAAGTAGTGATTAAAAAAAATTTTGTTTCATTTCAATTTCAGGATCCAACACTGTGTCTATCAGACATAACAATCACGATGAGATATTCACCGTTATCCTCCTTCCGGCCGGCCATTGCTTTGGTTCCGTTATGTTTCTCTTCAAATATAACGATAAAACGATCCTATACACCGGAGACTTCCGTATCAGTCGCAACAGTGTGTCAAAATACACACATTTTCATACCAAGAGTGGTGATCCAATCGTTATAGATTCGTTATACGTGGATACTACATTCCAGAATGTAGACTGGAATGACTTTCCAACGAGAATGGAAACAGTGGAGAGTGTGATAATGGAAATTAAGGAATGGATTGGCAAGAGCGAGAAACACTGCGTTGCGTTACATACATCAGCGAATTATGGCTATGAATACGCATTTAATCAGATATATGAGAATACAGGAATGAAAGTTTACATCCCAAATGATAAAATATGGGCAGTGTACAGGTTTGTTATGTTCATCATCATCATTTCAGTGAAATGATGTCCACTGTGGACCGACGACCTAGTGAAGGTCGCGGGAAACTGCTGGATGCAAGTAGCACAGGACCGCTCGTTGTGGAAAACCTCGGGGGAGGCCTATGTCCAACAGTGGACATCTTTTGTGTTGTATTATTGTTAGACAAATACTAATGCTGCAAAACTTTCGCCAAACTAACATACCATATGGCAGAGTTGGGCAAAATTTAATTGCAATTAATTAATTACTAATTGCATGTGGTGTCACAATTAACAATTAATTTCGATTTGTTTGTCAATCGCGAACAAATCACAATTCATTTTTAATTGTGTCATCACCTGCAATTTGCAATTAATTAATCGCAATTAAATTTTGCCCAACTCTGCCGTATGGTCCCAAACTAAGCATCGCTTGCACTGTGGTGTTCGTACAATGGACTGGGGGCGATCCCAGTGAAACCCAGACCAGGGCAAATTACGAAAATGCGGCTTCCGAAATTTGCCTCAGGGAATCGAACCCCTGACCCATGCCACCACAGCCGAGCAGTCTATGCTCGAACCATTGCACCAAGCAGTCATCATTCAGTAAACAAAAGCTTTAGTGGACTGGGGGCGATCCCAATGACATCCAGACCAGGACATAAAATGCGGGCTTGATTCCCAACAGAGGCTAATTTCGGATACAGTCTTTTCGTAATTTGTCCTGGTCTGGGTGTCACTGGGATCGCCCCCAGTCCATTGTATGGTAGCCATAGTACAAGCGTTGCTTAGTTTGGGACCATACAGTTAGTGTGATAGTCTGGCGATATTAATTATTTGAAAAATATGAAAATGAAATCTACGTCATGACTGTTATCCCCATTCGGGAGTAGTCAGGCTTGAGTGGCCATACACCACCACATCGTAGAGGTATTAAGCCAACTCAAAGCCCACGTTTCGCCAGATAGTCAGAACCCAACGTGACAGGTGGTGAAGCTTGTCGCCGTGTATACAGGAACTGACTTACCTAATCCCGAGGGATAGGTAGGTTTCCTCACGATGTTGCGAACTGTAAATTAATTATTTATAAATTTTTCAGCCAATTCCCAGATATATTGCCTAGTGTGACTGCAGACTATGAAACTACAAGACTGCATGTCTGTCGTAATCAAAATGTATACCAAAATCATATTGACTGTTTACCGAACAGTGAAGGCAACATATTCTTATACATACACTTCTCCGCAAAGATATGGAAAGAATATGAAAAAAATGAGACATTTATGGAGAAGTTTGGTAGCAGAATAAATGTATGCTTCGCCACGCACTGTTCAAGATCTGAATTATTGTATTTCACTAACTATTTATCACCAAAAAACATTGTTGGTTTTCCTCACGAGTTTATAAAGAGTCCCGTGAAGAATACTGATGATTATAAAGTTTCTCTGAAGAAAAAACGTGTACCGTTTAATTTAAATAGGAAAGTAGGTAGCAAAGTACCTAAACATATATTAGATGATATATTTTAGCGCATTGATAAAGTAAAACCGGCTAAGTGCGTGAATTTATCGCACATAATGGGTTCCGTACCACCGTAGAATAAAAATGTCAAAATATAAAGTTTCTTGTATGTACCCCTGTATAAATTTATTTTATTTTTAGTATTTGTTGTAGCGGCAACAGAAATACACATTCTGTGAAAATTTTATATCTACCTATTACGGTTCGTGAGATACAGCCCACTGATAGACGGACGGACGGACAGCGAATGCTTAGTAATAGCAGTAATAGGGTTCCGTTGGCACCCTTTGGGTCCGGAACCCTAAAAAGTAGGTTTGAATGGTTGTCCACAGACAATGAGAAAAGTTAAGGCAAGACCAAAGACAATACTAAAATAGTTTGTTATACTAAAGGGAGTCTATGGACACAGTATGACTCAGTTGCTCGTGGAAAATGATGTTGAAAACGTTTCTGTATTAAATACGGATGATCTTGTAGTAATTTGACATAATATGTATAAGTTTTAAATTTAATAAGTAATGTATACTCAGATTTTTAATTTTAATGACAGCTTTTTATGTCAAACGTAAAATTAATTTGATCTGTTCATCGTGTGTTCGTCATGAATAATGTTGTTTATATGATTCTGGTTCGAATTAATTCAATTTTATTTACTAAAGAATAAGAAAAACATATCAGTCAAAAATCGATTTGATTAAAATATAAATGGACGTTTATAGCACACATAATTAAAAATCAGAGTATATACTCATATACTAAGTATTATTACTCAAATACTATGTAGGTACTCATATTGTATACTCATATTTTTCGGCTTAATATGTGTTAATGAAATAAATAATGTTTAGAAGACTGAAATTCAAAATTATTTAATGTATTATAAATGAAATGTTTAACATTAAGTTTCTGCTTATTTTTATTAATAAAAATAAAATGTATTTTTATAATTGAAGTTATTGTCACTTACCTACTTAATATATTTTTTTTATGTTACTAAGTTAGCAAACAAGCATACGGCCCGGCTGTTTAGCAGTTAACGTAGCCAGGGGGCTTACCACGAACTCTTATTGCGATTCAATTACAGGAACGTATTAACGTTTCAGCGACTTTTTGTGCAATGACGTATCTTATTGTCATGACAATAAGAAACGTCATTAAAACGTCGTTAAAACGTTCCTAAAATATAATTGAATCGCAATAAGAGCTTGTGGTAAGCCCCCTGGTTCAAGAAATGGGTATGAAATTGATGGATTCTCAACGAGAGGAGTGGACTGAGGTTTTGGGTAGATTTGGATAGTATGGTGCAAAGAACTCACCGGCGTTTTGCAGTCTGGGTTGCGCTCGCGCCGGCTTCTTGTTGTAGCACTGATAGCACTCGCGGCGAACTATGTTATCACTTAAGCCGGCGGCAGTATGGATACAAGTCTATATGTTGCGCGAGTCGTTTTGTTGGCGGCTTTCAAATGTTTATACGAGACGATCTTTGTTGCGCCGCGTGCGCTCGAACGCCATTTTTTTCGGTCATTGCAAAATAGTGATGTGCACCAAAGGATTGGGAAAGGAGTGAACAGATTGAATTAGTGATGGATATGAAAAATTGAATCCTTAACGTAGCCTATAGATGCTTGCAAAACCAAAGGCATCGCACGTTGCCGAACTGAATGGGAGTCGGACAGATGGGGAGGGGAGGTGTCGTTACTTACTTTAAAAAACCGGCCAAGTGCGTGTCGGACTCGCACTCAAAGGGTTCCGTACCACCGTAGAATATAAACAAACATCCCTAAAATGGTGATATTTAGAGTCACACGTTGAAGTCTTTTGTATGGAAAACTACCATAAGTTAAAAATATTACGTTTTTTGAATGGGGATCCCCTTTATTTTTAAGTGTTATTTTATTTTTAGTATTTGTTGTTGTAGCGGCAACAGAAATACACATTCTGTGAAAATTTCAAGTCTCTACCTGTTACGGTTCGTGAGATACAGCCCGCTGACAGACAGACGGACAGCGTAGGCTTAGTAATAGGGTCCCGTTGGCACCCTTTGGGTACCTACGGAACCCTAAAAAATCCCAGAGGTATGAGCCGGGTTGTGAACCTGCCCACCTGTATTCCAAAGCGTCCGTTCTACCACTGAGGTACTCATAGCCAGCAGCAATCACTGATCGGTAAACGATCGGAGGTTAAGCAACGCTCGGCAAGGTCAGGCAGAGATGGGTGACCATTCAGTGGCATTTGAACTGAGCGTCTCCGTGCTTCGGAGGGCACGTAAAAGTCGGTCCCGGTTGTTGTCATCTAGACAGTCGTTAAGCCTTGTCAGAGGCGGAGGCTTGAACAACTCTGACACCAGGTACCAGGGAACCATACGATAAGAAGATAAGGTGGTATTTATAAGGTGGTAGAGCCAAGCTGTAGCCAATTGACTGCAGCTCATAAACGGGCTGGCTCGACCGGGGTAGTACCACCCTCTCACAGAAGATCGGCGTAAAGCAGCTATTACAGCTGCGTTTCATACGATGAGTAAGAGAGCCGTAAGCCCACCCCCTCTCCCCCTCCCTCCATCCCACTCCCCTTCAGGTCGGCAATGTGCGAGCAATTCCTTTGGTATTGTAAGCATCTATAGGCTACGGTAACTGCTTAACATCAGGCGGGCCGTACGCTTTTTTGCCACCGCAGTTCAATAAAAAAAAAAGAACTACTAAGCTATCGGTGTTTTTATTTTTAGATTTAATTTAACCACAAACGACTGCCTTCAGTCTATGTTAATTATATTAATTGACTTCTAATTGAGATTTAATACACCCACGCTAGATCTGTCTCCCACGCAGTTTAAAATAGTGGGAGGGCTAGAGGACTCGTTTAAAAAAAAAAAACGCCAGACCATTACAAACTTTCAAACTTTCGGCGACAAGGTTCACCACCTGTCACGTTGGGTTCTGACTATCTGGTGAAACGTGGGCTTTGAGTTGGTTAATATCTCCACAATGTGGCGGTGTATGGCCACTCAAGCCTCTGACTACCCCCGAACGGGGATAAAAGTCGTGACGTTACATTATAAACTTTTTGGTCCGAAAACTAAGCAACTTGTACTATGGGTACCGTACAATGGACTGGGGGCGATCCCAGTGACACCCAGACCAGGGTAAATTACGAAAAGGCTGTTTCCGAAATTTGCCGTTGCGGGAATCGAACCCGCAACCTCCCGATGCATGCATAATGACACCCATCTATTACCGGCGATTTTTTTTAAATGTTATAGTCGGCAAACAATCGTGAGGCTCGCCTGTAGTTAAGCAGTTATCGTAGCCTATAGATGCTTGCAATACTAAAGCCATCGCTCGCACGTTGCCGACCTGAAGGGGAGTGGGAAGGAGGGAGGGGAAGGGGGGGGTGGGCTTCCGGCTCTCTCACTCATCGTACGAAACGCAGTTGTACGTGAAAATGTTTTTTTTTTTTAATTTGTCTTTGACTCTGAATGTACTACTCCACCAAGCCAACTAGACACTCGGGTATAAATATCAAATGATAATAAGTCAATGATTCCGCGGTCCGTCCACCACGTAGTGATGGGCCAATGCCTGCACTCCTGTGGCAGTAGCTCCCACTACGTGGTGGACCGCGGAATCATTGACTTATTTATAAAAAAAAAAAAAAAATATAACGTACGACTTTTATCCCCATTCGGGGGTAGTCAGAGGCTTGAGTGGCCATACACCACCACATTGTGGAGGTATTAACCAACTCAAAGCCCACGTTTCACCAGATAGTCAGAACCCAACGTGACAGGTGGTGAACCTTGTCGCTGTGTATACAGGAACTGACTATTACCTAATCCCGAGGGATAGGTAAGCGACTGTAGCCTAGGGGCGAACACGTTGGGCTAGCAATCAGAAGGTCCCAGGTTCGATCCCTGGTGGGGCATGCACATTGGTAGATTAATTTTCATCTATGTGCATAATTTACAGTTCGCTTACGGTGGGGGAATACTTATTTATCATTTGATATTTATACCCGAGCGTCTAGTTAGCTTGGTGTAGTTGTAAGTGTATTGTGGTGTTTCTGTCTACCCCTTGGTGGATAAAGTCGTGATAGTGTGTTTATTACGGAGGATGTTGTCATTGACAGATCGGCAGCTAATCCTTGTCAGTGGAAGCAGATTTGTCTCAATTTGCGCGAGAGACTTTAAGCTCGGGGGAGATAGGGCTATAAGGAACACCCATTGATGTATTATTTTATTTATTTAGTACATGGAAAACTTCGCAAGAAATTAATTGAGTCAATTCGAAATATTTATTCATGTCATGACGGGCCCGTTAGCGTGGTTGGCGCGGAGGCGCCTTTCACGCTGCAGGTCGTAGGTTCGATTCCTACCCGGGACATGCATTTGTGTGCATGAACATGTCTGTATGTCCGGAGTCTGGGTGTATATGTATATTAAGTATGTATTTACAAATAAAAAAGTAGTATATGTAGTAATATCAGTTATCATAGTACAAGCTCTGCTTAGTTTGGGATCAGGTAACCGTGTGTACAAAAATGTCCCAGGATATTATTATTATGTATGTAGGTACACCAAAAACCACACGACTTATGAATACCTATACCTACCGGTAAAACTACTGATAAGAGCCGGCAAGTAAGTAGTTAAATATATTTTTAATAACTTATTTAAGACTAGCTGTACTCGCGACTTCGTACACGTAAATTCTAGAAAAAATACCCGCGCTTAAGCCCGCTTGAAATGTAATGGGTTTTTATTTTTTTAAAATAAAAGTAGCCTAAGTTACTCCTTATAACATCAGCTATTTTCCAGTGAAAGTCCCGTTAAAAGCGGTCCATCCAATATTGCTTTTTATTATAAGTACCGTATATACTTTCATGTTTTTTTTTTTTTTTTTTTTAATTGACAATATGTTGTTGGCCAACGTGGCCTCTACAACTTCACCCGGACTTTGGTGAGTGCAAAGTGCGCTCCAACCAGAAAACATTCATATGCATTTAGTTAAACCCTGTTATTTTGACATTACAATTTTATTTATTTGTAAAGATTAAGTTAGAGTTTAGAGTAAGGATCGTACTAACGGTTGAATATATAAATGCCATCTGATGCCATCTGGTGCCAGCGAATGCTACGTGAAGGTCGAACCTACATACTATCTTTTTCTAAAATTAACGAGTAAGGATCGCGGGCACAGCTAGTAGTAGACAAAAGCCGTTCGAAGCCGGGAGGAACTATTATAAATAAATAATAATAAATAAATATCCTGGGACATTCTTTACACACGACTTGTACTATGGAAACCTGATAACTGATATTACTACATATACCTACTACTTTTTTTTGTAAATACATACTTAATATACATAATACACCCAGACTCGGGACATGCAGCCATGTTCATGCACAAATGCATGTCCCGGGTAGGAATCGAACCTACGACCTGCAGCGTGATAGGCGGAATCTTGCCAACGGGCCCGTTCTCTACAACCAATGACGTCTTTCGAAAGACGGCATCTTCCTTAAAGGAATACAACAAATTAATACGATTAAAATTAACACTATTTCCAACACGGGGGTGTTCAACTCGCCCCCGTTCACTCGCCATTTGCATATTATTTCAATTCGCTCGCCTATAAAAACATACCCTACTGCCATCGCACCATCAGTCGAGTGAAATCAGTCGAAATGATTGGGAATCAAGTAATTTTATTCGCTTTATTCTTGAGTTGTGTGCTAGCGACCAATAATGACAATATGAAGGTAAGAATAAATAAAAATAATATAAAGTATGTATATAACGTCACTTTTATCCCCATTCGGGGGTAGTCAGAGGCTTGAGTGGAAGTTATTGTGGAATAGTCCCGTGTGTTATGGCCCTTATACCGGGTGAAATCGAAATCGTGGGAAATATTTTAAACGGTGATTCTACACACGATTCAGAATATTTAGGGAATATTAATCAACAAATCAATTGATAAAAAATTATTACCCAGTAAGATCAGTTATTTGGTTTGCGTATTTGCTTACCCGAGCAATATTATTTTATCAATAGATTTTTTTATTTGTTTTCCCAAAATATTCTGAATTATGTGTTGAGTCATATTTTAAAATATTGCCCACGATTTCGATTTCACCCTGTATAAGGGCCATAACACACCGGGACGCCAGCCGCGTCGCCAGCCACCGTAGCCAACTATTCGTATTGAATTATGTCAAAATATGATAGGTAATATACCTGGCGACCGACTGGCGACGGCCGCCAGTCGGTCGCCAGAAGGGCTAGACAAGTGGCTGACGACTACAAGCGTTCCTTCTAATCGCTACGCTGCATGTATGGAAATGACATAAGTCACGTGATCTACATAGCAACTTGTTGTTGATCTACATAGCGACGTTTGACATTTCCATACATTGTGAAGTCTATTCTATTCGATTCCATTAGCGTTTATGCCACTTGGCTAGGGGTCAGATGGGTTATCGCTCTAATAGGACCCATGTCCCCACGCAAGCCTGCCAAAGGTCCGGGTTTAGCCCAAGTGGACAAAAGAGAGAAACATAATATTAGCCCTTTATCGCCCCACTGCTGGGCACGGGCCTCCCCTCAATGCGAGGGGGATTCAGGCCACAATCCACCACGCTGGCCCAGTGCGGGTTGGCGGATTTCAAATGTTTTTTTCAATGAAGCAGTCCTCTTGCCATCATTTTTATTACGACTCAGTTGCAAACTTAAAATAATCCACCCTCTCACAGAAGATCGGCGTAAAGCTGCTATTACAGCTGCGTTTCGTACGATGAGTGAGAGAGCCGGAAGCCAACCCCCCTCTCCCTCCCTCCGTCCCACTCCCCAGTTCGGCAATGTGTGAGCAATGCCTTTGGTATTGCAAGCATAGGCTACGATAACTGCTTAACATCAGGCGGGCCGTACGCTTGTTTGCCACCGCAGTGCTATAAAAAAAGCACGCGTGTTTTGTGTTTCTGGTCCTGGGTTTTTTAATCCAGGAAAAAAGGAAAAACCCCAGAAAAGCTTGTGCGAGCTGGGGTTTGCCCTGGTTCGCACTGGGTTTTTCTTTATGTGCCAATAATAAATGTTAATGTTAACTTGTTTACGGTGAAGGAAAACATCGTGAGGACCTGCATGACTTATGGCCGAATACTCGTACGCAACTTAAATTTGAGAGCTGCTTATCTTTGACGCGGCATACAAATTATTTTTATAAAAAAATAAAAACCGACTTCAAAAAAACCTGGAGCACTAAAAAGCCTGAAATAATATTTCTATTACCACCACTGCCTACCCCTTCGGGAAAATCAGGCGTGATGATGTGTTATCAAGTATTTGGGGTCGGTGCCAATCTATCTTCTTACTTTTATAGTAGGTAGACTCGGCATACCAAGATTGGCACCGACTCCAAATACTTGATAACACATCATCACCCCTGATTTTCCCGAAGGGGTAGGCAGTGGTGGTAATAGAAATATTATTTCAGGCTTTTTAGTGCTCCAGGTTTTTTTGAAGTCGGTTTTTATTTTTTTATAAACATAATTTTATGTCTTGATTTTTAGTGGCACCATGCAAACTTTATCACCCCAAATGACCCCTTTGGGGGGTGACTTTTCCAAGATTCCAAAACAAAAGTTTCTTAATTTATTATATGGAGTATACATACTAAGTTTCAAGTCAATCGGACACAAATATATTTTTCTACCGTACTTCTACCCCTAGTTTCCCCCTTTGGGGGTGGATTTCCGAAATGATTTTTTTACGGGACCAAAACGACTTAGTCACCTACCAAATAACACTTTAAAAAGAAAAATTGGTTCATAAACGTTAGAGATAAACGGTAACTCTCCATACAAACTTCAACACCTCGTTTTACCCCTTTGGGGGGGGATTTTTCCAAAATCCTGAAACATGTTGTTATGCAAAATATACATATTAAGTTTCAAGTCAATCGGACAAAAATTTTTTTTTCAGACGACCTTCACCCCCCAAAATTACCCCCTTAGGGGTTTTTTATGGGACCAACTTGGAGCTACGATCTACCGAACTGCAAAAGAATTTTTCAAATCGGTCCATAAATGCCGAAGAAATCGGTGAACAAACATAAAAAAAAGAAAAAAAAAAAAAAAAAAAAACATACATACAGCCGAACATAGAACCTCCTCCTTTTTTGAAGTCGGTTAAAAATGACAGTTAACGACGTCTCAAACTGCTAAGATGTTTTTTTTTTTTTATTGGACTGCTGTGGCTAAAAAGCGTACGGCCCGCCTGATGTTAAGCAGTTACCGTATCCGGACCTATATTGCCGATATTGCCGACCTGAAGGGGAGTGGGATGGTTGGAGGGGGAGGGGGGGTGGGCTTCCGGCTCTCTCACTCACCGTACGAAACGCAGCTGTAATAGCTGCTTTACGCCGATCTTCTGTGAGAGGGTGGTACTACCCCGGTCGAGCTTATGAGCTGCAGTCAATTGACTACAGCTTGGCTCTACCACCTTGGAAACGTGGCCGGCGACGTCGCCAGCCACCGTAGCCAAACAATTCGTATTGAAATGATGACAGGTAACACACTGCGACCGACTGGCGACGTCGCCAGTCCGTCACCATGTGTGATATCTGTCATACATTTCAATACGAATTAGTTGGATGCGTGGCTGGACGTCGCCTGGTTCCCGGTGTGTTATAGCCACGAACCAAATACGAAGAGGACTAGGTCTAAGCAACTGTGCACAGTGGTTCAACCGTGGATTCAACTAAGCCGTTATGTCATCACATTAGGCGTGGCTTAAGGCTGGAACCATTGCAACTGACAGCTCGAGGTTGACCGCTTTTTGCTCAAACAATGTCGTAGGACCGCGAGTTGAATTTTTTGAATTTAGAATTTTCGATACGCCACGATACATCAAAAAGACGACATGATAAATCAAAAACAGAAGTGACTCATATACTAAATTCGTATCTTGCCTACTTTTATTTAGTCGTATAAGGGTAACTTCGTAAAGGAAAATTTTCACTAAATCTTAAGTACAATTTAAGTACTACATTTTTATTAATAGGTAGGTGGGTTGGTTATTTTTTCTTTGTAATCTTTTTTATTGTTATTTTGTTGATATAGTAAATAAAAGCTCACTAACTGTTAATTTTTAATTGTTCTGAAATTTAATTTTGCCCAACACTGGGTAATAGGTAGTACTACTTAAAAAAAGACTAGTACATAATTTAAATGTTTAATATTATAGGACAAAATAAGTAAAATTAAAACAACTTAAAATTCTAAATAACTGAAAACAAGAAAAATTGTTGACAACATCGGGTAATAACTGAAATAAAAGTAGTACTAATCCTTATTAGTTACTAGCTGTGCCTGCGACCTAGTACGCGCACATTTTTGGAAAAGGTTACCCCTTATTTGACTGATGGATTGATGGAGGATGACGGACGGATGGAGTGGCAATGCAACGCATGCCGGGCATGCATGCAACCCTCATAGGATCACTGTTTTGCCCGTCAGTCTATCTGTCCGTCTGTCAAAACGTGCACAGCCTAAACCGCTTGGGTTAGAAACATGAAATTTTAACTTTTTATAGCGTAGAAGAAGACCACAGGAAGGATTTTTGAGAATTCAACAATTAAGGGGAGAAAGTATCTATGGATAGTCCCAGTTTTTCTGAAGCTAGAGACGTGAATATTTGTATTTGTAGGCTGAGTAGCCGAAATACTAATTTTCATGTAAGGTCAAGATTTTCAAGCCAGAGCCATGGGTCTGGAGCAGCTCCATGATAATAATAATATATGGTATAATTAAAAATAAAATACTTGCTGCACAAAACGCCTCGTTTTGTGAGTTTTTTGGGTTCCGTACCTCAGAAGGAAAAAACGGAACCCTTACAGAATCACTTTTTGTCCGTCTGTCTATCTGTCCGTCCGTCAAAACGTGCACAGCTCAAACCGCTGGTGATACAAACATGAAATTTGGACAGTAGGTACCTTTCATAGCGTAAAAGAAGAGCAAAGGAAGGATTTTGGAAAATTCTTACCCTAAGGGGGTAAAATAAGGGGTGGAAGTTTGTATGGAATTCCCTCATTTCTGAAGTTAGAAACATGGAAAATTTCTATTTAGGCTACTAATACAAATACAATATAGTAATTTCAGCGCTTTTGAAAACTCTACCCCCAAGACGGTAAAATAAGGGGTGGAAGTTTATATGGGGGTTCAAATTTTTCTAAAGCTAGGCACAATAAAATTTGTATTTAGGCTTCTTATTAACTAAGAATAGTAATTTCAGCGTTTTTGATCATTTCACCTCTAACGGTGTAAAATAGGGGGTGCAAGTTTGTATAGGCGTCCCAATTTTTCTGAAGCTAGAGACATGAAAATTTGTATTTGGGCTACTCATTACAAATTAAAACCGGACAAGTGCAAGTAGGACTCGTGCTCTGAGGGTTCCGTACAAATTTTATTATGTTTGTGTGTGCATCATATCTTTGGCGTGCAAATACAGGGCAATGAAGCAAGATGTACTCCACTGTCTCGCTGGGGTTCTTTGAGCTTCCACTTTGCTGGTTTTCGGAACAATACATAATAATTACAACACCTAAGTGTGTATTGTTCCGAAAACAGGGAAAATCATGAAGACTCGAATCTCGGGATTACAACTGCACTGCAAGCGACTGTGGTGAACAGGTTGGGCTAACAATCAAAAGGTCTCAGGCTCGATCCCCGTTGGGGCATGCACTAATGGATGAATTTTCATCTATGTGCATAATTTACAGTTCGCTGACGGCGAGAGAAAACACCGTGAGGAAACCTACCTATCCCTCGGGATTAGGTAATAGTCAGTTCCTGTATACACGGCGACAAGATTCACCACCTGTCACGTTGGGTTCTGACTATACAGGGTGAATTTTTCAAGTGTGCGTGGATGGCCAAATCCGAAACTATGAGTGATATCATTTTTCTTTATAATTATGTAGTGTACTTACCACGATTGATATCCTATGGGCTAAGATAGGTATTGTTTAACTTTGTGCCGTCCAATATCAATTTCTTCATTTTCTATGCCACAATGACATGATTGTGTAGGTACTTTGCCAATATCGGGTTGTTGCCACGTCATATAGTTAGATTTATGATTTGTGTTGTTGTAGTTGTTTTATTTTGATGCTTGGCGAGATTCTTTTAGGCCTGTGATGTTTCACTTCACTTCTTAGGAATAATTTTAATTTTAGTTACCAAATGCCTCTAAATTTTTTTGCAGGTTAGAAATTCCATGCTGTTTTCTTGTCGCACCATAGATTAATAATTTAATGTGTCGTACGTACGGCACAGATACTTTTTTTTATTATTTATAGTTTTTTTTAATTTTATTGTTTTGGGTACGAGTGTTTTTAGTTTTGGTTATAGTTTTTTTATTTGTTTTTATTTGTTTGTGGTTTGCGCCCATCGGGTCGCCAAACGGGCCAAATGGAAGACCAGCGCTGGTCCTTGTCGATCAGCACATGCTGAATTGGGTCCGTTTGCGGCGAGCAGAAGTTGTGTGTGTTTTTGTTACCTACCTTTTAATTTAATTTTATTTATATTAATTTTTATTTTTTTACTTTTTACTTTGCAACTTTTCTGCTTATCGCAATAAAGTTTTTTCTTTCTTTCTTTCTTTCAATATCGAAAAGTACTCAAAAGAATCTCGGGGCTGATTTTGATGAAAATTGTAATTACTTCACAAAATTCGTTTCTATTCAGTGACACTATCGAATGGTGTAATAATACAGTATTTGGTTTTTTATTCTAAATCAACTAGTTTGATTCCTGGCTACGAATATTGTTTTTACGGTAAACTTAAGGAAAGAGCTAATTTTAAACAAAATAGTATTTTATTTCTCTTAAGTTACCTAACTATTAAACCTAAACTGATTAATTGTTCAAAAATGATTGAAAATTTGTAATTAGAACATAATGTTATGAAGATGACTGCGCTGCGAAAGTAAATAAATAAAAATATTAAGCATAATTTCGAACAAGGTAAAGGTAATGTACGTATGACTTATTACAGTCAACTTGAAAATATGCAGCAGTTTATTAAAAAACACAGTTTTTTTAAGTTTGCCGTATGTCATTACTTCCCAGAATTCGTTTCTTATCAGCGACACTATCGAATGGTGTAATAATACAGTAAGTGGTTTTTTTCAACTAGTTCGGAATCAAGTAGCTCGATTCCTGGCTACGAATTTAGTTTTTTTCAAAAATCCAATGATGCAGTTTTAGTTTTCACCAAAATCGGCCCCGAGACTTCTTTTAGTACCTTTCGATATTCCTTATAGTTTCGGAATTGGCCATCCACGCACACTTGAAAAATTCACCCTGTATAAACGTGGGCTTTGAGTTGGTTAATACCTCTACAATGGGGTGGTGTATATCCACTCAAGCCTCTGACAACCCCCGAATGGGGATAAAAGTGGTGACGTTACATTTCTAAAAAAATATTGAACAGGTGATGACACTAAATAAATTTAGCACTGCAAATTTTGCGACTTATTAAATTTGGACCCATCCCTAAGAAGCTGTGATGTTTATTTGATGTATGGTTTAGTAATGTAGAGCATTGAACTCCAGTCTCCCAACTTAATCCTGATGCTCAATAAAACTAAACATATAGTAAACATTGCCGACCTGAAGGGAAGGGGTAGGGGAGAAGGGGGGGGGGGGTTTGGGCTTACGGCTCTCTCACTCATTGTACGAAACGTAGCTGTAATAGCTGCTTTACGCCGATCTTCTATGAGAGGGTGGTACTACCCCACCAAACGGTGGTTAGTCCAACTTATAAATAAGCAAACAAAAATAATTTCGTATTATTAATATTAAGTAGTATGAATAACATCAACGTACGCATGTTTTTTTGTCTTGGCTTTTCTTGTCGCATATAGCCAGTGTCAAGTACCTACCTATAATAATATAGATTTTCAATGTTGCACTTCGCCACTTCCCGCCAAAAAAAAACAAGTTTGTCTAGCAACTCAGTGGTATAAAAAGATATCATAAGCAAGACAAAAAATATGAAAAAATGAAATGTAACGTCACGACTTTTATCCCCATTCGGGGGTAGTCAGAGGCGTGAGTGGCCATACACCACCACATTGTAGAGGGATTAACCAACTCAAAGCCCACGTTTCACCAGATAGTCAGAACCCAACGTGACAGGTGGTGAACCTTGTCGCCGTGTATACATGAAGTGACTATTACCTAATCCCGAGGGATAGGTAGGTTGCCTCACGATGTTTTCCCTCACCGTCAGCGAACTGTAAATTATGCACATAGATGAAAATTCATCCATTGGTGCATGCCCCACCGGGGATCGAACCTGGGACCTTCTGATTGTTAGCCCAACCTGTTGTTGTTGTTAGGCAAGACAATAAGATTAGAAAGTAGGTAAGCGGTTTTTAGAGGACGATTATGCTTTTTAATCATATACCTATTCATCATTCTATATTATTCATAATCTATGATGACAACAAAACGCGTCACTGACATAAATATTAATTTAAAAATATTTGTAATCATATAATATCCTAAAAATTATGTTCAATATTATATTTAAACTATTTAAAACGTGATTTAATTCATAAAAAGATAGGTAGACGTAACATTTTTACGTATTTCACGCAAAAATTTGCGCGCACGTCCAGCTTTCAACGGCGCCATTGCGCTACTGCCAGGAACATTTTGCTGGCCAAGCCATGATGACCCATGACGTTTGTAGCATATTTAAGGTTATTAATGATTATTTTTTAAATAAAATGACTAATATTAAATCTTGGATCCACGGATTCTTAGACAAGTCTTGACAATTTTTCTGGTATAGGTTTCACGTAAATCTGCTCAGTTGCTATGGAGAACATTTACGATTAAGGTTGACAATTTCATATTTTGAAATCGATTTCTACAAAATTTGGTAACATTTAAAGTAAATCGGCTAAGCCATTTTATTCCCGACCATATGAGGTTTAATGTTGTATACTTTATATTGCACATAAGCCAGCTGCTTCATCAAACCATTTACTTAGACCCACCCAGTTGAACATTTGTATCACCTTAAGTCAGTGTGCTATTGACCGGTTGATTGAAATGGCGTTATCTACACCCCTTCACCCGTGCCTTCACCCGCGCAAATTGTCACGAATCGTTTCATAGGGAAATCTAATAAGAACCTCTTTCTTCGTATTTTCTCTGTGGTTATAGCCCTGAGGGCCTCCGCAGACTAGCTACTTTTAGCATCGGCGACCGGCGATTTTGTGACGTATCGATGCTGCGTCGCGTTTCTTCGAGCGCGAACGAGCGAGACGCAGCATGAAAATCGCCGATCGCCGATGCTAAAAGTAGTTAGTCTGCGGAGGCCCTAACACTCAGTACAACAAATACTTAAAATACAAAACTTTAAAAATAAAGAGGGACCCCGTACAAGAAACTTTTTATGTCGTTTTTATTCGACGGTGGTACGGAACCCTTTATGTGCGAGTCCGACACGCACTTGGCCGGTTTTTTTTTATTAAAGCCGCCTCTTTTGCGACTCAGTCATAGACCTAAATAAACTCCCACTGCTGGGCACGGGCCTCCCCTCAATGCGAGGGGGATTCGGGCCATAATCCACCACGCTGGCCCAGTGCGGGTTGGTGGATTTCACATGTCTAAGACATGCAGGTTTCCTCACGATGTTTTCCTTCACCGTAAGCAAGTGATAATCATATTAAAGTTATGATTCACACATAGATTTCGAAAAATCCAGAGGTGTGAGCCAGGGTTTGAACCCAAGACCTTAAGCCCGCAAGACGCGTGTTTAACCAATCGGCTACCACTGCTTTGGCAATGACTTTATTTATTATAGGATGGTGACGCAGACAGAGTTGCGCACAGTGATCGTGGAGGCCTGTGGTTCGGTCCCCGGCTGGGCAAACGTTCCTTGAGGCTAGCGAGCGAAGACAACAGGTATCTACACTATCTTACCTTAACCTAACGGGTGATCCATACATAACATTTCATCTGACGGGCCCGTTAGCGTGGTTGGTAAGATTCCGCCTATCACGCTGCAGGTCGTAGGTTCGATTCCTACCCGGGACATGCATTTGTGTGCATGAACATGTCCCGAGTCTGGGTGTAATTATGTATATTAAGTACTTACTTATATATTATGCATTTAGTAAGTAATAGTATAGATGTACCTATAGATTTAGATGTTTGGTACCTATACAGCCTAGTGTATGTATATAATAATAATAATAAATAATAATATCCTGGGATATTTTTTACACACGGCTACCTGATCCCAAACTAAGCAGAGCTTGTACTATGGAAACTAGATAACTGATACTACATATACTACTTTTTTATTTGTAAATACATACTTAATATACATATACACCTAGACTCGGACATGCAGACATGTTCATGCACACAAATGCACGTCCCGGGTAGGAATCGAACCTACGACCTGCAGCGTGAAAGGCGCCATCACGCCAACCACGCCATCGGGCCCGTCTGTTCTATTTACCTATTTATTTGTTACAGGCAAGCGTTCTTCAAGTTACTAGAAGCGGCCGACGCTTTGAAGTTCTACTACAACCAGCTGCCGTACTACGAGAGCCAAGTCGACGACCCTGAAGCTAGAGGTAACTGTTCTAATAGTAGTACCACCCTCTCACAGAAGATCGGCGTAAAGTACCTATTACAGCTGCGTTTCGTACGATGAGTGAGAGAGCCGGAAGACCAACCCCTCCCCTTCCCTGCCCCCTGTCTCACTTCCTGTCGGCAACGTGCGAGCGATGTCTTTGGTATTGCAAGCATCTGTAGGCTACGGTAACTGCTTAACATTAAGCGGGCCGCACGCTTGCTTGTACGATCTACCCCGGTCAAGGCATCCTGTATATGAGCTGCAGTCAATTGCCTAAAGCTTGGAACTACCACTGATAAATATACAGGGTGAATCACGGGCCTTCTTTTTAAACTATGTCGCTGCAAGTTATTCAAAATATTTTGTGAAAATAACAAAAAAAAAAATATTGTTCGAGTGAGCAAATAAGCAAACCAGGAGGCTTACCACCACCTCTTATCGCGATTCAATTATAGGAACGTTTTAACGATTCAGAGACTTTTTGTGCAATGACGTACCTTATTGTCATGACAATAAGAAACGTCATTGCACAAATGGCCGCTGAAACGTTAAAACAAAACTGCTATAAGAGGTGGTGGTAAGGCCCCAGTTAACTGTTACCTACCTATACCTTCCCTGGGCAATACATTTTTATCAATTGATTTGCTGATTAGTACCTATATTCTCAGGGGCGCCGACTCCGTGGGTGCTCGGGGGCTTAAGCACCCATGAGAGCCAAGTAGTGGGTGCTGAGCATCCATGAGCCCAGACATTTAAAATTGATTAGTAATCGGTTTTGAGCATTATTTCTGAAACCTCACCCGCTCGCACGTTTCAATTGATTTATTTAGATTCAAATTAAAACGCTGGATTGTAAGTAAGAATGTTTTCAAGGTTTTTGGGATTCCAAGTTAAGAGTTAGAAAAATTACAACCAAAAATTTTTATTCAGAATATTACATGAGCGTTTGAGGTGTGAACTTTTGGATTGTCCAAAAAATGTTCACTTATTTTACCTATCTTTAGAAAATGCATCTCCTTTTGGTCCTACTTACTACTTGTCAGTTCTTTTTATCATGAGTACCCACGGGATTGTTTAAAAGCCGGCGCCCCTGTATATTCTGGATCATGTGTAGAATCACCATTTAAAAGTATGTCCATGATTTCAAATTCACCCTATATAACTTAGGGCCTCCGCAGACTAGCTACTTTTAGCATCGGCGACCGGCGATTTTGTGACGTATCGATGCTGCGTCGCGTTTCTTGGAGCGCGAACGAGCGAGATGCAGCATCAAAATCGCCGATCGCCGATGCTAAAAGTAGCTAGTCTGCGGAGGCCCTAAGTTATACAGGGTGAATTTGAAATCATGGACATCCTTTTAAATGGTGATTCTATATATATATATATATAACGTCACGACTTTTATTCCCATTCGGGGGTAGTCAGAGGGTTGAGTGGCCATACACCACCACATTGTGGAGGTATTAAGCCAACTCAAAGCCCACGTTTCACCAGATAGTCAGAACCCAACGTGACAGGTGGTGAACCTTGTCGCCGTGTATACAGGAACTGACTATTACCTAATCCCGAGGGATAGGTAGGTTTCCTCACGATGGTGATTCTACACATGTATATTTATTATTGATTTATTCTCAGTGACGAAAAAGGTGATCTTCACCCCGAAGCTTGGCAGAAGTGTGAACTATGAGGACAGAACCTTCGAGAATGTGGAGTTCACACCACGACTGGGCAGGAGGTTGGCCGATGAACTGCCAGCCACGCCCTCCGACCAGGAGTAGTAAGTACTGTAGTGTATGCAGAATGACATTACACTACGCTGTCTCGTGTGTGACATGCGGTACCTATGCTTTATGGTCAGTAATACCCGGGCCGTGGTGGCGGGCGGACATAATGTGATAGGCGTGTGTACATTGTCGAGCCAGTGAGTAAGTATACCTACGAGGAACCAGCGGACATTACAAGTACCGTTATACTTCTTCTTATCGTATGGTCTCCTGGTACCTGGTGTCCGAGTTGTTCAAGCCGAGCCTCTGACAAGGCTTAACGACTGCCTAGATGACAACAACCGGGACCGACTTTTTACGCGCACGAAGCACGGAGACGCTCAGTTCAAATGCCACTAAATGGTCACCCATCTCTGACTGACCTTGCCGAGCGTTGCTTAACCTCCGATCGTTTACCATTATACAGCATTATTGGTTGTAGAGTCAAGCTGTAGCCAATTGACTGCAGCTCATATAATGGCTGGCTCGAACAGGGTAGTACCACCTTCTCACAGAAGATCGGCGTAAAGTAGCTATTACAGATGCGTTTCGTACGATGTGTGAGAGAGCCGGAAGCCCTACTCCGCACTTCCCCTTCCTCCATCCCACTCCCCTTCCGGTCGGCAACGTGCGAGCGATTCCTTTGTTACTGCAAGCATATACATACATATGTATAGGCTACGGTAACTGCTTAACATCAGGCGGGCCGTATGCTTGTTTGCCACCTCAGTGCTATAAAATTTATATACTGGGTGAAATCGAAATCGTGGGCAATATTTTAAACGGTGATTCTACACATGATTCAGAATATTTAGGGGAATATTAATCAACAAATCAATTGATAAAAATTTATTACCCAGGTAAGGTATAACAGTTAAATGGTTATTTGCTTACCCGAGCAATATTTATTTATCAATAGATTTTTTATTTGTTATCCCAAAATATTCTGAATCATGTTTGAGTCATATTTTAAAATATTGCCCACGATTTCCATTTCACCCTGTATAATACTAGGGCCTCCGCAGACTAGCTACTTTTAGCATCGGTGATCGGCGATTTTGATGCTGCGTCTCGCTCGTTCGCGCTCGAAGAAACGCAACGCAGCATCGATACGTCACAAAATCGCCGGTCGCCGATGCTAAAAGTAGCTAGTCTGCGGAGGCCCTTAGTAGTAGGTATATTAGTATAGTTAGCGTAATATTTCGGAGGTTTGAAAACTTTCTTTATTTTCAGTTACAGGCCCGATCCTGAGCAGATTGACAGCAGAAGCAAGTACTTTTCACCGCGTTTGGGTAGAACTATGACGTTTTCACCGCGGCTCGGCAGAGAAATAACATACGGTGAATATTACTATCTTCTTCGTTCCCCAAATACAGGGCGTAAGTGACAGCCCTCCACATACTGACAGGGTGAATTCAGGAGTAGAAGTGGGTGCTTAAACGAAAAGCCGTTTGAAAAGTTCGCTTTTTTAAGTAAGCGCCTAAGCGCGCTTACAAATTTAAGCGTGTTGCTTTTAAGCAATGACGGCAAGAAAGAGAAAGAAATTCCAAAAAATTACAAAAAGTAACCTTATTTGTATGACAATACAGTTCAAATCAATATTTAATTAAATTTAACCTTATTTCTCTACCCATAAAAAGCAATAATTTATAATACATTATATTAGATTAAAAACCATATTTCCATGCACATAAGACTCACTATCAATTTTTCAGCGCGTAAGTTTTTGGCTTTTTGCTTGAACTTATGTTTAGTAAGCATTTTGCTTTTGTTGTCCGTTTATTGACGGACGAATTATTGTTTAATTAAAAAAAGCAAAAAAGCAGAAAAGCACTTTTACAGCGACTTTTAACAACAAGCACAAGCGTAACAACGTGCTTTTAATATAAAGCCGTTTATCACATCTTTATTCAGGACCTTATTTTGAATCATATTACACTAGAAATTTTCTCCGGAAAATTGATTTTTTAAAATCTTTTTTTTCAGTTACAATTCCTTTATTTCAATGTACTATTACATTATCGGTACGCAGCATTCCATTTTTGTAAATAAAACAGCTAAAATAAAAAAAACCTGCAATGGATGTTGAACTCCTCTTACGGCAAGCATTGACCATGTGGCGGGGAGGGCGGTCGTTCGCTACGTGCGTTTTGCCACGGTAACGATACATTGCGTATAAGCTAATAAGCCAAACCGAGTTTATTGGGGTACCATAAAGTTCCTGAACTAATTTCATGTACCGATCATCTTAGTATGACATACTGAAGTCATCCCATCAGTATGTGGAGGGCTGTCCATTACACCCTGTATGTATCGATAGTGGTAAAGCTGAGCGCTGGCTCGACCGGGGTAGTACCACTCTCGCACAGAAGGTCGGCGTAAAGTAGCTATTTTATTTGCGTTTGCAACCTGGTGTTAGAGTTGTTCAAGCCGCCCGAAGGCCTCTGACAAGGCTTAACGACTGCTGCCTATATGACAACAACTGGGACCGACTTTTTACGTGCTTAGAAGCACGGAAACTCTAAATGGTCAGATCGGTAAGTGATCGGAGGTTAAGCAACGCTTGGCAAGGTCAGTCAGAGATGGGTGACCATTTAGAGGAATTTGAACTGAGCGTCTCCGTGCTTTGGCACGTAAAATGTATGTCCCGGTTGTTGTTATCTAGGCAGTCGTTAAGCCTTGTCAGAGGCCGCCCGGCTTGAACAACTCTGACACCAGGTACCAGGGAACCATAAGATAAGAAGAATTCTTTCTCTTTTCCAGATACGTATCCAAACAAAGTAAGAGTGTTGAGAAGCGTGAACAAGACTAAATCCTCGTAAAATGAACATGGCCGACGAAAAGACGACTTTGCACTGATATTTTTGTAAATTATGGACGAAATAACGTAATTATTGTTATCTTTGGTAACTACTGGGTATTGTAATAAATAATTTGAAAAGAAATACGTTTTTAATTGGCAAACCAAAATGGACACTCATGTTTTTCGTTATGGCTCGCTTTTCACATACTTTTCCACCATGCCAACTTGACACTCGGGTATAAATATACCTAAATTAATAATAATAAGTCAATGATTCCGCGGTCCGTCCACCACGTAGTAGCTACTGCCACAGGAGTGCAGGGGGCTTACCACAAGCTCTTATTGCGATTCAATTATAGGAACGTTTTAACGACGTTTTAATGACGTTTCTTATTGTCATGACAATAAGGTACGTCATTGCACAAAAAGTCGCTGAAAGGTTAATACGTTCCTGTAATTGAATCGCAATAAGAGCTTGTGGTAAGCCCCCAGGCATTGGCCCAGGCTCACTACGTGGTGGACCGCGGAATCATTGACTTATTATCATTTGATATTTATCCCGAGTGCTTAGTGCCTAGTGCCTAGTTGACTTAGTGGAGTAGTAGAGCCAGTGTCAGTGCCAGTGTACTAAAGTAGGTAGGTATATATTTTCAAGTCTTTAGGCAAGTAAAACACTCTATAGTACGTTTTTTTTATACTTGTCCTATTTGGTACGCAAAGATGGCGTCCAGGGGGGCGATTGCGTAACTTTTTGTCAATGTTTCAATTGGTTTCGTATATAATTGACACAGGATGAACGAAACCAATTGAAATATTGACAAAAAGTTACGCAATCGCTCCGCTGGACGCCGTCTTTGCTTACCAAATAGGACAAGTATAAAAAAACGTACTATATATAAGTGTGTACTGCATTGCACTTCTACCTACCTTTAAAGGAGTTCATACAAACGTATCGGCCTATATGGTTTTATAAAAGTAGGTAGATATTTGATATTCCAATATAAAAAAGTTATAAAACATTGACATTTTATAGCGCGGAAAAAATAAACAAAATTGAAATTAAATTCCGTGCACAATGTTAAGGTTGTAAGATGCATTTGTTAAATTTGGCGCTATTATGTGAGTAGACATTTATTTTTGTAATTTTATGGGATTCCTATAATTTCATCCCCTATTTAAATTAACAAAAGTGCTGCGGGGCTAGCACACGCGGCAAGACAATACTTTTCTCACTCATTATGTCGTACTAAGGAGCGACTCCCTTATCTTTCTTAATGCATCGGAGAGGATGTGACAAAATATATTTATCACGCGTTTTGTCGTGTCGCGGCCGGCTGTGCTACCAGTAGTGATGGTATGGTCTCGAGAACATTCTCACCCTCGGAAACTTACTCGTGAGATTTTTTTTATTTCGGGTGACGTTATCCTAACTTTCAATCTTAAAAACAATTAAAACCATCATACTTGCATGTTTAATGAGGTTTATGCCAAGTTTAACATGCTTCAGAAGATAAATTCTCTGAAATTCTCACGAGTAAGTTTCCGTAAGTTTCCGAGGGTGAGAATGTTCTCGAGAACATCCCATCACTAGCTACCAGCGCTGAGTTGTACAATCCACCCGAAGTCCTCTGACATGGCTTAACCAATGTCTAGGTAACAACCGGGACTAACGATGACAACGGGACGGGAATATTTAACTGCCTACATTTTAACGACCGCTTGGTACAGTGGTGCGCTGGCCGCTCGGTTCACTGCATCGGGTGGTTGCGGGTTCGATTCCCGCCAGAGGCAGATTACGGAAATGGCCTTTTTGTGATATGCCACGTGACTGGGTGTCATTGGGATCGCCCCCAGTCCACTGTATGGTTGCTTAGATTGAGACCTTACAGTTGGTGTGTAAGTCTACAGATATTTATTTAAAGACTCCCATTAAAGTAAAATTTTCAGGTTTTTCAATATTCACATGGAAAATAGACGGCTATGTGCTGCTGGCGGCGAATCTGGACGACTTCCGGAGCATAGCCAAGAGATTCGTGCCGGCCAAACTGGCGGAACAAATAGCAGAAATGGCGGCCGATTCACCGAATTCTGATAAAATAGACCCGAAAGTTCTTAGAAGCGGTGAAGTGTACTACGCAGAAGCTGATGGGCAAAGCATGGAATCGTACGAAGTTATTGAAGAGAACGACAATAAGAAACAGCGCGAAGAAGTTAAAAAACACGATGAAGAAGTTCAGAGACACGAGGTTGAAGTTAAAAGACTCGAGGATGAAGTAAAGAAGCGCGATAACGAAGCGACGAAACCTGCCGATGAAGTTAACACTCCTGATAGTGAATACAACAAACGTGTTATGGCTTCAGAACAGACTACTATAAACATAGATGATATAGTTAAGAAAGTTAAAGAGAGATTAGAGAAAGAATATATACTAAAACTAAATCACGCTGAGAAAATCGTTAAACCAAAAAAAGCTGCGAAAACCACAAAAAAGGAAGATACTAACGATTCAGATAGCAAAGATAACGAATATGATGATCAAAAACCGGTCAAAAATATCGAAAGCACGCAGTATATGGTCAGCGGACGATTTACAAGAGAATACGGATATACAACGCAACAATATACAGATGTAATAGCCCGGGAACCAGCAAGAGGTAAGGTTTCTATCAAACCAGCGCATAAAACTACACGAAATGATTACGAAAACGATGAGAGAGATGCTAATTCAGATGAGACAGTATACAAGCCAGTTAAGGAAAAAGAAACAAAATTCTTTGATGCTATAGACATGCGGAAATCTAACGACAGTTACGAAGATTACGTTACACCGAAGAAATATCAGATATTTGAGACTGAAGAGAAAGTGAAAGCAAAGGTGACACAACCAACAAGGTACAATGTGAAAGCGAAGCCTGAAAAAGACCAAAAAGATCTCCAATGGCCAAGCATAAAGGAAAAAGCTGCAACTGACTATGATTATGACGTCACACCTGGCGAGATCAAAGCGAGAACCGAGAACTTAATGTTTGAAGAAAAAGACATCTATAGAGAGGAAATTAAAAACGTAACTGTCAAAGGGGCGAAAGTTACCACTAAAAAGTTTAAAGCAGGTACAATGATACCGACGATGCATTATTATAGGATTAGCAGCCCTAATTATTATGCGAAATTGCCGGTTATAGCCGAGAAATATGATTTCAATGAGCCGATACCAGAGAGGGATCGAGAAAAGGAAGATTTGAGATCGATCGGTAACCCCCCAGCCAGCATTAATAAGAAAGTTAAATTGTTATAAATGTTGTTTTTAATCTATGCTTTTTATTTATCCACTAGTTGTCCCTCGAAACGCGTGGCATTTAACAACTGGGGGGTTACTCCGAAATACGTCGCTGACGGATCGTCCAAAGTACGGATTCGATTTACGATCAAAACAATGTCAAATCATAGAGAAAAACGAAAGAAGAAATGTCAAATCACGACAATCCGTCAGCCGAAACGTTAGGTTCGTATTTCGGAGTAGGCCAGCTGATCACACACACACAGATCATATATTCGTGAATAACTCCAAAACGGCTATAGGCACAAATTTAAAATTTTCGGCACATTTACACGAGATGGAGCACTAATTATCTGTATCATTCAAATTTTGATTGGACCAGCAGAAAAAAACCCCACTGCTGGCGTAATTCACTCAGAAATGTTTGTTATTTTTTGCTAAAATAGAAGTACTTACCTAGCCTAAGGGGTGATCCATTTGCGAACCGGCGAGCCAAAGGTTTAGATCGTTGGCTCGCCGGCTCGTTGGCTTTCGTTGGTAATCCATTGGCGAGCAAAACAGTTTTTCGGCCGTTTTTTGCACCGCGGACATAAGGGGGTGATTCATTGGCGAGCAAAACTGCCGGTACGCCAACGAACTCGCGAGCCAAAGGTCTAAACCGGCAACGGAGCACCTAAAAGTATGCGGACTTTAAAACCGGCCGGATTTGCTCGCTGGCTCTTTGTGCATGCTTGAAACAAAAAAGGTTGGTGGTTGGTGGAAGGACCGTGGAATGACTAAAGTAGGTACGTATATTTTTTTACCAAAATCTAAGACTAATTACCTAGGTAGGTAGTCAAAGAATACACCTTTGCTTTGAAGTGAGTAAAAGGGATGCATTGAGTTATTTTTTTGCTTAGAGTATCGTATCGAAGTAATCGTCTGTGTTGAGGATTTAATAAAAAGAATAAATACTTTTTGTAGAATTTTACATCAGGCCTATTATAAAAACTATAAGTTAATTTGATTGACTTCTATGTGTCACTTTTCGTTTTACCAGGGGGCTTACCGCAAGCTCTTATTGCGATTCAATTACAGGAACGTATTAACGTTTCAGCGACTTTTTGTGCAATGACGTACCTTATTGTCATGACAATAAGAAACGTCATTAAAACGTCGTTAAAACGTTCCTATAATTGCATCGCAATAAGAGCTTGTGGTAAGCCCCCAGTTTACAATAAAGAGCTTTTTAAATATTGCTTGTGTATTTTACTCTTAGTTGATGCTATTAATCCATTAATTTCCTAGAAATTAATAGTCTGGTTCTAACGTTTTTACGATTTATTTCATGAACTCATTCACCTTGATCGATTAGACGAATAGTTTTAATCGATATTCCGTTTATTTGGGAACATTACTTATTTTTTAGATATTTCATTTTCCAACAAATGAATTCAGAGGATATTTTTACATTTTAAAATAGAAAATTTAGCAATTTTTTAAGCCATACCTATTCAATCAAATTTGACCCAGGGGGCTTACCACCACCTCTTATAGCAGTTTTGTTTTAACGTTTCAGCGGCCATTTGTGCAATGACGTTTCTTATTGTCATGACAATAAGGTACGTCATTGCACAAAAAGACGCTGAATCGTTAAAACGTTCCTGTAATTGAATCGCAATAAGAGTTCGTGGTAAGCCCCCAGGAATGCCCATCTCCTTTGACATTTCACGAGAAAATTCACGCGTGCGAAGTGAGTATGACGCAAGGTATGACGTTACAGAATTGGCCGTTTTTCGATTACACGGCACGGCACCGGCGACGGCATGGCGGCAGCTTTTCCATTGGTCAGTGACCCGTTGTCATTGGTTACTGACCAATGAAAACCCCGCAAATAGCTGTGACTGTGCCGTCGCCGGTGCCGTGCCGTGTAATCGAAAAACGGCCATTAGCCTAGCAGCTAGGCTATTCTGTAACGTCATACTCACTTTGCACGCGTGAATTTTCTAGTGAAATGTCAAAGGAGATGGGCATTCCTGCAGCTAGGCCCTAGCTGCATTAAAATTACCTGTAGGTACTGTTTATATACCTTCATACATGGGTACTTTACCGAATTTTATTACATGTTACATTAAAATCGTATGAAAACAAATCGATTTCTTAAACATTTTTATTGCCAAAAAACCATAACTTTTATTTTAGTTCCAATTTCGATTAAGCGATGTCGTTATTTGCAATATTCATTTTGACATTCAACATTACATTCGTAATTGCGTCTGAGTTAGTAATAAAAATACCTATACATGTGAATTTTGATAATCCAATAAATCAATATATTCGCACTAATGAAGGATTGAGACCGCTATCTGTGCAAAACTTAATGAAATACACTGAAATGCCGCCGAAATTCACAATTCGGACAGATAAGAAAATTGTTTTGGATGAAGAAAGAGATGCGAGAGGGAGACGGTATCATAGCGGGGTATTCGACGCGTTTTCTGCTAAAAGAAGAATGGGTAGATTCGCTTAGAAATAAAGGAAATATTGATAATGTTATAATGCTGTTTCTTTTAGGCGACAAGTGGCTGACGTTTACAAGCGTTCCTTCAAATCGCTACGCTTCATGTATGGAAATGACATTAGTCACGGGTTGGACTGTAGCCTTAGGGGCGCAGTTAGGTTCAGGTTTAGGTTTGAGTATTAGGGTGGGGAAAAGGACACGGGTCGACTTTGACCTTGAATGTCCTTTGACCTTTAACCCCGAATATCCTTTGACCTCAAGTGGCCTTTGATATCGAATGTCATTTGACCTCGAATGAATTCGATATTTGACTTTGACTTTGACCTTCTTACCTTGCTAAATGTTTGGACACGTTCGGTTAGGTTAGGTTAGAACAGTGACCACAATGCGCGAGCCGAGCGAGCGAAGCGAGCGTGCCGCGGCAGCGGCCGGCGAAGCGCCAGAGCCAAATAGTACCCATTACAGTTATTTTTTAAAACCTCATGGTCTTGGTCCATGACCTTGGGATCAAAGGTCATTCAAGGTCAAGGTCAACTCGTGTCCTTTTCCCCACCCCCATACTCAAACCTAAACCTAGACCTAAACCTAATAGCGCCCCTGCCACTTCAGCCTACTTACCTATACTTGACTCAAATTCAAACACTTAAATTGATATCCGTGGTGCGTTATAACTGGTCATCCATCAGTTGTAACAGTATTGTTCCTGTGGCTATCAGCCTATATTGTTATTTTTGTCTCCCGCGTTGCAACGGAGGGAAGTGGGTAATCATCTGCCAACTCCTCCTATCCTTTCTTTTGATTAAATTCGTGCGGGTTCCAAGACAACTTAGCTTGTCCCCGGGACTCGTCGAGGGTCAAACCTTGGCGTCATCGTTGGACACTGTCAATCCTGGCTTACAGGAGTAACAGTAGTGGGAGTGTGTGGCGGGTCTCAAAAAAGCTTGAATCAAATAACAATGTATAGTTTTTTAATATTTTATTGGTCTTTTCGCACACTCATCGTCATAATCTGACGCATCCTTGACGCATACCTTCTTCGTGGTCGATTTGGTGAACGGTCTTAGCCCTTTAGGCGTTTTTGTTGAGCCTGTAAATAAATAAATAACATAACTATTACGACCTGATAACAGAGACCAATATTGAGCCGCTTAGGGCCTCCGCAGACTTGCTACTTTTAGCATCGGCGACCGGCGATTTTGTGACGTATCGATGCTGCATCGCGTTTCTTCGAGCGCGAACGAAATATTCCTTACCACCTGTCACGTTGGGTTCTGACTATCTGGTGAAACGTGGGCTTTGAGTGGACTTAATACCTCCACAATGTGGTGGTGTATGGCCACTCAAGCCTCTGACTACCCCCGAATGGGGAGAAAAGTCGTGACGTTCCTTACCGTCATTTTCGCTGATGACAATGCAAGGCGGTCGGAATATCCTGGCCTGTTTCAACAAGTTTGTGATATTGCCAGTATCAAGATGCCACTTAGTGAATATCGCCTTCAGTCCATGTTTCAGGCCTCTGAAAGTGCGGTGGTTATCTGAAAAAATCCAGTCATGATACTGTGTATCCGTCTTTTCCTACCTTTTTCTGGTCTTTGTCCGTGACCTTGGTATCAAAGGTCAAGGTCAAATGTAGAGTTCATTCGAGGTTAAATTTAGAGTTCATTCGAGGTCAAATGACATTCGATGGCAAAGGTGACCTTGACCTCAAGGTCAAGGTCATTCGGGGTTAAAGCTCAAAGGTCATTCGAGGTCAAAGCCGACCCGTGTCCTTTTCCCCACCCTTATACTCAAACCTACACCTAGACCTAAACCTACACCTAATAGCGCCCCTAACGATCCACATTGGCCGAAAATCGGCGTAATATATGGATTGGACAATGGACAGTTCTTAAGACACTCGAGGGCCTGCTCATCATCATCATCATCATGTCAGTCGAAAGACGTCCACTGTTGGACATAGGCCTCCCCCAAGGTTATCCACAACGACCGGTCTTGTGCCACTTGCATCCAGGTTTCCCGCAATTTTCACTAGGTCGTCGGTCTACCTTGTGGGGTACCCACGCTGCGTCTTCCGGTACGTGGTCGCCAAGGTCGGGCAAGAACCTTTCTGCCCCATCGGCCATCAGTTCTTCAGGCTATGTTCCAGCCCACTGCTACTTCAGCCTACTAATTGGCAGGGCTATGTCGGTGACCTTGGTTTGTCTACGTATCTCGTCATTTCAATTCGATCTCGTAGAGAAACTCCGATCATAGCCCTCTCCATAGCTCTCTGCTCTATGGTGCGTTACAACTGGGGGCTTACCACGAACTCTTATTGAGATTCAATTACAGAAACGTTTGAACGATTCAGCGTCATTTTGTGCAATGACGTACCTTATTGTCATGACGATAAGAAACGTCATTGCACAAATGGCCGCTGAAACGTTAAAACAAAACTGCTATAAGAGGTGGTGGTAAGCCCCCTGGTCTTCCATCAGTTGTAACAGTCTTATTTCTGTGGCTATACCGTTAATTTTGTCTCCCGCTTTGCAACGGAGGGAAGTGGATAATCTTCTTCCAACTCCTCCTATCCTTTCTTTTGATTAAATTCGTGCGGGTTCCAAGACAACTGAGCTTGTCCCCGGGACTCGTCGAGGGTCAAACCTTGGCGTCATCGTTGGACACTGTCGATCCTGGCTTACAGGAGTAACTGTGGTGGGAGTGTGTGACCTATAGTCTCATTAATAGCTGTGCTCACTTACCTTTAATAATAACGTTCCATAGCAGTTTAATTGCCGTGACATCCCACTGGAAAAATCTCAATTGTAAATTGCTGATTTGGTACATTACGGAGTAGATATCCTCCTTTGTATGGCCCGTAGTGTTCACACCGAGCAGATGAATTAACCTTAAATAGCAACGAAACATTTTAATCTGGCAGCGCGCAACGTACAGCCAATCCATTGTTTCGGCTGTACATTGCGCGGTGAGTCATACGTCGATTCAGACAACGTTTGTTTAATTATACCTATACAGGGTGAAATCGAAATCGTGGGCAATATTTTAAAATATGACTCAACACATGATTCAGAATATTTTGGGAAACCAAATAAAAAAATCTATTGATAAAAAATATTGCTCGGGTAAGCAAAATAGCAAACCATTTAACTGTTATACCTTACCTGGGTAATAAATTTTATCGATTGATTTGTTGATTAATATTCCCTAAATATTCTGAATCATGTGTAGAATAACCGTTTAAAATATTGCCCATGATTTCGATTTCACCCAGTATAGTACTAAGTTTTGCCCGCGACTTCGTCCGCGCATAATTAAAAACTTTCACATTTATAATATTAGTGAGTTGTGTCAAATCTCGACTGGGTGGCTCGTATTAATAAATGCATCTCAAAGTTGAGATCGATCTTAAGATGTAGTTTTGACGTTTAATGTACGCTCTAGGGAAAAACTCTCGGTTGAACGTCGACTCATTCTACCTTCGATCAATCAATCGTCGATCGATGATCGATCTAACGATGTTCTATATAGAATATGTCAATTGAACGTTGACCCTACTCATTCTACATTCGATCGCTTCGATCGTTAGATTGATCAACCGTCGATAGATGATCGATCTAACGATGTTCTATGTAGAATATGTCAATTGAACGTTGACTCTACTCATTCTAAATTCGATCGCTTCGATCGTTAGATTGATCGACCGTCGATCGATGATCGATCTAACGATGTTCTATATAGAATATGTCAATTGAACGTTGACCCTACTCATTCTACATTCGATCGCTTCGATCGTTTGATTGATCAACCGTCGATAGATGATCGATCTAACGATGTTCTATGTAGAATATGTCAATTGAACGTTTACTCTACTCATTCTACATTCGATCGCTTCGATCGTTGGATCACGACCGTCGATTGATGATCGATCTAACGTTGCTCTATGTCATTGTACGTCAATTCATTCTACTATCGATCATGGGATCGATCGACTATCGATTGGTGTGACCGACGTTATTGAAAATACGAACCTTCTGACCACATTATCTTTAACAGTGACCCTCTTTGTCACTGTCATATCGGTCTTATGGCCGACTAGGAAAGGTGTTATCAAATCCTGACAATGTGTCCACTGTAAATTAGAATTCAACTTTCTGTCATCAAACATTTTCCTGTAAAATATATCTCTTGGCTTCATAGCTTTAGACTTTTTCACTTTGTGTTTGCTCCTTAAGTTTTCCTCCCTCATAGTCGTTGGTGGAGTGCTAGTAGTCTTAATCTTTTTCAATTTAAACCTATCTTTTTCTTTTCGTTCGTCGAAATCCATGATTGGCGTAACAGGTTGGTCCTCATTATTGATATATTCGTAATTCTCCGGAAACTCGTCCGATTTGTCTATGGGATGGTATTGTCTTTGGTGGTGCCGAGGTAAGTGTTGAGCTTGTCTTTGATTCTCTATGATTTCGTCGGCTATTTGTTGTTTTAGTAAAGCTATTCTTTCTTCGACATTTGACGACTCTTTTACTGGTGTTGTTATTTGTTGCAGAGCTGTTAGGAAAGTATAATGTAATAGCTTTTGCCCGCGACTTCGTCCGCGCATTTGTCCCACGGGAACATACTATCGGGATAAAAAGTCTATGTGCTATTCCAGACTATAATCTATCTCCGTACCAAATTTCATCCAGATCCGTTCAGCCGTTCTGGCGTGAAAGAGTAACAAACATCCATCCAAACTTTCACATTTATAATATTACTAGCTTCAGCCCGAGACTTCGTCCGCGTTAACTTTAAAATCCCACAGGAACCTGACATTTTTTCGGGATTAAAAGTATTCTATGTGTTAATCCAGGTTATAAACTATCTGTGTTCCAAATTTCATCCAAATCCGTTCAGTAGTTTTTGCGTGAAAGAGTAACAAACATCCATCCATACATCCAAACTTTCACATTTATAATATTAGTGGCCTTCGGGCGGCTTGAACAACTCTGACACCAGGTACCAGGGAACCATATAATAAGAAGCACTTAGATCGGTTTTAAAAAATACTTACAAAATACAACAGCAATGCTTAAAAACGTTTTCATTTTTATTTCAACACCGCACAGGTTTTAATAACATTATCATAGCGAGTAACTGCTTGCAATAAACTTGATTAAGATCACTGAACCGAATATTAACACTGCGTATTCTGTTGGTACACGAACTAAACTAAACTAAACTAAATACAGGGTGTTAAGTTCGACGAGTGACGTATTATTGCCCATGATAATCCATGCTAACTCGTAACTAAAAAGACACCAATAAATGACAGTTATTTTTTTATTTGACTAAGGTGGCAAACGAGCTGCCGTTCCCGCTGATGTTAAGCAGTTAAGCGCTGGTTTCCTCCAAAAGCGGTGCCGTCATATAACGGCCGCACTAGAACATTGGCTATGTAAACTATGGCGCGGTTTCCTAGAGAGCGGTATTGGACGCCGTTTTTTAAATGGCCAATGTTCTAGTGCAGCCGTTATATGACGGCACCGCTCTTGGAGGAAACCAGCGCATTACCGTAGCCGTAGATGCTTGCAATACCAAAGGCATCGTTCGCTCTTTGCCAACATGAATGGGAGTGGGACAGATGAAGAATAATTCACGAAGATACAACGACCAATACGGGCCCGTTAGCGTGGTTGGCGTGATGGCGCCTTTCACGCTGCAGGTCGTAGCTACGATTCCTACCCGGGACATGCATTTGTGTGCATGAACATGTCTGTATGTCCCGAGTCTGGGTGTATATGTATATTAAGTATGTATTTACAAATAAAAAAGTAATATATGTAGTAATTACAGTTATCTGGTTTCCATAGTACAAGCTCTGCTTAGTTTGGGATTAGGTAACCGTGTGTAAAAATGTCCCAGGATATTATAATTATTATTATTATTAATGGTTTCACAATGGACAATTGTTAAGGGACTCGAACCCCTGTAGTAATGTTTGCAAAATAAAACAATATTTAACATTTTTAAATCATATTTTAATGTTTACGAACGGCGTACAAGGTCTTGGCATATTTCCATGCGTACTTCTTCGTATTCTGTAAAGAAAACATACATTTGTGTGCGTGAACATGTCTGTATGTCCCGAGTCTGGGTGTATATGTATATTAAGTATGTATTTACAAATAAAAAAGTAGAATATGCAGTAATATCAGTTATCTGGTTTCCATAGTACAAGCTCTGCTTAGTTTGGGATCAGGTAGCCGTGTGTAAAAATGTCCCAGGATATTATTTATTTATTATTATTTATTATTTAAATCTTACTAGGATTCCAAACATTTATAAGAGGGCGTCCATTAAGGGCCTCCGCAGACTAGCTACTTTTAGCATCGGCGACCGGCGATTTTGTGACGTATCGATGCTGCGTCGCGTTTCTTCGAGCGCAAACGAGCGAGACGCAGCATCAAAATCGCCGATCGCCGATGCTAAAAGTAGCTAGTCTGCGGAGGCCCTAATAACGTGAGGCTTTTAGGGGGGAGGGGGGATTCGCGTCGAATCTCACCGAGGCCGGTCAAAGATGGGTGCCCATTTACTAGCATAAAAAACATATACTCACTGGCGTGAGTATATGTTTTTTTTTTATAGGATTGCGGTGGCAAAAAAGCGTACGGACCGCCTGATGTTAAGCGAGCAATACCAAAGGCATTGCTCGCACATTGCCGACCTGAAGGGGAGTGGGATGGAGGGAGGGGGAGGGGGAGAGGGCTTTCGGCTCTCTCACTCATCGTACGAAACGCAGCTGTAATAGCTGCTCTTCGCCGATCTTCTGTGAGAGGGTGGTACTACCCCGGTCGAGCCAGCCCGTTTATGAGCTGCAGTCAATTGGCTACAGCTTGGCTCTACCACCTGGAAAATGTATGTATGTATGTGATCTTCCACCCACGAAACTTACCCTCTAAAGACGGTGTTTTACAGTTAGCAGCGTCCAAAGAGCACTGGTTCTTGAACAACACGATGTGGCCCTGGATCATATTCTGGGCACATTTGGGGTCCAGGTCCTCATCGTCACAGCTGGTGGGACAACCCTGGCGCAGGAACATTACGTAGACGTCACAGAAGTGGTTTTCTATCATGTCGTATTCTGAAATAAAAAAAAAATTGCGAGGAGTTCTCGCGAGAGTTCTCGATATACAGGGTTATTGGAAAAACACTAACAACCTTGCAGGTCTGTATTACTGACATGTGTGTAAAAATGTCTCAGGATATTATTATTATTATTATTATCAACAACAACTTTTGTTCTATGACTTTTTACAGAACATAATACATTTTACAAAAAATAACTTTCTAAAAGTATGAAAAAAAAAAAACTCATTTAGAGGATAGTCGAGGTACGTGGTTAAATTCCACTTTGCCCTGAAGTACCTAAACGGACCACGGCTATCCTCTAGATGAGCATATTTTCTCGTTTCATACATTTTAGAGTGTGATTTTTTGTTAAATTTATTGTTGTTTTGTAAAAAGTCATAGAACAAAAGTTGTTGTTTATGATGTCAGTAACCGTGAGTTTCCACTGCACAAAAACAAATATATATATATATATATATGTTGTGTCAACATGTTCTACCGCAGTGGAAACGCGCGGTAATACGGTACTGCAAGGTTGTTAGTGTTTTAACCCTGTATATTTCAAGCCTTTGGCTGCGTTAAGCACAGGAAGATCCTTGGTAGGCCTAAAATACCGAAACCTTATCAGTAAGGTGGCAGATTGACAAATTAGCAGATGTCTTGGGGAACCCAAAAATCATTTTTAAATCACTACTCACGCACATTTGTGAACTGTAATGATTTCCTAATATTCCACCAACATTACACATTAGGTATGATGCAAGGCAGGGCCGGATTTAGGGGAGGGCATTCGGGGCAACTGCCCGGGGCCTCCACAAAAGAGGGGCCCCCACAATAGACTCCGAAAAAAATAACAAATGTCATAAAATTTTCAAAAATGAAAATTATAAAAAAATAAGCAAAACCGTCTATCAAAGCTATCTATCTCTCCTGAGCATTAAAAGTGAAGTGATTTACTTCAGGAACTGGATTTCAGCGAAATCATCAAAAACTTTTTGTCGAAAAAAGCTCGTCAGGTTCCGTTCGTTAACGCTTAAATTTAATTTCAGATAATTCTTGTTTTTGAATATATATATTGATTTGAAATTATTTATTGAAAAACTGGACTGAAAAAATTGATCATTTTATTTGGAAAATAATTAGAGGCCAGGGGCCTCCACTTTTTTGTTGCCCCAGGGCCTCCAGACCTCTAAATCCGGCCCTGATGCAAGAAAACACAAGTGTTTGAAATTAAAACCAAAACGACAAGATCACTTTTCCACTTCCCGCCAAAAAGTCCATAATCCACCTTCATTATGTCAGCCAAAAAACTCCAATATTGACGAGATAACGTTGTGTAACTCAAAAAAATCGTAAAAAATACTTACTCAAAGACCCTCTATAAGTAGAGCATTGGTTATTCACAATCAAGTGACAGACACTCTGAAACCATTTGAACCGCATAGTCACTCTGTTGAGGCCACAGACCCGTCTATGGTAGTCGTTACAGTGCCAAGGGTCGCAATAATCCATCCACGCTGGGTCGTAAGCCTGGATGAACCTGTCCTTCCAAACCTGAGGCATCACCGGCTTCTCTATCTCTTCTGGGTATGAAAATAATAGGTGTTACTTCTTCTATCGTATGGTACCCTGGTACCTGGTGTCAGAGAGTAGCCCGAAGGCTTAACGACTGCTGCCTAGGTGACAACCGGGACCGTCTTTTTAAGTGCCCTCCGAAGCACGGAGACGCTCAGTTCAAATGACACTAAACGGTCACCCATCTCTGACTGACCTTGCCAAGCGTTGCTTAACCTCCGATTGTTTACCGGTCAGTGATCGCAGCTGGCTATTGTTTTATTGAATATTAAAATACTTAAGTATATGAATGTAATAAATATGTATAGCGACTGTAGCCTAGGGGTGAACAGGTTGGGCTAGCAATCGGAAGGTCCCAGGTTCGAACCCGGTGGGGCATGCACCAATGGATGAATTTTCATCTATGTGCATAATTTAAAGTTCGCTGACGGTGAGGGAAAACATCGTGAGGAAACCTACCTATCCCTCGGGATTAGGTAATAGTCAGTTCCTGTATACACGGCGACAAGGTTCACCACCTGTCACGTTGGGTTCTGACTATCTGGTGAAACGTGGGCTTTGAGTTGGTTAATACCTCCACAATGTGGTGGTGTATGGCCACTCAAGCCTCTGACTACCCCCGAATGGGGATAAAAGTCGTGAGGTTACAAATATGTATTTTTCCATCTTGGAATCATTCTGACTTACTTACTTGGTCTGGATTGACGATCTTTTATGAAACCCGGATTTGAATATCTAGAAGAAGGGCTGGAAAATAAATAAAATGAAGTTACAACATATTGTATACAATATGTTAAAAAAACCCTGTCCGACCCGAAAACGTATTGTTGGGTATCGAGATTAGATTTTTTTTTTTTTTAATTTAAATTTTTTTTTTTTTAATTTTTTTGGCATAGTGTGTGTCCCACTGCTGGGCAAAGGCCTCCCATATTTTTTTGAAATACAAATACCCCGTTTACATAAAAAAAAAAAACATAAAATGACGTCATCACATACTTTGTGGTCTGAGGTGACGCCACACGATCTAACATAATTACTACCGGTAACGGTGTTGTCATATTTTTAAAATTAGCTACATTATGTGGGAAAAAGGCAAAAAAAATTGGCACTTTAAATGTTCATTAATATGTTTACTATCATGTTTTTTTTTTTATTATTTTATTTGGTCATGTGATTGGGGAACCTAATTACCGGTTTCGGCTCGGACAGGGTTTTCTTAACATGTTGTATTGTACTAGCTTCTGCCCGCGACTACGTCCGCGCAGAATTCAAACTAACAAAAAACTTTTATCCTCTTTTTACACCCTTAGGGGTGGAATTTCGAAAATCCCTTTCTTAGTGGATACCTACCTACATTTCACAAAGAACACCCCCTCCAAATGTCATGTCTCTAGGACCAGCGGTTTAGGCTGTGCATTGATATATCAGTCAGTCAGGACTTTGAATTTTATATGTATAGATAGATAAGTTAAAGAAGCAAACGGCCCACCTGATGTAACGCAGTTACCGTAGCCTATAGATGCTTGCAATACTGACAGCATCGTTCGCACGTTGCCGACCTGAGTGGGAGGGACGGGAAGGGGGTTGGGCTTCCGGCTCTCGCACTCATCGTACGAAACGCAGCTATAATAGCTGCTTTACGCCGATCTTCTGTGTGAGGGTGGTACTACCCTGGTCGAACCAGCCCGTATATTAGCTGCCCCCCTACCCAAGTGGCTTCATCTGAATTCGTTTCTACAAATCTCTACGCTTCATGTATGGAAATGACATAAGCCACGTGATCTACTTATCGACTTGTAATGTCAATGCCATACATTTTTAAGCGTAGCGATTTGTAGAAACGCTTTTAGACGAAGCCACTTGGCTAGTGGGGCTGTAGTCAATTGGCTACAGCTTGGCCATAGTAGAAGGAGTGGGAAGTAGGCCATCTTCATACAACGCACCGCGCGCGGCTCGCATGTGTGCGTCATAGCATCCATAAGCTATGTCTTCACCAGTGCGCTTTCACGTTCATCTTGCGCTTTCGTCTGACGCATGCATGAAGAACCATAGCGCATGCAATAACGCATGCGCTAATCTAGCTCAAAAACAGCGCACGCCCGTAGCGCACGCCGATCCGCCACCGGTGGGTTCGCGTGCGTCATTCCGTGGAGTCAGTTACGCCAGCAGTGGGTTTTTTTTCTGCTGGTTTAATCAAAATTTGAATGATACAGATAATTAGTGCTCCATCTCGTGTAAATGTGCCGAAAATTTTAAATTTGTGCCTATAGCCGTTTTGGAGTTATTCATGAATATATGATCTTGCTGGCGTAACGTTACCGCAGCAGTGTGATTTTTTCCTGCTGGTCCAATCACAATTTGAATGATACAGATAATTAGTGCTCCATGTCGTGTAATTGTGCCGAAAATTTTAAATTTGTGCCCCCTAAGGTTTCAGAGTTATTTCAAATCTTGCTGGCGTAACGTTTTGGGAATTCCTGTATCTCAAAAACTGCTTGGCACACAATCATGATTTTTCGTACACACATTAGTGTTAATTTGTGCCCATTTGTGACAGTTTCATATTTCAATAAATCAGAAAGGTTCGGGTGTTATAAGATTTTTCTTAAATAACTAAAATAGCTCCTAGCTCTTAAACTGGGAAACCTAGAAACCAAATGTTAGTGCTAGCTTGTATTTCTTATTGATCCTAAGCAATTCTATAATGATCGTAAGCCTACTCCAAGGAATTTACGATTTATTACGATTTTATTGCTATCTCGCGGTGAAATTATTTAAACCCTAAATACATGAGTTTCTTATGTTCCGATTACTTTTATTAATATACAATAATTAGAGCCCTACTTCAAATATACGTGTACGAAATATCAGCTCTGTAAACCTTATAATTATAAAATAATTAATAAAAACCACCATGACAAACTTTCAATGGTTAACCGACCAAATTAAAATGAGTTGAAAAAAGCGGCCGCCCGATACATAGCGCCTACCATCTTAAATGTATACAATAAATTGGCTGTGTGCTAACAGTTCTGTAGAAAAGTGAATGAGTAATATTTATTTTTATATTATCTTTGTAATGGTTAAATTCGACTACCTACCCTTGCTCCCTGTCTAGCTAGACCCCTTCGTCCGCTCACTGTATGTACTGTGATACTACAATAAGTTTTTTTATTATTTCTAATATCAAGATTTTTTTTTGTTTAATGTAAGTACCTACATTATTTTTATATGTTTATGTTGTGTCAATAAAGTAATGTTGTGTTTGTTTATAATTGTTGAACATACTAATATTTATAAGTGTTCATTCGTTTTATATCTCGATGATGGTGAATGATTTCGATTTAAAGAATGGATATTAATTTTCAAAGTCGTATTGCTGTTTATAAGCGTCGATTTTTTATCTCTAGAAATATATAAAAGAAGATACTGTTACTGTTGTTGTGTGTTATTAGTTAAAGTTCATTTAGCTACACGAAACATAAAAGGAATATTAAATAAGGTACCTACATATTTAAATTTAGCATACCCTGTGATTATACATTTATTTACTTTATTTAATAGTTTATAAATACACTCCAAAGTATTATGTACGCGTCTGTACTCATAACAACGCTGTCAATTGAAATAGGATGGCTTGAAGTACTGAGCGTTCGCTTGTTTCTATACATTCAAATTCCGTCAGTTAACCACCGAAAGCGCTTCGTGATGGTTATTTATTAATAATATTTTAATTATAAGGTTTACAGAGCTGATATTTGGTACACGTATATTTGAAGTGGGGCACTAATTTTTGTATATTAATAAAAGTAATCGGAACATAAGAAACTCGTGTATTTAGGGTTTAAATAATTTCACCGCGAGATAGCAATAAAATCGTAATAAATCTTAAATTCCTTGGAGTAGGCTTACGATCATTATAGAAATGCTTAGGATCAATAAGAAATACAAGCTAGCACTAACATTTGGTTTCTAGGTTTCCCAGTTTAAGAGCTAGGAGCTATTTTAGTTTTTTAAGAAAAATCTTATAAAACCCGAACCTTTCTGATTTATTGAAATATGAAACTGTCACAAATGGGCACAAATTAACACTAATGTGTGTACAAAAAATCATGATTGTGTGCCTAGCAGTTTTTGAGATACAGGAATTCCCAAAACGTTACGCCAGCAAGATTTGAAATAACTCTGAAACCTTAGGGGGCACAAATTTAAAATTTTCGGCACAATTACACGACATGGAGCACTAATTATCTGTATCATTCAAATTGTGATTGGACCAGCAGGAAAAAATCACACTGCTGCGGTAACGTTACGCCAGCAAGATCATATATTCGTGAATAACTCCAAAACGGCTATAGGCACAAATTTAAAATTTTCGGCACATTTACACGAGATGGAGCACTAATTATCTGTATCATTCAAATTTTGATTGGACCAGCAGAAAAAAACCCCACTGCTGGCGTAATTCACTCCATTCCGTGCGCTTTACATACAAAATGGCGGAAGATGAAGGAATAGCATTGAAATGATGAATGTTTTCTTTTGTTTCGTTGCTTAAAAACATCGTTTATCCAGATACTCTTTTTCTTGAGATTTTTTCCTTGCAGTTAATACTAAATATTCTGCACAAATAGCTACACTTGCTCATCTTGACGACCGACCAGGGCGCACAGGTGTAGACACTAAGCTGCATGCGTCTTGAGGCAATCAATATTGCACGCGCTCGACGCGAGATGAATTGAAAGTTGAAGATGCAAGATGAACATGAAAGCGCACTGGTGAAGACATAGCTAGATGCCGCCGCACGCACACTTAAACAAAATCTTGACCCGCTTAAGAGCCGGGCTCCACTTGTCCGCTGCGCTGCGTTGCGCTGCGTCGTCGCAACGGATCAAAGTGTCAGCGGGCGAGAGACGAAGCGGGGGAGGGTGATGTGCCAGTACAAAATCTTGCGACGACGCAGCGCAACGCAGCGCAGCGGACAAGTGGAGCTTTAGCCTAAGCAGGCGAAACAATGACATTTTGTTTGAGTGTGCGCGCGGCGACGCATAGATACTATGGCGAACACATACAAGCCGCGCGCGGCGCGTTTGTATGAAGACAACCTACTTCCCACTCTTTCTACTATGGCTTGGCTCTACGATCAATTGCTTTATCTTATTATTATTAAGTACAAATATAAACTTACTCCGTCTGATTGAATTTTTTGGGAGCCTTTTCATCTCTCTGGCTAACTGAAATGGAAATACAATAGTAGGTCTACTACGTTCACTCGTTCGCTAAAGACGACAGTAGTTAGCGTCTGCGTACTCTACCAAGCTAACTAGGAGCCTGTCGAATGTGACGTCACCCGTACAAGGCGGTGGCGGTGTGCGGGAGAGGAAGCCGCATTCTATCCGAGTTCCTAGTTGGCTTGGTGGAATAGTAAAGTATATTTATGCTAAATTATTACTTCATTGGACGATCGATAAAGGTCGGCTGCACATCACAGGAAACATTTCCAGTATATGCTGGGCTCTATTTATTTACCGACCCCTAAAAAAGAGAGTTCAACTCGTAGTGGTCCTAGCCTAGTTGGTATATCGCTCGGTGTTTTGGCTTGGACGGACCTGGATGGGTGACCGAATTATAACATCCTCCTCCGTGCTTCATAGGACACGTTAAGCTGGCGGTCCCGCGTGTCATTCTAACATGTTTTACAGTCGTGACATGTAGTCAGACAAATCTGACTATCTGCCTGAAAAATATGTCTTCTTATCGTATGGTTCCCTGGTACCTGGTGTCAGAGTTGTTCAAGCCCGAAGGCCTCTGACAAGGCTTAACGACTGCCTAGGTGACAACAACCGGGACCGACTTTTTACGTGCCCTCCGAAGCACGGAGACGCTCGGTTCAAATGCCACTAAATGGTCGCCCATCTCTACTTGACCTTGGCAAGCGTTGCTTAACCTCCGAAAGTTTACCAATCAGTGATTGCAGCTGGCTATGAGAGCCTCAAATATCGGTCGGTTCTGTTCAGACTTAAAACTCTTACTAGTTTCCCTCCTCATTACCCACCCATCAACCCACCCATCCATCCATTTATCCACAAAATGTTAAAAAATATATCAATCGATCTATTAACGTCAGGCAAAATCAATAAAAACTTTTTCCGCATGCTGGCCGGTGACGAAAAACAAATGCCAGCCGTTTGCGCGTCTTAAAAATCGAACAGATAAAAAAAAAGTTGATAATAATTGGCTTTTTGGCGGGAAGTGGAAAGTGAAAAGTGATGTCATTTTTGTTTTAATTTCCAAAACTTGGGTTTTCGTGTATTATAATGTGTAATGTTGGTGGAATATTAACCATATGTTCATAAATGTGCGTGAGTGTGGGCAATTGGAATAAAAGTGATACATGATTTTTGGATTCCCCAAGAAGTCTGGTAAGTTTGTCAGCAAAATACTTATGCCCACTTTACTGATAGGGTTTTGGAATTTTTGGCCTATCCAAAGGTCATCCTGTGCTTATTATTGACGCAGATAAAACCTTGAAATACTTATATCCTGGGACATTCTTTACACACTGCTATCTGATCCCAAACTAAGCAGAGCTTGTACTATGGAAACCGTATAACTGATTACTACATATACTACTTTTTGTTTGTAAATACATACTTAATATACATATACACCCAGACTCGGGACATGCAGACATGTTCATGCACACAAAAGCATGTCCCGGGTAGGAATCGAACCTACGACCTGCAACGTGATAGGCGGAATCTAAACCAACCACGCCAACAGGCTCATATATTTATCTACTTGAAACTGGCTATATTCGTAAAGCGAGGCCATTGATGGCCGCTTGGCGCAGTGGTTTGAGCGTTGGCCGCTCGGCTCACTGCATCGGGTGGTTGCGGGTTCGATTCCCGCCAGAGGCATATCGCAAACGGCCTTGTCGTAATTTGCCCTGGTCTGGGTGTCACTGGCATCGCCCCCAGTCCATTGTACGGTACCCATAGTACAAGCGTTGCTTAGTTTGGAACCATATAGTTGGTGTGTTTGTCTGGCGATATTTACCTATTTATTTTTAACCAACTTCATAAAGGAGGAGGTTTTCAATTCGACTGTACGTTTTTGTTTTTTTTTTTGTGTGTTCATTATTATTTATAACGAAAAAAGAAACTAAATGAAATTATGAAACTGAAATGATGATGATGAACTGATATATACTTACATACAAAAAGTATTTGTAATATAAAAAATAATATTATTTTCTTCATCTTCAATGACTTTGAACGTAATAGTGATGTGGAATAACTGCGTTGATTGCGTTCAATTAAGTTCTTTGAATCGTTAAAATAATCTGTGTTTTAATTAGTGCAGGATTTAGTGGCTTAGTTTATAATCAACTAGCTGTCCTTACGACTACATACGCGTCCAATTTAATGGGTTTTTATTGCGCGGAACCCTAATAAAAGTAGCCTGACCGCCATAGACAGACTGCTTGGAGCAGTCAGTGCCGAAAGCTGCAAGCGGTCGCTGTTGGCCGATCTTCAGTTTCAATACAAAATTGACATTTGCAATGCACGGACTGCTCAAGCAGTTCGTTTGCAGTCGCAGCTAAAAATGCAGTCGTCGTGCAGTTGATGCGGGCAGCAAAGCGCTAAGCGCTAACATACACGGACTGCATTTTGCAGTTTGGTTGCAGTCGACGGCACGCGACTGCACACGGACTGCATTTTGCAGTCGGAAGTGACAGCTCTATTGCAGTTTGGTTGCAGTCGATGGCACGCGACTGCACACGGACTGCATTTTGCAGCGGAAGTTGCAGCGGTTCGAGTACATATACAAACACAACTGCACAAGGACTGCTTAAAGCAGTCGGGTTGAAGCCGACTCCGACCACCACACGACTGCTCTCGTGCAGTTGGTATTGACTGCTCTAAGCAGTCCGTCTATGGCGGCTCTGAGTTAAAGACTCTTTCGAGATTTATTTAAAACCTTTTAAAATAAAATAGCCGCAGTGATAGCCGATTAGTTAAACACGCGTCTGGCGAGATAAAGGTCCAGCGTTCAAACCCCGGCTCGCACCTATGGATTTTTCGAATTCTATATGCATACTTCAATATGATTATCACATGCTTACGGTGAAGGAAAACATCGTGGGGAAACCTGCATGTTTTAGAAGATCTACCATATTTTCGCAAGAAATGTGAAATCCACCAACCCGCACTGGGCCAGCGTGGTGGATTACTGGCCCGAATCCCCTCGCATTGTCCAGGAGTGGGACATAGCCGACATAGGTATCATTATGATAAAATAAAATGCAGTTATTCGATGATAAATTATATATTGTATATATGACATATAAATTGATAAATAAAATACAATGTTCGATTTTTTTTCATCCCAATCAAACGATTTGGGGCTTTTCATTATGCTCAATATAAATAAATAAATACATATGTTTATATCAAGGCTTGTCCAGACAGGTCCGGTATTCGCGTTTCACAGTGACGAATAACGCCCTAGATCTGAACAAACCTTTAATCATAAAAGATCGATAAATGAAATTACTTCATTCCTATTTGTCGTCTCACAAATAGTGGGATGTCTCTGACATCTTCGTAGCACAGGCAAATGTGCGGTCTTGGATGATGAGGGGGGCACTCACAAGGGTAAGTGGAAGGTGGCATCACCGTAGGAGGATCGATGACTACAATTGGTCCCGGGCCATCATATCCCCAGTCCGATCCTGGGCCGTCAGTGGTGATGACAACTGGGCCTGCGTCGACTAAGGTGCCAGCGGTCGTGCTGCCTACTGCGGCGCTGGATCCATCTCTGCCAGACTGACTGCTGCCGACTGTGGTCGTCGAGCTGTCCAAGATTCTGTCTGCTCCTTGAATCACAGTGACTCCATCTGGTCGACCATCATATCCCCAGCCCGATCCTATAATAATAACAAAAACAGTATTTAAGTACAATAATTTTTTTGTACAATCAATAATAATGTTTTATACGTTAAGCCAGTTACTTACGAAGCGGATATCCCCTGCCCGGATATCCCCAGTCCGATCCTGGGCCGTCAGTGGTGATAACAACTGGTCCTGCGTCGACTAAGGTGCCAGCGGTCGTGCTGCCTACTGCGGCGCTGGATCCATCTCTGCCAGACTGACTGCTGCCGACTGTGGTCGTCGAGCTGTCCAAGATTCTGTCTGCTCCTTGAATCACAGTGACTCCATCTGGTTGACCATCATATCCCCAGTACGATCCTGGGCCGCCAGTAGTGATAACATTAGGGCCTGCGTCGACTAAGGTGCCAGCGGTCGTGCTGCCTACTGCGGCGCTGGATCCATCTCTGCCAGACTGACTGCTGCCGACTGTGGTCGTCCCGCTGCCCAATATTCTGTCTGCTCCTTGAATCACAGTGACTCCATCTGGTCGACCATCATATCCCCAGCCCGATCCTATAATAATAATAAAAAAAGTATTAAGGTACATTAAACGTTTTGCACAAATAATAATAATAACCTATACGTTAAACTAGTGACTTACGACGCGGATATCCCCTGCCCGGATATCCCCAGTCCGGATATCCCCTGCCCGGATATCCCCAGTCCGATCCTGGGCCGTCAGTGGTGATGACAACTGGGCCTGCGTCGACTAAGGTGCCAGCGGTCGTGCTGCCTACTGCGGCGCTGGATCCATCTCTGCCAGACTGACTGCTGCCGACTGTGGTCGTCGAGCTGTCCAAGATTCTGTCTGCTCCTTGAATCACAGTGACTCCATCTGGTTGACCATCATATCCCCAGCCCGATCCTATAATAATAATAAAAACAGTATTTAAGTACAATTATTTTTTTGTACAATTAATAATAATGTTTTATACGTTAAGCCAGTTACTTACGAAGCGGATATCCCCTGCCCGGATATCCCCAGTCCGATCCTGGGCCGTCAGTGGTGATAACAACTGGTCCTGCGTCGACTAAGGTGCCAGCGGTCGTGCTGCCTACTGCGGCGCTGGATCCATCTCTGCCAGACTGACTGCTGCCGACTGTGGTCGTCGAGCTGTCCAAGATTCTGTCTGCTCCTTGAATCACAGTGACTCCATCTGGTTGACCATCATATCCCCAGTACGATCCTGGGCCGCCAGTAGTGATAACATTAGGGCCTGCGTCGACTAAGGTGCCAGCGGTCGTGCTGCCTACTGCGGCGCTGGATCCATCTCTGCCAGACTGACTGCTGCCGACTGTGGTCGTCCCGCTGCCCAATATTCTGTCTGCTCCTTGAATCACAGTGACTCCATCTGGTCGACCATCATATCCCCAGCCCGATCCTATAATAATAATAAAAAAAGTATTAAGGTACATTAAACGTTTTGCACAAATAATAATAATAACCTATACGTTAAACTAGTGACTTACGACGCGGATATCCCCTGCCCGGATATCCCCAGTCCGGATATCCCCTGCCTGGATATCCCCAGTCCGATCCTGGGCCGCCAGTGGTGATGACATTAGGGCCTGCGTCGACTAAGGTGCCAGCGGTCGTGCTGCCTACTGCGACACTGGATTCGTCTTCTTCGGACTCACTGCTGCCGACTGTGGTCGTCGAGCTGGTCAAGATCCTATTGGCTCCTTGGATCACTGTGACTTCATCTGGTTGTTCATAATATGCCCATCGTTTTCCCGGGTGCGTTATGACGATATCTGGGTCTGAGGTAACTAAGGTGCTGGAGGTGACGCTGCCATCTGAGGTGCTGGATCTACTGTGACCAGAGTGACTGCTGCCAACAGTTGACGTCGAGCTGCTCAAGATTCTGTCAGATCCGTCAACCACAACGACTTCTCCCCGTGGCTCACGTGGCGCTGAGTTCGGGAAAAAATCAAATGTGAGTATAATATTTCTTATATTTTCTCAATTTAGCAATTTATTCTTTTGCTTTGCTTCTTACTACAGATAGTTGCCGGAGAGTAAAAGCCAATAGCTTTAAAGACTGACAAACTCAAACTTAATAGCTACTTGATTCTAGAAATGGTATTTTAATGCGATTAAAAATCGGATTATTCGGGCATTCCAATGTCTAGAGGTTATGACTTAAACCTGATTAAACCCCCAATTATTCAGGAATTCTATTGCCTCAAGGTAACGATGAAACGCTGTAGGAATCCCGATCAATAGGAAATTCTCGCCTGGAATTTCCGGTATCTAGGAGCCTTCTTAGACATGATTTTGACTTGCGCACACGCACTGACTAATAATAATATTTCTACACAAATATTGGCTAGTTATGGCTGCATCGCTCAGGTTCGGAGTGGCAAGGATGATCTGTTAACAACATGAAATGATTGAAACAGCCCCTATATAACACCTCTTCATCATCATCATTTCAGCCAAAAGACGTCCACTGTTGGGCATAGGCCTCCTAAGGTTTTCCACAACGACCGGTCCTGTGCCACTTGCATCCAGCGGTTTCCCGTGACCTTCACTAGATAGATAGATAGATAGATAACACTTTATTGTATACCAGTCAAATACATAAGCAACAATGACAAACAAAACAAGAAACAAATACAGAGTACAGTGGGCGGTCTAATCGCAAGCTGCGATCTCTTCCAGACAACCTTTCACATTATGGGGTCGATCAACCTTATGGGGGGCTCCACGCTGCGTCTTAAGGTACGTGGTCACTACTCAAGAACCTTTCTGCCCGATCGGCCAGTTCTTCGGGATATGTGGCCCGCTCACTGCCACTTCAGCCTACTAACTCGCAGGGCTATGTTGGTGACACCTATTATTATGACTCAATTGCAGACCTAAATCAATAAGACCAGTCGGCTATCACTGCTTTCATATTGGGTATCGGTATGTGTACAAAAAATTATGGATATGGAGCGACGATTCCTCAATCCTCGGGGTAGTCGCAAGAATAGTCTGTGGATAACACGTTATTATTGGACCTGGTTAGCAACAACATATCGTATACCAACTATTTATACTAGATGTTCTGTAAGTCCGATTACAGATATGAATTAATATAGAAATTAATACACGCATGCAGAAAAGAGACAACAAGTGATAGAGTTGATTTATGGCAAGTGAAAATTATTGTGTTTTTTTGTTCTTGCGGCTCACCCGGTTAACCATTAGCTACGTCCAGAAGTGTCACATGCCGCGCGAGGAAAATTTTCCTCGCGGTGTTCGACTTGCCTCACGTGAGGCAAATGCGCGCCCTGCCTCACCTGAGCACTCACATTTGCGTCGCCTAGTTTGGCAGTCGTGAGACAGAACGATGTCAAACGTGTCAAACTGATTGATCGGGTATACCTTTCCCTGTCTAGAGTGTCAGTTGCCTCGCCATTTGCCTCGCGCGGCATGCGACTGAGGCAAACGTCGTGCTTCGCGAGGCATGTGGGTGAGCAGCCTCGCGCGGCTATTCGGCTATCACTGCTTTCATATTATGGGTATAATAAAATAATGTTACTTACGAGGTGGGTATGGAGGGTATCCACAATCGTCAGGGTAGTCGCAAGGATAGTCTGTGGACAAACATTGATTAATCAAATTGGTTTGCCAATATCGTATACCAAGAAATTATACAATGTGTTTTGTAAGTCTGAATAAATAGGCGGAGTTGGAGATATGAATTAATATAATAATTAATACACGCATGCGGGAAAGAGACGACAAGTGAAAGAGTTGTTGATATGGCAAGTGAAAATTATTGTGTTTTTTTGTTCTTGCGGCTCACCCGGTTAACCATTCGGCTATCACTGCTTTCATATTATGGATATAATAAAATAATGTTACTTACGAGGTGGGTATGGAGGGTATCCACAATCGTCAGGGTAGTCGCAAGGATAGTCTGTGGACAAACATTGATTAATCAAATAGGTTTGCCAATATCGTATACCAAGAAATTATACAATGTGTTTTGTAAGTCTGAATAAATAGGCGGAGTTGGAGATATGAATTAATATAGTAATTAATACACGCATGCGGGTCATATTATGGGTACAAAAAATAATATTGCATACGTTAACTTACTAGGTGGGTATCCACAATCATCAGGGTAGTCGCAAGGATAGTCTGTGGAAAAAATATTGATTATTAAAATAGGTTTTCACCAACATATCGTATACCAAGAAATTATACAATGTGTTTTGTAAGTCTGAATAAATAGGCGGAGTTGGAGATATGAATTAATATAGATATTAATACACACATGCGGGTCATATTATGAGTACAAAAAATAATATTGTATACGTTAACTTACTAGGTGGGTATCCACAATCATCAGGATAGTCGCAAGGATAGTCTGTGGAAAAAATATAGATTATTAAAATAGGTGAACAGGTTGGGCTAGCAATCACAAGGTCCCAGGTTCGATCCCCGGTGGGGCATGCACCAATGGATGAATTTTCATCTATGTGCATAATTTACAGTACGCTGACGGTGAGGGAAAACATCGTGAGGAAACCTACCTATCCCTCGGGATTAGGTAATAGTCAGTTCCTGTATACACGGCGACAAGGTTCACCACCTGTCACGTTGGGTTCTGACTATCTGGTGAAACGTGGGCTTTGAGTTGGTTAATACCTCCACAATGTGGTGGTGTATGGCCACTCAAGCCTCTGACTACCCCCGAATGGGGAAAAAAGTCGTGACGTTATATTTTAAAATAGGTTTGCAACAACATGTCAGATACCAACTCACATTGCTAGTGACATTTCGTAAGCTAGTTACTTACGAGGTGGATATCCTGGACCGCCAGTGGTGATGACATTGGGGCCTGCGTCGACTAAGGTGCCAGCGGTCGTGCTGCCTACTGCGACGCTGGATCCATCTCTGCCAGACTGACTGCTGCCGACTGTGGTCGTCCCGCTGGTCAAGATTCTGTCTGCTCCTTGAATCACAGTGACTCCATCTGGTTGACCATCATATCCCCAGTCCGATCCTATAATAATAATAAAAAAAATATTTAGGTACAATAAACGTTTGGTACAATTTATAATAATATTGTATACGTTAAACTAGTTATTTACCGCCCGGATATCCCCTGCCCGGATATCCCCTGTCCGGATATCCTCTGCCTGGATATCCCCAGTCCGATCCTGGGCCGTCAGTGGTGATGACAACTGGGCCTGCGTCGACTAAGGTGCCAGCGGTCGTGCCGCCTACTGCGGCGCTGGATCCATCTCTGCCAGACTGACTGCTGCCGACTGTGGTCGTCCCGCTGGTCAATAATCTGTCAGCTCCTTGAATCACAGTGACTCCATCTGGTTGACCACCATATCTCCAGCCCGATCCTGGGCCGTCAGTGGTGATGACAACTGGGCCTGCGTCGACTAAGGTGCCAGCGGTCGTGCCGCCTACTGCGGCGCTGGATCCATCTCTGCCAGACTGACTGCTGCCGACTGTGGTCGTCCCGCTGGTCAATAATCTGTCAGCTCCTTGAATCACAGTGACTCCATCTGGTTGACCACCATATCTCCAGCCCGATCCTGGGCCGTCAGTGGTGATGACAACTGGGCCTGCGTCGACTAAGGTGCCAGCGGTCGTGCCGCCTACTGCGGCGCTGGATCCATCTCTGCCAGACTGACTGCTGCCGACTGTGGTCGTCGAGCTGCCCAATATTCTGTCAGCGCCTTGAATGACAGTGACTCCATCTGGTTGGCCATCATATCCCCAGCCCGATCCTATAATAATAATAAAAAAAATATTTAGGTACAATAAACGTTTGGTACAAATAATAATAATATTGTATACGTTAAACTAGCTAACTTACTAGGTGGGTATCCACAATCATCAGGGTAGTCGCAAGGATAGTCTGTGGAAAAAATATTGATTATTAAAATAGGTTTGCACCAACATATCGTATACCAAGAAATTATACAATGTGTTTTGTAAGGCTGAATAAATAGGCGGAGTTGGAGATATAAATTAATATAGATATTAATACACACATGCGGGTCATATTATGAGTACAAAAAATAATATTGTATACGTTAACTTACTAGGTGGGTATCCACAATCATCAGGGTAGTCGCAAGGATAGTCTGTGGAAAAAATATTGATTATTAAAATAGGTTTGCAACAACATGTCGTATACCAACTCACATTGCTAGTGACATTTCGTAAGCTAGTTACTTACGAGGTGGATATCCTGGGCCGCCAGTGGTGATGACATTGGGGCCTGCGTCGACTAAGGTGCCAGCGGTCGTGCTGCCTACTGCGACGCTGGATCCATCTCTGCCAGACTGACTGCTGCCGACTGTGGTCGTCCCGCTGGTCAAGATTCTGTCTGCTCCTTGAATCACAGTGACTCCATCTGGTTGGCCATCATATCCCCAGCCCGATCCTATAATAATAATAAAAAAAATATTTAGGTACAATAAACGTTTGGTACAAATAATAATAATATTGTATACGTTAAACTAGTTACTTACCGCCCGGATATCCCCTGCCCGGATATCCCCTGTGCGGATATCCTCTGCCTGGATATCCCCAGTCCGATCCTGGGCCGTCAGTGGTGATGACAACTGGGCCTGCGTCGACTAAGGTGCCAGCGGTCGTGCCGCCTACTGCGGCGCTGGATCCATCTCTGCCAGACTGACTGCTGCCGACTGTGGTCGTCCCGCTGGTCAATAATCTGTCAGCTCCTTGAATCACAGTGACTCCATCTGGTTGACCACCATATCTCCAGCCCGATCCTGGGCCGTCAGTGGTGATGACAACTGGGCCTGCGTCGACTAAGGTGCCAGCGGTCGTGCCGCCTACTGCGGCGCTGGATCCATCTCTGCCAGACTGACTGCTGCCGACTGTGGTCGTCGAGCTGCCCAATATTCTGTCAGCGCCTTGAATGACAGTGACTCCATCTGGTTGGCCATCATATCCCCAGCCCGATCCTATAATAATAATAAAAAAAATATTTAGGTACAATAAACGTTTGGTACAAATAATAATAATATTGTATACGTTAAACTAGTTAACTTACTAGGTGGGTATCCACAATCATCAGGGTAGTCGCAAGGATAGTCTGTGGAAAAAATATTGATTATTAAAATAGGTTTGCACCAACATATCGTATACCAAGAAATTATACTTACAATGTGTTTTGTAAGGCTGAATAAATAGGCGGAGTTGGAGATATGAATTAATATAGATATTAATACACACATGCGGGTCATATTATGAGTACAAAAAATAATATTGTATACGCTAACTTACTAGGTGGGTATCCACAATCATCAGGGTAGTCGCAAGGATAGTCTGTGGAAAAAATATTGATTATTAAAATAGGTTTGCAACAACATGTCGTATACCAACTCACATTGCTAGTGACATTTCGTAAGCTAGTTACTTACGAGGTGGATATCCTGGGCCGCCAGTGGTGATGACATTGGGGCCTGCGTCGACTAAGGTGCCAGCGGTCGTGCTGCCTACTGCGACGCTGGATCCATCTCTGCCAGACTGACTGCTGCCGACTGTGGTCGTCCCGCTGGTCAAGATTCTGTCTGCTCCTTGAATCACAGTGACTCCATCTGGTTGACCATCATATCCCCAGCCCGATCCTATAATAATAATAAAAAAAATATTTATGTACAATAAACGTTTGGTACAAATAATAATAATATTGTATACGTTAAACTAGTTACTTACCGCCCGGATATCCCCTGCCCGGATATCCCCTGTGCGGATATCCTCTGCCTGGATATCCCCAGTCCGATCCTGGGCCGTCAGTGGTGATGACAACTGGGCCTGCGTCGACTAAGGTGCCAGCGGTCGTGCCGCCTACTGCGGCGCTGGATCCATCTCTGCCAGACTGACTGCTGCCGACTGTGGTCGTCCCGCTGGTCAATAATCTGTCAGCTCCTTGAATCACAGTGACTCCATCTGGTTGACCACCATATCTCCAGCCCGATCCTGGGCCGTCAGTGGTGATGACAACTGGGCCTGCGTCGACTAAGGTGCCAGCGGTCGTGCCGCCTACTGCGGCGCTGGATCCATCTCTGCCAGACTGACTGCTGCCGACTGTGGTCGTCCCGCTGGTCAATAATCTGTCAGCTCCTTGAATCACAGTGACTCCATCTGGTTGACCACCATATCCCCAGTACGATCCTGGGCCGCCAGTAGTGATAACATTAGGGCCTGCGTCGACTAAGGAGCCAGCGGTCGTGCTGCCTACTGCGACGCTGGATCCATCTCTGCCAGACTGACTGCTGCCGACTGTGGTCGTCGAGCTGCCCAATATTCTGTCAGCGCCTTGAATGACAGTGACTCCATCTGGTTGGCCATCATATCCCCAGCCCGATCCTATAATAATAATAAAACAATTATTTAGGTACAATAAACGTTTGGTACAAATAATAATAATATTGTATACGTTAAACTAGTTACTTACTGCCCGGATATCCCCTGCCCGGATATCCCCTGTCCGGATATCCTCTGCCTGGATATCCCCAGTCCGATCCTGGGCCGTCAGTGGTGATGACAACTGGGCCTGCGTCGACTAAGGTGCCAGCGGTCGTGCCGCCTACTGCGGCGCTGGATCCATCTCTGCCAGACTGACTGCTGCCGACTGTGGTCGTCCCGCTGGTCAATAATCTGTCAGCTCCTTGAATCACAGTGACTCCATCTGGTTGACCACCATATCTCCAGCCCGATCCTGGGCCGTCAGTGGTGATGACAACTGGGCCTGCGTCGACTAAGGTGCCAGCGGTCGTGCCGCCTACTGCGGCGCTGGATCCATCTCTGCCAGACTGACTGCTGCCGACTGTGGTCGTCCCGCTGGTCAATAATCTGTCAGCTCCTTGAATCACAGTGACTCCATCTGGTTGACCACCATATCCCCAGTACGATCCTGGGCCGCCAGTAGTGATAACATTAGGGCCTGCGTCGACTAAGGAGCCAGCGGTCGTGCTGCCTACTGCGACGCTGGATCCATCTCTGCCAGACTGACTGCTGCCGACTGTGGTCGTCCCGCTGGTCAATAATCTGTCAGCTCCTTGAATCACAGTGACTCCATCTGGTTGACCACCATATCCCCAGTACGATCCTGGGCCGCCAGTAGTGATAACATTAGGGCCTGCGTCGACTAAGGAGCCAGCGGTCGTGCTGCCTACTGCGACGCTGGATCCATCTCTGCCAGACTGACTGCTGCCGACTGTGGTCGTCCCGCTGGTCAATATTCTGTCTGCTCCTTGAATCACATTAACTCCTCCCCTTGGCGCTAAGTTTGGGAAAAAATCAGATGTTAGTAGGTAGTATTCGTATCGTCTCACAATTTTGCAGTATTTGCGTTGGGTCTAACTACAGATGGTTGTAAAACTAATTGCCACTATCAAGACCCCTAAATTCTAAATTGTTCATCAGATTCAAAATGTTTAAAAGTAGGTTGTGAATAAAAAATCGCTTGAATGCCCGATTATTCGGGAATTCGATTGGTTAAAGGTAACAAGTTATTTTTATGACTAAAAACGCGCTACGAGTCTGCCGTCATAATCTTAAAGAAAGTGCAAAATGGTACAATTTCAAAGGCTTTTACATGTGAATAGACTAAAAATATCCTAGTGCACAAGATATTATATTAAATCGTTTTGAATTATTGTCAAAACACTGCATCCATCAGCTGTGTGCTACTTTGAGTAGACATTAACATTGTGACGTTACACGCACACGGAGATGCATTTATTTACGAGCCGTAGTGTCAACTCGAAGCGGTGCTTAAGCCTAGCGCCGCCATAGACTGCTCCAAGCAGTCCGTCTATGTCAGATCCAACTGCTCCGAGCAGTCCGTCTATGTCAGCTCCAACTGCTCCAAGCAGTCCGTCTATGTCAGCTCCAACTGCTCTAAGCAGTCCTCGTACAGTTGTATTTGTACGCGAACCACTTAAAGCGGTCCGTTGTAATAGCTACTTTACGCCGATCTTTTGTGAGAGGATGGTACTACCCCGGTCGAGCCAGCCCGTATATGAACTGCAGTCAATTGGCTACAGCTTGGCTCTACCACCTATTTCCAACTTTGAGTTTCGGGAATGGAGGTGCTGAATCAGATTTTTTCTTTACTCCTCCACCAAGCCAACTAGGAGCTCGGATGGAATGCGGCTTCCCCGCCCGCGTACCGCACGCACACCCGCCACCGCCTGCGGCTTCCCACACCTCCCGTATACCGCCACCGCCTTGTTGTGCGGGTGACGTCGCATTTGACAGAGGCCTAGTTGGCTTGGTGCTGTTGTACCTACAGGTAGTTTTAAAATAACTCACCGGGGTATCCTGGATGATCATGATGCTCTGTAATCAATAACAATAATTTTGATTCCCATTTTTTTGTACCATAGACCAACTCCTCCTATCCTTTCTTTTGATTAAATTCGTGCGGGTTCCAAGACAACTTAGCTTGTCCCCGGGACTCGTTGAGGGTCAAACCTTGGCGTCATCGTTGGACACCATTGTCGATCCTGGCTCACAGGAGTAACAGTGGCGGGAGTGTGTGGCGGGCCTAGTATTTTAATATTTTTATAGGACTGTGGTGGCAAAAAAGCGGCCCGCCCAATGTTAAGTAGTTACCGTAGCCTATAGATGCTTGCAATACCAAAAGTATTGCTCGCACATTGCTGACCTGAAGGGCGTTGGGCGTTCGGCTCTCTCACATCGTACGAAACGCAGCTGTAATGGCTGCTTTACGCCGATCTTCTGTGAGAGGGTGGTACTACCCCGGTCCCATAAGGCGCCTAGTTGGCTTGGTGGAGTAGTAAGTGTTAGTTACCGGTGTGGTGATGGGTCGTGGAAGTTGTTGTTGAGCTGTGCTGTTCATGCTGTTGATGATGTTCATGCTGTTCATGATGCTGTTGATGATGCTCATGCTGATGGTGATGTGAATGAAGGTGTGGCAGTGCGTGGTGGGGGTGGTGACTGTTTTCGATCTCCACTAGATCTAGAAAAAAAAATATTTATTAGTAAAAATAAGAGAATACATATACAGTATAGTGTGAATACAGGATGTTTTTTTTATTACGTAGGTAAATCAATTCTCAAAGGCCTCCCTGGGGTCACGGATGTTCCAACCTAGACTTCGCTTCCGGCTCTCTCACTCATCGTGCTAAACGAACTTACTTTACCCCTTTGGGTAATAACAGCGTGGTATGACTTACCCTTCGGTATGACTCGCATAGTGATGGTCGGGCGTCCATACTCCTCAGAGTCCACGTAGGTCAGCACCTCGTACTCGGAGTCTATTTGCAAGTAAAGAAAGACAAAACTTAATGTGACTAGTAAATAATTGTAAAAAAGAAATTAAAATGTAACAAAGAAAATTTACTGTTTGTACTCGCCGCAAACGGACCCAATTCAGCATGTCCTGTTTGACAATCAGCGCTGGTCTTCCATTGGGACCGTTTGGCGATATCATGGGCGCAAACCGCTAAATGAAAACTAAAAAGGGTCGTACCCAAAACATACGCGAATAATAAAATAAAATAAAAAGAAAGAAACACCCATACCTGGCAATGTAACATCGAGCAAATCGTCCAGAGCTGAAAAAGAAAGAAATGATTTAATATAAGCATAATTATAATAAAAATAGATCGGCGGTTAAGCAACGCTTGACAAGGACAGGGTGACCGTTTAGTGACATTTCGAACTGAGCGTCTCCATGCTTCGGAGGGCCCGTAAAATGTGTCTCGGCTATCATCTAGACAGCAGTTCCTTCAGACAGCTTGAACAACTCTGACACCAGCTTGGCCACTAACCATACGATAAGTAGAAGACAAGCGTAGTGATTAGACCCACACTCGTCACCGAAAGCTTCTGGGTTCGATCCCTATCAAAGCTGACCAATCAGATGTAAAAAATAATATCAAGACATACATATGTAATGGTGGAGCTAGGAGAACTGCCCGGCTATATGGAGTAAGAAACTTACGATCGCAATCATCGTCCCCACAATCTGTCTCGCATGTATCGCAACCATCGCAAGAATCGCAAGAGTCGCAAGAATCGCAAGATTCGCAAGACTCGCTTGACTCGCTGCAACAAGACTCGCTGCTCTCGCTGCAACAAGTCTCGCTGCTGCCGCACCCTATATGGTCGAAACCTGGAAAGATGCTCGGTTATAATCGTTCTAGTTAGCACACGCGTTAAAACAGTACTTTTGCCACGCATTATGTCGCATCTCTTTTACTATGGGAATGAGATAAAATCGATTTGCATCGCGTTTTGTGTTTTTTTTTTATAGGACTGCGGTGGCAAAAAAGCGTACGGGCCGCCTGATGTTAAGCAGTTACCGTAGCCTATAGATGCTTGCAATACCAAAGGCATTGCTCGCACATTGCCGACCTGAAGGGGAGTGGGATAGAGGGAGGGGTAGGGGGGCTTTTGGCTTTCGGCTCTCTCACTCATCATACGAAACGCAGCTGTAATAGTTGCTTTACGCCGATCTTCTGCGGGTGGTACTACCCCGGTCGAGCCAGCCCGTATATGAGCCACCTTATAATTGAGTATTGTATTTAATTGTGTAGTGTAGTGTACATATTGTGTGCTAGGATAACATAAAAATAGGGACTATACAAACGGGGTAACTACAAACTAATGATGAGCGAGGGGTAAGATGAGAAATTTTAATTAACCGTGGTGCCCTAAAGATGTCAGGGTAATTGGGTGGCCAACTGTCCCGATTAAATCGGCTTTTCCCGATTTCAGACTCCTGTGTAGCGTCCCGACTAAAGGTCTGGCGGGACGCTAAGTGTCCCGATTTCCAACATCGACTAATTTATACTATTTATGTTTCTGCTAAGCTTCGGTTCTAAGAATAAAAATATTTTGGGGAGTGTAATGTCAAACAAACGGCAAACTAAAGGAAAGAGTTTAGAAAGAATAGGTAACTCACTAATATTATAAAGAGACAGTTTGTATGTAGTGGTAATCTCTGGAAAAACTGAACCGATTCTGAAAATTCTTTCACTAATAGAGAGCTACACTTTCACTGAGTGAAATATCAAAGCAAAAATATACAGATTAAAAAGTTTTTATAAGAAGTCCCGATTTATTTTGCCTGTCCCGATATTTTTCATAAAGTCCCGAAAAAAATATAATCAGAGTCGGCCAGCCTGGATGTCGCTGTCATTATAAATAAAAGTCTTACCCGATGGGTACGCGGTCGCACACAGCGCCTGAAAATAAAAATATCTTAGTCAGTCATTGATTTATTATTTTAGCAGATATGGTAACTCCTAACATTATAGCAATCACTAGACTTGTGCTTTGCGTACCAAAATGCAGCGAAGCAGAACATTTTTACTTTGATTTTAAAACACGTTGTGAGAGTAAAAGAAACACGAAGAAGTAAAAAAGAGTAAAGTAAAACGACCGCTTGGCGCAGTGGTTTGAGCGTTGGCCGCTCGGCTCACTGCATCGGGTGGTTGCGGGTTCGATTCCCGCCAGAGGCAAATTTCGGAAATGGTATTCGTAATTTGCCGATCTGGGTGTTAGTGGGATCGCCCCCAGTACATTGTATGGTAGCCATAGTACAAGCGTTGCTTAGTTTGGGACCATACAGTTGGTGTTTAAGGGCAGATTGCTACTTTTAGCATCGGCGATCGGCGATTTTGATATCGATACAGTCGCAAAATCGCCGGTCGCCGATGCTAAAAGTAGCAAGTCAGCGGTGGCCCTAAGTCTGGCTATTTTTTTTATATTATTTATTATTTAATCCCCCTCGCATTGAGGGGAGGCCCGTGCCCAGCATTGGGACGTTAAAAGGACTAAATTATTATTATTATTTTTTTAGGTAAAAATTATTAAAATGATTCAACTTACCCCGAGTGCGCACAGCACTAGAACACCTTTGAGGAGCATCGTCTGATACCGACACCGATGCCGATTTGATTGCACCCACACTGCACTCAGTATTTATAGCACCGGCATCACCCAACAAACACCATCTTACACACTTGTGCAAACATATTAATTGTTATAACAATAATATGTGATTATCAGTGTTAAATCAAAGGACATTATTAATCAATATTATATATAGGTGCATCTTTTATACATAAATAAATAAAATTAAAGTATCTGTTTGTAATTAAAGTACCTACCATAGATTAAAAGTTTCGCGCGTGCGCTTTATCTAGATACCGCCCTACTAAGAAAAATCATTTCCAGAAATGCGGCAACTTATTTTCGTTGCAGCCTGTCAGTTTCATACAATGGTTGCTGTCAGATGTACTGAAGTACTCAACATTTTGCGTGGTATCAATTGCCGCATTTTATTAGCGCGCATGCTCCATCTAGTTGGAGCGCCTTCGCGGAAACTAAAATTAATCTATGGTTCCTACACACGGTACTTATACCAAAAAATCAACAAGTAGCGAAACAAGCTTCGCACGGCTTTTCTCTGATATTCAGCAGTTACCGTAGCCTATAGATGTTTGTAACACGATAGCATCGCTCACACGTTGCTGGCCGGAAGGGGAATGGGATATTCGTGGTAGACCCAAGCTTAACCAATTGACTGCAGCTCATAGGGACACCTCAGACATGCTACTTTTCGCATCGGCCATCGGCGATTTTGTGACTGCATCGATGCTGCATCCCGTTTTGCGACTTCCTGCGTTCGGACGCAGCGACTGCTCCGATGTCGGATCGGGTCGGCTGTAGTGGTGCCGATTAGTCGACTATCCATAGTATGCCAATTTGCGATAGTAAGTACTTATTGTTTAGGGACAACGCATACTTGCTAGTTTTTGCATTGGCGATCGGCGATTTAGTCGCTTTTAGCATCGGAGCAGTCGCTGCGTCCGATAAGTCACGTGATCTACTTATCGACTTGTAATGTCATTTCAATACATTTAAGCGTAGCGTTTTGTGTAAATGCTTGTAGATGAAGCCACTTGGCTAGGCGGCCTGTACGGTAGCAATAATCGTGTCGTTCGGGCTACGAATTTAGAAATCGATTAGATTTAGAATGCGAAATAATGAACGAACGAATTCGGTGGTCTGGGTTCGTACTTAATAGGCCAAACGGAAATGACCTTTTCGTAATTTATCGCTGGGATCGCTACGAGTACACAGTAAGGGTACCAGCCCAGGATCTGGGGGGGGAGCACCGGGGGGAGCGCCGGGGCACCCACCCCGGGCGGCAGTTTTCGCAGTTACCGCTTCCAGCGGTCCGTGTAGGGCGGGTCGAGCAGCTCCTTGCTGCCGGCATCAACCGCACTCCGACTGCATTTTCAGCTGCGATTGCAAACGAACTGCTTGAGCGATCCGTGTATGGCGAATGTCAGTTTTGTATTTTAACTGCAGATCGCCCAACAGCGACCGCTTGAAGCTGTCGGCACTGACTGCTCTAAGCAGTCCGTCTATGGCGGCGCTAAGTCCATCAACAGTAAGGGACACCGCAGACTTGCTACTTTTTGCATCGGCGATCGGCGATTTAGTCGCTGTTAGCATCGGAGCAGTCGCAGCGTTCGACCGCAGAGAGAAAACGCGATGCAGTCGCAAAATCGCCGATCGCCGATGCAAAAAGTAGCAAGTCTGCGGTAGCCCTAAAATAAACTCGGGGATTATAGTCCTGAAATCTTATATTTACTACATCCTTAGCTTGGGAGCATGCTTGCGACTGTGAACTGTCTTAACAAATTCCATAATATTAGCACTTTTAAAGTCCCACTCCTGGGCACGGGCCTCCTCTCAATGCGAGGGGGATTCAGGCCATAATCCACCACGCTGCCCAGTGCGGGTTGGTGCATGTCACATGTCTTTCGATAATTTGTTATACTGGGTGAAATCGAAATCGTCGGCAATATTTTAACCAGTGATTCTACACATGATTTAAAATATTTTAGGAAAACAAATAAAAAAATCTATTGATAAAAAAATATTGATCGGGTAAGCAAATAACCAACAACAACTGTTATGGGTAGTTCTCAGCAGCTTAAAAAAAACGTGTCCGGGGCGAAAATTTCCAGTTAGAAGCAAAGTAGGACTTTGATTTTTTTAATTTGTTAGTGAAGCTAAAAATGTTAGGGGAGCAGTTTCCTATTTCAAGGTAAAATTGATTTAACTATTTATAAAAAATATAAAACTGTAAAAAAAGTGACCAAAAATGACCTTCGGTGGGGTGTCCCCGGCCATACCTTGCGTTATAATTTTAACTTTTCTATCGTAAGAGTCTCACCCATTATATATTTTTTTATGGAAGGCTTAATAGTTCATGATTCCAAAAAACATATCATAAAAAATCTGAATGTTTTAATAAGAATGTAGGAATTTTTTGTTCGTTTGTCCGTGGCTCTGGACTGATCTCAGTGGTGCGCAGAAATTCATCCATAGCTCGCTGACTATACACATTATCGCCTTATCACAAGAGTGCATAAAACTAGCAGCCGAATAGCATCGGCGGCACAGCCAAGAATTATGGTGTGATGCTCCAATTCGGAGAAAAAAAGGCAAATACATGCCTTCGGTGGCTTGGTATACTCAATTTTCTGATTTCGGTGTGTTAAATATATCTTTACTAAAATAAGTGGTAATAATTCTGTCAAGTCTTAAAGGTAACTTATCAGCTTGTTTATCTGTGGTGTATCCATCGTTTTAATAGAATTGGTAAATTAGAAGATTTTTTGGAAATTGTCTTGTTTTCTCATTCCCGTGGTTTGAATTTGGTGTTTTCGGTGGAAATTTTTGCCAGCGAATGTCAATTTCAATGCCAGCGAAATCAATATTTAACATTCTTCCGTATTAATAACTATAAAAGCGTACTTTTTATAAAAATAATGTATTATATATATTCCCCACAGGGAAAAACGGAGAATTTCTTTTGTTTACATACATTTCACCGGCATTGTGTAGCTTTAAGTCGAGTTTATCATCTTTTACCGGGCACTTTACAAATACCAGGCTGTTATTTAGATTTCTTCTGACAAAAAACTGAAATAAATCCATAAATCGAACCTAAGACTTGATGAACTACTAGTAAATTGTATCATGCTAGTTCAGCCTTGGTAATGAACTTAGTTTTAACATCTTTATAAGGTAGCGAATCAAAAACAGAACGATCGCTCGCGATTGGCGGCGTCTTCATCAGGCGCATGCCTCGCGCGAGCACTCACTTTTGACGTCGGAACGCATAGACGTAATGTCATAATATGAGTGCTCGGGTGAGGCATGCGCGCCATATGGACACATCTATTGAAGCGTTTAACAAACTGACATCACAAAGCAAGATTAAGAACAATAGGATAGACATCTTCGGTATTATGGTCGAAAGGATGGAGGATACATATAAAGTATCAGTGACCTCAAGCTGAAATACTACAAAAGTACTTAGTCGTTATGGTTATTACCACACCAGCAGAAATGTGTAACATAGCAGCGCGATCCAAATTGAAAGCATACTACAATTAAAACACGGCGGAATCCATCAAGGTCCAGTGGTTTACGGATCGTAGAGCTTCGAGCCACGTACCCGACATCCATTCCGTCCCTTCCCAGAGACGGTAAAGATACTTGCGAACAACGTTTCATGCAAGAAAGAAGTAGGAAGTTGATTTTTATTGTAGAGGTATGTATATTATCTAAATACTCATGCCTGTATCCCACGGTGGTAATAAGTGACCACTGATTACCAAATGTTACACTTCTTGCGCTTTATCCGCATTTACACATCTTTTTATCCGTTTCGGTTGAGGATGCTACGGACTTAAACTATCTAACAGAGACTATTGATCTGATTGTGAAAGGCACTAGAGTCACTTTTTCGACACTTACTCACGTTCACTCTGTACATACCTTTTTCGTCAGTCGACTTTCACTCATCCTCACCACGTGGCTAAATTATATCAGCATACTTTTCCCATTCTTAGTCACCACATCATCTTTTCACTTACATTCGTCTCTTATCACACTACTTTTCATCTGGTTAGCAAAAGTGACACCACAAATCACTCGCAATCGTAAGACCGTACGCATTTTCACTTCATTTACTCTACTATCATGTTTTTTGGCCATTTCTACCCAACATTAGATCCTGAAGTAAGTTTGGATGTCCTCCGGTGGGCTCCAACGCTTCTACACAAATACCTTAAATATGTAACCAGCACCCAGGGAATATTTTCGACGTTCGAGGCGCTCTGCAGAGAAAGCAGCCCCGCCAGCCTCAATAAAGTTTTCTGGAAGATGTGACGGCGTCAGAGTAACGATACCAGTTGCGTTCCATACAATTGGCAATCCCACTTTCCATGGTACCAGGGTTATGTTGTCGGGTCTCTTACCGCTATTGCGTTAACGGCCATTTGGATTTAAGGAGGCAAGAGCCCGACGAGTAATATAATAGCTGGCACGGCGTGCTATCCTGCCCACACTATTGCTGGAGAGTCCGTGATGACCGAGCTGATCAACATAACTACCGCACCGGCAGAGATAAATAAAAAAGCAGGGAGATCCTACACGGAGGCATATTGCGGCGGGATCCAGTAAGGTCCCGAGATTTGTGAGGTGGAAGTTTTGAGCCACAAAGCCGACTCCCACTCAAAGACGGTTGGAAGACAAGCGCGATCTGTTAAACTTGGTTATGTACCTATCTAATAGGTTTTTCCTTACAAGTTCTCTGATCGCTCGGTTCCTGTCTCTGGGAATTGCCGTCTTTGGCTTGATCAGCGTTCGGGCAAGTCATAAACCTATATAATATACCGAGAAAGAATGAAACTCAGAAAGTTTCCGGATCCCCTTGCCTTACGTGAGGTAAAGCCTGGGACCAGACTCATTCATCGAAATGACTTATTAAGATAGAGACTATAAAATATTGTAATTCGTCCAATCGTCCTGATTATTATTTTTTTCCTTAGCGAACACACTAAAAAATCGCCAAGTTCCGCCGTTTCTGAGCTTGTTCTATCCGTAGGATCACCTAATATTAACTTTACTATAGAAATAAAACAAAAAATAATGTTCCGTAAAGGGGTTATATGCAATGTCTGATTTCCGTGGTTTTGATAATGATTTCGGTGGAGGCATGTTTTTAAAAGTGGATTACCGCCGTAACCTTCAGGCCGATGAGGTGCCCTCCAGTACCAATATGCTCGTAATCATGCCTAATTTCAGACTACATAATTGATATCTCCAATTTAAAAAAAAAAATTGCCACCGAGATCACTCTGAGAACTTCAAATTGAAAATGGGCATTAAAATAAAATAGCTGCAATGAATAGTGATTCTATGTGCCAACCTACCTACTTTTATAAATGATTATCACTTGCTTACGATGAAGGCAAACATCGTGGGGAAACCTGCATGTTTTAGAAGATCTACCATATTTTCGCAAGACATGTGAAATCCACCAACCCGCACTGGGCCAGCGTGGTGGATTACTGGCCCGAATCCCCTCGCATTGTCCAAGAGTGGGACATAGCCGACATAGGTATCATTATGATAAAAAAAATGCAGTTATTTGATGATAAATTATATATTGTATATATGACATATAAATTGATAAATAAAATACAATGTTCGATTTTTTTTCATCCCAATCAAACGATTTGGGGCTTTTCATTATGCTCAATATAAATAAATAAATACATATGTTTATATCAAGGCTTGTCCAGACAGGTCGGGTATTCGCGTTTCACAGTGACGAATAACGCCCTAGATCTGAACAAACCTTTAATCATAAAAGATCGATAAATGAAATTACTTCATTCCTATTTGTCGTCTCACAAATAGTGGGATGTCTCTGACATCTTCGTAGCACAGGCAAATGTGCGGTCTTGGATGATGAGGGGGGCACTCACAAGGGTAAGTGGAAGGTGGCATCACCGTAGGAGGATCGATGACTACAATTGGTCCCGGGCCATCATATCCCCAGTCCGATCCTGGGCCGTCAGTGGTGATGACAACTGGGCCTGCGTCGACTAAGGTGCCAGCGGTCGTGCTGCCTACTGCGGCGCTGGATCCATCTCTGCCAGACTGACTGCTGCCGACTGTGGTCGTCCCGCTGGTCAAGATTCTGTCTGCTCCTTGAATCACAGTGACTCCATCTGGTCGACCATCATATCCCCAGCCCGATCCTATAATAATAATAAAAACAGTATTTAAGTACAATTATTTTTTTGTACAATCAATAATAATGTTTTATACGTTAAGCCAGTTACTTACGAAGCGGATATCCCCTGCCCGGATATCCCCAGTCCGATCCTGGGCCGTCAGTGGTGATAACAACTGGTCCTGCGTCGACTAAGGTGCCAGCGGTCGTGCTGCCTACTGCGGCGCTGGATCCATCTCTGCCAGACTGACTGCTGCCGACTGTGGTCGTCGAGCTGTCCAAGATTCTGTCTGCTCCTTGAATCACAGTGACTCCATCTGGTCGACCATCATATCCCCAGCCCGATCCTATAATAATAATAAAAAAATATTAAGGTACATTAAACGTTTTGCACAAATAATAATAATAACCTATACGTTAAACTAGTGACTTACGACGCGGATATCCCCTGCCCGGATATCCCCAGTCCGGATATCCCCTGCCCGGATATCCCCAGTCCGATCCTGGGCCGTCAGTGGTGATGACAACTGGGCCTGCGTCGACTAAGGTGCCAGCGGTCGTGCTGCCTACTGCGGCGCTGGATCCATCTCTGCCAGACTGACTGCTGCCGACTGTGGTCGTCGAGCTGTCCAAGATTCTGTCTGCTCCTTGAATCACAGTGACTCCATCTGGTTGACCATCATATCCCCAGCCCGATCCTATAATAATAATAAAAACAGTATTTAAGTACAATTATTTTTTTGTACAATTAATAATAATGTTTTATACGTTAAGCCAGTTACTTACGAAGCGGATATCCCCTGCCCGGATATCCCCAGTCCGATCCTGGGCCGTCAGTGGTGATAACAACTGGTCCTGCGTCGACTAAGGTGCCAGCGGTCGTGCTGCCTACTGCGGCACTGGATCCATCTCTGCCAGACTGACTGCTGCCGACTGTGGTCGTCGAGCTGTCCAAGATTCTGTCTGCTCCTTGAATCACAGTGACTCCATCTGGTTGACCATCATATCCCCAGTACGATCCTGGGCCGCCAGTAGTGATAACATTAGGGCCTGCGTCGACTAAGGTGCCAGCGGTCGTGCTGCCTACTGCGGCGCTGGATCCATCTCTGCCAGACTGACTGCTGCCGACTGTGGTCGTCCCGCTGCCCAATATTCTGTCTGCTCCTTGAATCACAGTGACTCCATCTGGTCGACCATCATATCCCCAGCCCGATCCTATAATAATAATAAAAAAAGTATTAAGGTACATTAAACGTTTTGCACAAATAATAATAATAACCTATACGTTAAACTAGTGACTTACGACGCGGATATCCCCTGCCCGGATATCCCCAGTCCGGATATCCCCTGCCTGGATATCCCCAGTCCGATCCTGGGCCGCCAGTGGTGATGACATTAGGGCCTGCGTCGACTAAGGTGCCAGCGGTCGTGCTGCCTACTGCGACACTGGATTCGTCTTCTTCGGACTCACTGCTGCCGACTGTGGTCGTCGAGCTGGTCAAGATCCTATTGGCTCCTTGGATCACTGTGACTTCATCTGGTTGTTCATAATATGCCCATCGTTTTCCCGGGTGCGTTATGACGATATCTGGGTCTGAGGTAACTAAGGTGCTGGAGGTGACGCTGGCATCTGAGGTGCTGGATCTACTGTGACCAGAGTGACTGCTGCCAACAGTTGACGTCGAGCTGCTCAAGATTCTGTCCGATCCGTCAACCACAACGACTCCTCCCCGTGGCTCACGTGGCGCTGAGTTCGGGAAAAAATCAAATGTGAGTATAATATTTCTTATATTTTCTCAATTTAGCAATTTATTCTTTTGCTTTGCTTCTTACTACAGATAGTTGCCGGAGAGTAAAAGCCAATAGCTTTAAAGACTGACAAACTCAAACTTAATAGCTACTTGATTCTAGAAATGGTATTTTAATGCGATTAAAAATCGGATTATTCGGGCATTCCAATGTCTAGAGGTTATGACTTAAACCTGATTAAACCCCCAATTATTCGGGAATTCTATTGCCTCAAGGTAACGATGAAACGCTGTAGGAATCCCGATCAATAGGAAATTCTCGCCTGGAATTTCCGGTATCTAGGAGCCTTCTTAGACATGATTTTGACTTGCGCACACGCACTGACTAATAATAATATTTCTACACAAATATTGGCTAGTTATGGCCGCATCGCTCAGGTTCGGAGTGGCAAGGATGATCTGTTAACAACATGAAATGATTGAAACAGCCCCTATATAACACCTCTTCATCATCATCATTTCAGCCAAAAGACGTCCACTGTTGGGCATAGGCCTCCTAAGGTTTTCCACAACGACCGGTCCTGTGCCACTTGCATCCAGCGGTTTCCCGTGACCTTCACTAGATAGATAGATAGATAGATAACATTTTATTGTATACCAGTCAAATACATAAGCAACAATGACAAACAAAACAAGAAACAAATAGAGTATACAGTGGACGGTCTTATCGCAAGCTGCGATCTCTTCCAGACAACCTTTCACATTATGGGGTCGATCAACCTTATGGGGGGCTCCACGCTGCGTCTTAAGGTACGTGGTCACTACTCAAGAACCTTTCTGCCCGATCGGCCATCAGTTCTTCGGCATATGTGGCCCGCTCACTGCCACTTCAGCCTACTAACTCGCAGGGCTATGTTGGTGACACCTATTATTATGAGTCAATTGCAGACCTAAATCAATAAGACCAGTCGGCTATCACTGCTTTCATATTGGGTATCGGTATGTGTACAAAAAATTATGGATATGGGGCGACGATTCCTCAATCCTCGGGGTTGTCGCAAGGATAGTCTGTGGATAACACGTTATTATTGGACCTGGTTAGCAACAACATATCGTATACCAACAATTTATACTAGATGTTCTGTAAGTCCGATTACAGATATGAATTAATATAGAAATTAATACACGCATGCAGAAAAGAGACAACAAGTGATAGAGTTGATTTATGGCAAGTGAAAATTATTGTGTTTTTTTGTTCTTGCGGCTCACCCGGTTAACCATTAGCTACGTCCAGAAGTGTCACATGCCGCGCGAGGAAAATTTTCCTCGCGGTGTTCGACTTGCCTCACGTGAGGCAAATGCGCGCCCTGCCTCACCTGAGCACTCACATTTGCGTCGCCTAGTTTGGCAGTCGTGAGACAGAACGATGTCAAACGTGTCAAACTGATTGATCGGGTATACCTTTCCCTGTCTAGAGTGTCAGTTGCCTCGCCATTTGCCTCGCGCGGCATGCGACTGAGGCAAACGTCGTGCTTCGCGAGGCATGTGGGTGAGCAGCCTCGCGCGGCTATTCGGCTATCACTGCTTTCATATTATGGGTATAATAAAATAATGTTACTTACGAGGTGGGTATGGAGGGTATCCACAATCGTCAGGGTAGTCGCAAGGATAGTCTGTGGACAAACATTGATTAATCAAATTGGTTTGCCAATATCGTATACCAAGAAATTATACAATGTGTTTTGTAAGTCTGAATAAATAGGCGGAGTTGGAGATATGAATTAATATAATAATTAATACACGCATGCGGGAAAGAGACGACAAGTGAAAGAGTTGTTGATATGGCAAGTGAAAATTATTGTGTTTTTTTGTTCTTGCGGCTCACCCGGTTAACCATTCGGCTATCACTGCTTTCATATTATGGATATAATAAAATAATGTTACTTACGAGGTGGGTATGGAGGGTATCCACAATCGTCAGGGTAGTCGCAAGGATAGTCTGTGGACAAACATTGATTAATCAAATAGGTTTGCCAATATCGTATACCAAGAAATTATACAATGTGTTTTGTAAGTCTGAATAAATAGGCGGAGTTGGAGATATGAATTAATATAGTAATTAATACACGCATGCGGGTCATATTATGGGTACAAAAAATAATATTGCATACGTTAACTTACTAGGTGGGTATCCACAATCATCAGGGTAGTCGCAAGGATAGTCTGTGGAAAAAATATTGATTATTAAAATAGGTTTTCACCAACATATCGTATACCAAGAAATTATACAATGTGTTTTGTAAGTCTGAATAAATAGGCGGAGTTGGAGATATGAATTAATATAGATATTAATACACACATGCGGGTCATATTATGAGTACAAAAAATAATATTGTATACGTTAACTTACTAGGTGGGTATCCACAATCATCAGGATAGTCGCAAGGATAGTCTGTGGAAAAAATATAGATTATTAAAATAGGTGAACAGGTTGGGCTAGCAATCACAAGGTCCCAGGTTCGATCCCCGGTGGGGCATGCACCAATGGATGAATTTTCATCTATGTGCATAATTTACAGTACGCTGACGGTGAGGGAAAACATCGTGAGGAAACCTACCTATCCCTCGGGATTAGGTAATAGTCAGTTCCTGTATACACGGCGACAAGGTTCACCACCTGTCACGTTGGGTTCTGACTATCTGGTGAAACGTGGGCTTTGAGTTGGTTAATACCTCCACAATGTGGTGGTGTATGGCCACTCAAGCCTCTGACTACCCCCGAATGGGGAAAAAAGTCGTGACGTTATATTTTAAAATAGGTTTGCAACAACATGTCAGATACCAACTCACATTGCTAGTGACATTTCGTAAGCTAGTTACTTACGAGGTGGATATCCTGGACCGCCAGTGGTGATGACATTGGGGCCTGCGTCGACTAAGGTGCCAGCGGTCGTGCTGCCTACTGCGACGCTGGATCCATCTCTGCCAGACTGACTGCTGCCGACTGTGGTCGTCCCGCTGGTCAAGATTCTGTCTGCTCCTTGAATCACAGTGACTCCATCTGGTTGACCATCATATCCCCAGTCCGATCCTATAATAATAATAAAAAAAATATTTAGGTACAATAAACGTTTGGTACAATTTATAATAATATTGTATACGTTAAACTAGTTATTTACCGCCCGGATATCCCCTGCCCGGATATCCCCTGTCCGGATATCCTCTGCCTGGATATCCCCAGTCCGATCCTGGGCCGTCAGTGGTGATGACAACTGGGCCTGCGTCGACTAAGGTGCCAGCGGTCGTGCCGCCTACTGCGGCGCTGGATCCATCTCTGCCAGACTGACTGCTGCCGACTGTGGTCGTCCCGCTGGTCAATAATCTGTCAGCTCCTTGAATCACAGTGACTCCATCTGGTTGACCACCATATCTCCAGCCCGATCCTGGGCCGTCAGTGGTGATGACAACTGGGCCTGCGTCGACTAAGTTGCCAGCGGTCGTGCCGCCTACTGCGGCGCTGGATCCATCTCTGCCAGACTGACTGCTGCCGACTGTGGTCGTCCCGCTGGTCAATAATCTGTCAGCTCCTTGAATCACAGTGACTCCATCTGGTTGACCACCATATCTCCAGCCCGATCCTGGGCCGTCAGTGGTGATGACAACTGGGCCTGCGTCGACTAAGGTGCCAGCGGTCGTGCCGCCTACTGCGGCGCTGGATCCATCTCTGCCAGACTGACTGCTGCCGACTGTGGTCGTCGAGCTGCCCAATATTCTGTCAGCGCCTTGAATGACAGTGACTCCATCTGGTTGGCCATCATATCCCCAGCCCGATCCTATAATAATAATAAAAAAAATATTTAGGTACAATAAACGTTTGGTACAAATAATAATAATATTGTATACGTTAAACTAGCTAACTTACTAGGTGGGTATCCACAATCATCAGGGTAGTCGCAAGGATAGTCTGTGGAAAAAATATTGATTATTAAAATAGGTTTGCACCAACATATCGTATACCAAGAAATTATACAATGTGTTTTGTAAGGCTGAATAAATAGGCGGAGTTGGAGATATAAATTAATATAGATATTAATACACACATGCGGGTCATATTATGAGTACAAAAAATAATATTGTATACGTTAACTTACTAGGTGGGTATCCACAATCATCAGGGTAGTCGCAAGGATAGTCTGAGGAAAAAATATTGATTATTAAAATAGGTTTGCAACAACATGTCGTATACCAACTCACATTGCTAGTGACATTTCGTAAGCTAGTTACTTACGAGGTGGATATCCTGGGCCGCCAGTGGTGATGACATTGGGGCCTGCGTCGACTAAGGTGCCAGCGGTCGTGCTGCCTACTGCGACGCTGGATCCATCTCTGCCAGACTGACTGCTGCCGACTGTGGTCGTCCCGCTGGTCAAGATTCTGTCTGCTCCTTGAATCACAGTGACTCCATCTGGTTGACCATCATATCCCCAGCCTGATCATATAATAATAATAAAAAAAATATTTAGGTACAATAAACGTTTGGTACAAATAATAATAATATTGTATACGTTAAACTAGTTACTTACCGCCCGGATATCCCTTGCCCGGATATCCCCTGTCCGGATATCCTCTGCCTGGATATCCCCAGTCCGATCCTGGGCCGTCAGTGGTGATGACAACTGGGCCTGCGTCGACTAAGGTGCCAGCGGTCGTGCCGCCTACTGCGGCGCTGGATCCATCTCTGCCAGACTGACTGCTGCCGACTGTGGTCGTCCCGCTGGTCAATAATCTGTCAGCTCCTTGAATCACAGTGACTCCATCTGGTTGACCACCATATCTCCAGCCCGATCCTGGGCCGTCAGTGGTGATGACAACTGGGCCTGCGTCGACTAAGGTGCCAGCGGTCGTGCCGCCTACTGCGGCGCTGGATCCATCTCTGCCAGACTGACTGCTGCCGACTGTGGTCGTCGAGCTGCCCAATATTCTGTCAGCGCCTTGAATGACAGTGACTCCATCTGGTTGGCCATCATATCCCCAGCCCGATCCTATAATAATAATAAAAAAAATATTTAGGTACAATAAACGTTTGGTACAAATTATAATAATATTGTATACGTTAAACTAGTTACTTACCGCCCGGATATCCCCTGCCCGGATATCCCCTGTGCGGATATCCTCTGCCTGGATATCCCCAGTCCGATCCTGGGCCGTCAGTGGTGATGACAACTGGGCCTGCGTCGACTAAGGTGCCAGCGGTCGTGCCGCCTACTGCGGCGCTGGATCTATCTCTGCCAGACTGACTGCTGCCGACTGTGGTCGTCCCGCTGGTCAATAATCTGTCAGCTCCTTGAATCACAGTGACTCCATCTGGTTGACCACCATATCTCCAGCCCGATCCTGGGCCGTCAGTGGTGATGACAACTGGGCCTGCGTCGACTAAGGTGCCAGCGGTCGTGCCGCCTACTGCGGCGCTGGATCCATCTCTGCCAGACTGACTGCTGCCGACTGTGGTCGTCCCGCTGGTCAATAATCTGTCAGCTCCTTGAATCACAGTGACTCCATCTGGTTGGCTATCATATCCCCAGCCCGATCCTATAATAATAATAAAAAAATTATTTAGGTACAATAAACGTTTGGTACAAATAATAATAATATTGTATACGTTAAACTAGTTAACTTACTAGGTGGATATCCACAATCATCAGGGTAGTCGCAAGGATAGTCTGTGGAAAAAATATTGATTATTAAAATAGGTTTGCACCAACATATCGTATACCAAGAAATTATACAATGTGTTTTGTAAGGCTGAATAAATAGGCGGAGTTGGAGATATGAATTAATATAGATATTAATACACACATGCGGGTCATATTATGAGTACAAAAAATAATATTGTATACGTTAACTTACTAGGTGGGTATCCACAATCATCAGGGTAGTCGCAAGGATAGTCTGTGGAAAAAATATAGATTATTAAAATAGGTTTGCAACAACATGTCGTATACCAACTCACATTGCTAGTGACATTTCGTAAGCTAGTTACTTACGAGGTGGATATCCTGGGCCGCCAGTGGTGATGACATTGGGGCCTGCGTCGACTAAGGTGCCAGCGGTCGTGCTGCCTACTGCGACGCTGGATCCATCTCTGCCAGACTGACTGCTGCCGACTGTGGTCGTCCCGCTGGTCAAGATTCTGTCTGCTCCTTGAATCACAGTGACTCCATCTGGTTGACCATCATATCCCCAGCCCGATCCTATAATAATAATAAAAAAATTATTTAGGTACAGTAAACGTTTGGTACAAATAATAATAATATTTTATACGTTAAACTAGTCACTTACCGCCCGGATATCCCCTGCCCGGATATCCCCTGTGCGGATATCCTCTGCCTGGATATCCCCAGTCCGATCCTGGGCCGTCAGTGGTGATGACAACTGGGCCTGCGTCGACTAAGGTGCCAGCGGTCGTGCCGCCTACTGCGGCGCTGGATCCATCTCTGCCAGACTGACTGCTGCCGACTGTGGTCGTCCCGCTGGTCAATAATCTGTCAGCTCCTTGAATCACAGTGACTCCATCTGGTTGACCACCATATCTCCAGCCCGATCCTGGGCCGTCAGTGGTGATGACAACTGGGCCTGCGTCGACTAAGGTGCCAGCGGTCGTGCCGCCTACTGCGGCGCTGGATCCATCTCTGCCAGACTGACTGCTGCCGACTGTGGTCGTCGAGCTGCCCAATATTCTGTCAGCGCCTTGAATGACAGTGACTCCATCTGGTTGGCCATCATATCCCCAGCCCGATCCTATAATAATAATAAAAAAAATATTTAGGTACAATAAACGTTTGGTACAAATAATAATAATATTGTATACGTTAAACTAGTTAACTTACTAGGTGGGTATCCACAATCATCAGGGTAGTCGCAAGGATAGTCTGTGGAAAAAATATTGATTATTAAAATAGGTTTGCACCAACATATCGTATACCAAGAAATTATACTTACAATGTGTTTTGTAAGGCTGAATAAATAGGCGGAGTTGGAGATATGAATTAATATAGATATTAATACACACATGCGGGTCATATTATGAGTACAAAAAATAATATTGTATACGCTAACTTACTAGGTGGGTATCCACAATCATCAGGGTAGTCGCAAGGATAGTCTGTGGAAAAAATATTGATTATTAAAATAGGTTTGCAACAACATGTCGTATACCAACTCACATTGCTAGTGACATTTCGTAAGCTAGTTACTTACGAGGTGGATATCCTGGGCCGCCAGTGGTGATGACATTGGGGCCTGCGTCGACTAAGGTGCCAGCGGTCGTGCTGCCTACTGCGACGCTGGATCCATCTCTGCCAGACTGACTGCTGCCGACTGTGGTCGTCCCGCTGGTCAAGATTCTGTCTGCTCCTTGAATCACAGTGACTCCATCTGGTTGACCATCATATCCCCAGCCCGATCCTATAATAATAATAAAAAAAATATTTATGTACAATAAACGTTTGGTACAAATAATAATAATATTGTATACGTTAAACTAGTTACTTACCGCCCGGATATCCCCTGCCCGGATATCCCCTGTGCGGATATCCTCTGCCTGGATATCCCCAGTCCGATCCTGGGCCGTCAGTGGTGATGACAACTGGGCCTGCGTCGACTAAGGTGCCAGCGGTCGTGCCGCCTACTGCGGCGCTGGATCCATCTCTGCCAGACTGACTGCTGCCGACTGTGGTCGTCCCGCTGGTCAATAATCTGTCAGCTCCTTGAATCACAGTGACTCCATCTGGTTGACCACCATATCTCCAGCCCGATCCTGGGCCGTCAGTGGTGATGACAACTGGGCCTGCGTCGACTAAGGTGCCAGCGGTCGTGCCGCCTACTGCGGCGCTGGATCCATCTCTGCCAGACTGACTGCTGCCGACTGTGGTCGTCCCGCTGGTCAATAATCTGTCAGCTCCTTGAATCACAGTGACTCCATCTGGTTGACCACCATATCCCCAGTACGATCCTGGGCCGCCAGTAGTGATAACATTAGGGCCTGCGTCGACTAAGGAGCCAGCGGTCGTGCTGCCTACTGCGACGCTGGATCCATCTCTGCCAGACTGACTGCTGCCGACTGTGGTCGTCGAGCTGCCCAATATTCTGTCAGCGCCTTGAATGACAGTGACTCCATCTGGTTGGCCATCATATCCCCAGCCCGATCCTATAATAATAATAAAACAATTATTTAGGTACAATAAACGTTTGGTACAAATAATAATAATATTGTATACGTTAAACTAGTTACTTACTGCCCGGATATCCCCTGCCCGGATATCCCCTGTCCGGATATCCTCTGCCTGGATATCCCCAGTCCGATCCTGGGCCGTCAGTGGTGATGACAACTGGGCCTGCGTCGACTAAGGTGCCAGCGGTCGTGCCGCCTACTGCGGCGCTGGATCCATCTCTGCCAGACTGACTGCTGCCGACTGTGGTCGTCCCGCTGGTCAATAATCTGTCAGCTCCTTGAATCACAGTGACTCCATCTGGTTGACCACCATATCTCCAGCCCGATCCTGGGCCGTCAGTGGTGATGACAACTGGGCCTGCGTCGACTAAGGTGCCAGCGGTCGTGCCGCCTACTGCGGCGCTGGATCCATCTCTGCCAGACTGACTGCTGCCGACTGTGGTCGTCCCGCTGGTCAATAATCTGTCAGCTCCTTGAATCACAGTGACTCCATCTGGTTGACCACCATATCCCCAGTACGATCCTGGGCCGCCAGTAGTGATAACATTAGGGCCTGCGTCGACTAAGGAGCCAGCGGTCGTGCTGCCTACTGCGACGCTGGATCCATCTCTGCCAGACTGACTGCTGCCGACTGTGGTCGTCCCGCTGGTCAATAATCTGTCAGCTCCTTGAATCACAGTGACTCCATCTGGTTGACCACCATATCCCCAGTACGATCCTGGGCCGCCAGTAGTGATAACATTAGGGCCTGCGTCGACTAAGGAGCCAGCGGTCGTGCTGCCTACTGCGACGCTGGATCCATCTCTGCCAGACTGACTGCTGCCGACTGTGGTCGTCCCGCTGGTCAATAATCTGTCAGCTCCTTGAATCACAGTGACTCCATCTGGTTGACCACCATATCCCCAGTACGATCCTGGGCCGCCAGTAGTGATAACATTAGGGCCTGCGTCGACTAAGGAGCCAGCGGTCGTGCTGCCTACTGCGACGCTGGATCCATCTCTGCCAGACTGACTGCTGCCGACTGTGGTCGTCCCGCTGGTCAATAATCTGTCAGCTCCTTGAATCACAGTGACTCCATCTGGTTGACCACCATATCCCCAGTACGATCCTGGGCCGCCAGTAGTGATAACATTAGGGCCTGCGTCGACTAAGGAGCCAGCGGTCGTGCTGCCTACTGCGACGCTGGATCCATCTCTGCCAGACTGACTGCTGCCGACTGTGGTCGTCCCGCTGGTCAATATTCTGTCTGCTCCTTGAATCACATTAACTCCTCCCCTTGGCGCTAAGTTTGGGAAAAAATCAGATGTTAGTAGGTAGTATTCGTATCGTCTCACAATTTTGCAGTATTTGCGTTGGGTCTAACTACAGATGGTTGTAAAACTAATTGCCACTATCAAGACCCCTAAATTCTAAATTGTTCATCAGATTCAAAATGTTTAAAAGTAGGTTGTGAATAAAAAATCGCTTGAATGCCCGATTATTCGGGAATTCGATTGGTTAAAGGTAACAAGTTATTTTTATGACTAAAAACGCGCTACGAGTCTGCCGTCATAATCTTAAAGAAAGTGCAAAATGGTACAATTTCAAAGGCTTTTACATGTGAATAGACTAAAAATATCCTAGTGCACAAGATATTATATTAAATCGTTTTGAATTATTGTCAAAACACTGCATCCATCAGCTGTGTGCTACTTTGAGTAGACATTAACATTGTGACGTTACACGCACACGGAGATGCATTTATTTACGAGCCGTAGTGTCAACTCGAAGCGGTGCTTAAGCCTAGCGCCGCCATAGACTGCTCCAAGCAGTCCGTCTATGTCAGATCCAACTGCTCCGAGCAGTCCGTCTATGTCAGCTCCAACTGCTCCAAGCAGTCCGTCTATGTCAGCTCCAACTGCTCTAAGCAGTCCTCGTACAGTTGTATTTGTACGCGAACCACTTAAAGCGGTCCGTTGTAATAGCTACTTTACGCCGATCTTTTGTGAGAGGATGGTACTACCCCGGTCGAGCCAGCCCGTATATGAACTGCAGTCAATTGGCTACAGCTTGGCTCTACCACCTATTTCCAACTTTGAGTTTCGGGAATGGAGGTGCTGAATCAGATTTTTTCTTTACTCCTCCACCAAGCCAACTAGGAGCTCGGATGGAATGCGGCTTCCCCGCCCGCGTACCGCACGCACACCCGCCACCGCCTGCGGCTTCCCACACCTCCCGTATACCGCCACCGCCTTGTTGTGCGGGTGACGTCGCATTTGACAGAGGCCTAGTTGGCTTGGTGCTGTTGTACCTACAGGTAGTTTTAAAATAACTCACCGGGGTATCCTGGATGATCATGATGCTCTGTAATCAATAACAATAATTTTGATTCCCATTTTTTTGTACCATAGACCAACTCCTCCTATCCTTTCTTTTGATTAAATTCGTGCGGGTTCCAAGACAACTTAGCTTGTCCCCGGGACTCGTTGAGGGTCAAACCTTGGCGTCATCGTTGGACACCATTGTCGATCCTGGCTCACAGGAGTAACAGTGGCGGGAGTGTGTGGCGGGCCTAGTATTTTAATATTTTTATAGGACTGTGGTGGCAAAAAAGCGGCCCGCCCAATGTTAAGTAGTTACCGTAGCCTATAGATGCTTGCAATACCAAAAGTATTGCTCGCACATTGCTGACCTGAAGGGCGTTGGGCGTTCGGCTCTCTCACATCGTACGAAACGCAGCTGTAATGGCTGCTTTACGCCGATCTTCTGTGAGAGGGTGGTACTACCCCGGTCCCATAAGGCGCCTAGTTGGCTTGGTGGAGTAGTAAGTGTTAGTTACCGGTGTGGTGATGGGTCGTGGAAGTTGTTGTTGAGCTGTGCTGTTCATGCTGTTGATGATGTTCATGCTGTTCATGATGCTGTTGATGATGCTCATGCTGATGGTGATGTGAATGAAGGTGTGGCAGTGCGTGGTGGGGGTGGTGACTGTTTTCAATCTCCACTAGATCTAGAAAAAAAAATATTTATTAGTAAAAATAAGAGAATACATATACAGTATAGTGTGAATACAGGATGTTTTTTTTATTACGTAGGTAAATCAATTCTCAAAGGCCTCCCTGGGGTCACGGATGTTCCAACCTAGACTTCGCTTCCGGCTCTCTCACTCATCGTGCTAAACGAACTTACTTTACCCCTTTGGGTAATAACAGCGTGGTATGACTTACCCTTCGGTATGACTCGCATAGTGATGGTCGGGCGTCCATACTCCTCAGAGTCCACGTAGGTCAGCACCTCGTACTCGGAGTCTATTTGCAAGTAAAGAAAGACAAAACTTAATGTGACTAGTAAATAATTGTAAAAAAGAAATTAAAATGTAACAAAGAAAATTTACTGTTTGTACTCGCCGCAAACGGACCCAATTCAGCATGTCCTGTTTGACAATCAGCGCTGGTCTTCCATTGGGACCGTTTGGCGATATCATGGGCGCAAACCGCTAAATGAAAACTAAAAAGGGTCGTACCCAAAACATACGCGAATAATAAAATAAAATAAAAAGAAAGAAACACCCATACCTGGCAATGTAACATCGAGCAAATCGTCCAGAGCTGAAAAAGAAAGAAATGATTTAATATAAGCATAATTATAATAAAAATAGATCGGCGGTTAAGCAACGCTTGACAAGGACAGGGTGACCGTTTAGTGACATTTCGAACTGAGCGTCTCCATGCTTCGGAGGGCCCGTAAAATGTGTCTCGGCTATCATCTAGACAGCAGTTCCTTCAGACAGCTTGAACAACTCTGACACCAGCTTGGCCACTAACCATACGATAAGTAGAAGACAAGCGTAGTGATTAGACCCACACTCGTCACCGAAAGCTTCTGGGTTCGATCCCTATCAAAGCTGACCAATCAGATGTAAAAAATAATATCAAGACATACATATGTAATGGTGGAGCTAGGAGAACTGCCCGGCTATATGGAGTAAGAAACTTACGATCGCAATCATCGTCCCCACAATCTGTCTCGCATGTATCGCAACCATCGCAAGAATCGCAAGAGTCGCAAGAATCGCAAGATTCGCAAGACTCGCTTGACTCGCTGCAACAAGACTCGCTGCTCTCGCTGCAACAAGTCTCGCTGCTGCCGCACCCTATATGGTCGAAACCTGGAAAGATGCTCGGTTATAATCGTTCTAGTTAGCACACGCGTTAAAACAGTACTTTTGCCACGCATTATGTCGCATCTCTTTTACTATGGGAATGAGATAAAATCGATTTGCATCGCGTTTTGTGTTTTTTTTTTATAGGACTGCGGTGGCAAAAAAGCGTACGGGCCGCCTGATGTTAAGCAGTTACCGTAGCCTATAGATGCTTGCAATACCAAAGGCATTGCTCGCACATTGCCGACCTGAAGGGGAGTGGGATAGAGGGAGGGGTAGGGGGGCTTTTGGCTTTCGGCTCTCTCACTCATCATACGAAACGCAGCTGTAATAGTTGCTTTACGCCGATCTTCTGCGGGTGGTACTACCCCGGTCGAGCCAGCCCGTATATGAGCCACCTTATAATTGAGTATTGTATTTAATTGTGTAGTGTAGTGTACATATTGTGTGCTAGGATAACATAAAAATAGGGACTATACAAACGGGGTAACTACAAACTAATGATGAGCGAGGGGTAAGATGAGAAATTTTAATTAACCGTGGTGCCCTAAAGATGTCAGGGTAATTGGGTGGCCAACTGTCCCGATTAAATCGGCTTTTCCCGATTTCAGACTCCTGTGTAGCGTCCCGACTAAAGGTCTGGCGGGACGCTAAGTGTCCCGATTTCCAACATCGACTAATTTATACTATTTATGTTTCTGCTAAGCTTCGGTTCTAAGAATAAAAATATTTTGGGGAGTGTAATGTCAAACAAACGGCAAACTAAAGGAAAGAGTTTAGAAAGAATAGGTAACTCACTAATATTATAAAGAGACAGTTTGTATGTAGTGGTAATCTCTGGAAAAACTGAACCGATTCTGAAAATTCTTTCACTAATAGAGAGCTACACTTTCACTGAGTGAAATATCAAAGCAAAAATATACAGATGAAAAAGTTTTTATAAGAAGTCCCGATTTATTTTGCCTGTCCCGATATTTTTCATAAAGTCCCGAAAAAAATATAATCAGAGTCGGCCAGCCTGGATGTCACTGTCATTATAAATAAAAGTCTTACCCGATGGGTACGCGGTCGCACACAGCGCCTGAAAATAAAAATATCTTAGTCAGTCATTGATTTATTATTTTAGCAGATATGGTAACTCCTAACATTATAGCAATCAGTAGACTTGTGCTTTGCGTACCAACATGCAGCGAAGCAGAACATTTTTACTTTGATTTTAAACACATTGTGAGAGTAAAAGAAACACGAAGAAGTAAAAAAGAGTAAAGTAAAACGACCGCTTGGCGCAGTGGTTTGAGCGTTGGCCGCTCGGCTCACTGCATCGGGTGGTTGCGGGTTCGATTCCCGCCAGAGGCAAATTTCGGAAATGGTATTCGTAATTTGTCGATCTGGGTGTTACTATGATCGCCCCCAGTCCATTGTATGGTAGCCATAGTACAAGCGTTGCTTAGTTTGGGACCATACAGTTGGTGTTTAAGGGCAGATTGCTACTTTTAGCATCGGCGATCGGCGATTTTGATATCGATACAGTCGCAAAATCGCCGGTCGCCGATGCTAAAAGTAGCAAGTCAGCGGTGGCCCTAAGTCCGGCTATTTTTTTATATTATTTATTATTTAATCCCCCTCGCATTGAGGGGAGGCCCGTGCCCAGCATTGGGACGTTAAAAGGACTAAATTATTATTATTATTTTTTTAGGTAAAAATTATTAAAATGATTCAACTTACCCCGAGTGCGCACAGCACTAGAACACCTTTGAGGAGCATCGTCTGATACCGACACCGATGCCGATTTGATTGCACCCACACTGCACTCAGTATTTATAGCACCGGCATCACCCAACAAACACCATCTTACACACTTGTGCAAACATATTAATTGTTATAACAATAATATGTGATTATCAGTGTTAAATCAAAGGACATTATTAATCAATATTATATATAGGTGCATCTTTTATACATAAATAAATAAAATTAAAGTATCTGTTTGTAATTAAAGTACCTACCATAGATTAAAAGTTTCGCGCGTGCGCTTTATCTAGATACCGCCCTACTAAGAAAAATCATTTCCAGAAATGCGGCAACTTATTTTCGTTGCAGCCTGTCAGTTTCATACAATGGTTGCTGTCAGATGTACTGAAGTACTCAAAATTTTGCGTGGTATCAATTGCCGCATTTTATTAGCGCGCATGCTCCATCTAGTTGGAGCGCCCTCGCGGAAACTCAAATTAATCTATGGTTCCTACATACGGTACTTATAACAAAAAAAACAAGTAGCGAACCACGGCTTCGCACTTCTCTGATATTCAGCAGTTACCGTATCCTATAGATGTTTGTAACACGATAGCATCGCTCACACGTTGCTGACCGGAAGGGGAATGGGATATTCGTGTTAGAATCGTATCGTACGCAACTTAAATTTGAGAGCTGCTTAACTTTAACGCGCCATACAAAATATGACAGTTAACGACGTCTCAAACTGCTAAGTGGGACTTAAATATTTAAGTAGCCTTTGGGTATTCGGCCGTAAGCTTAACCAATTAACTGCTAATTACCTATCGTATCGTGGATCTTTCATCTATGTGCATAATTTACAGTTCGCTGACGGTGAGGGAAAACATCGTGAGGAAACCTACCTATCCCTCGGGATTAGGTAATAGTCAGTTCCTGTATACACGGCGACAAGGTTCACCACCTGTCACGTTGGGTTCTGACTATCTGGTGAAACGTGGGCTTTGAGTTGGTTAATACCTCCACAATGTGGTGGTGTATGGTCACTCAAGCCTCTGACTACCCCCGAATGGGGATAAAAGTCGTGACGTTATTTTTTTAATTTTTTTTAATTACCTATCGTCGCCGCCGCCGTGATGTAAACTCGTTATGCCCAACAATGGTGGCCACTATGGATACTAAATTGTACTGCAAGACATTGAATTCAGTAGATGTGTCCATATGGCGCGCATGCCTCACCCGAACACTCATATTATGACATTACGTCTATGCGTTCCGACGTCAAAAGTGAGTGCTCGCGCGAGGCATGCGCCTGATGAAGGCGCCGCCAGTTAAAACAAATACGGAAGACTAGTTTCCGTCTTAATTTTTTTTTCGGTTTACGTTATTTTGTAAGTTATCGTACGTGTCCCTAGTTATTTGTCCACATATTAAATAGTTCGCAAGCGTAGTATGTTCAAAGACCGTATAAAATAAGAATTATTAACGAACTATTTGCCTATTTTACCATACGCATATTTAGAATATTAGTGTGCCTACATGCCAACATTAACATAAGCATCAAAATCCTATGATTTTACAAGTTACGAGGTTTTGAAGAAAAAAATCTGCCTACTTCAGTACTGTGTCCTTAAGTAGCTGTCCACGACTGTATATATTAAGTAGTACTTTTAAAGTGCCACTCCTGGGCACGAGCCTACCCTCAATGCGAGGGGGGTTCAGCCCATAATCCACCACGCTGGCCCAGTGCAGGTTGGTGGATGTCACATGTATTTCGATAATTTGTTAGACTGGGTGAAATCGAAATCGTCGGCAATATTTTAACCAGTGATTCTACACATGATTCAAAATATATTAGGAAAACAAATAAAAAAATCTATTGATAAAAAAATATTGCTCGGGTAAGCAAATAAGCAAACCATTTAACTGTTATACCTTACCTGGGTAATACATTTTTATTAGACTCGCAACGAATAGTATATTCGGCCATACGCTGAACACCGAATATTCGGCGAGCTTCCTGGTTGAATAGCCGAATATTCGGCAAAAGTATTCGGCCAGTGTGGAAGGGAAGGAAGTAGTGTTTATTCAGAGCGTCTTTTCCCTGAAGCTGGGATGACTACGATAAAAGGAGTACTTACTTGAGTTACTTAAGTAACTACACGCGAAAATGCACAAAAATTGGTCATTCTGCATTATAAACTATCGCTTCTAAATTTTGATTACGATAATTCAAATGCATAGGCAATAGATGTGTCCATATGGCGCGCATGCCTCACCCGAGCAGTCATATTATGACATTGGCTTTTTGGCGGGAAGTGGAAAAGTCATGTTGTCATTTTTGTTTTTATTTCCAAAACTTGTGTTTTCTTGTATTATAATGTGTAATGTTGGTGGAATATTAACCATTATATGTTCATAAATGTGCGTGAGTGTGGGTAATTGGAACAAAGTGGCGTAACATGATTTTCGAGTTCCCCCAAGAAGTCTAGTAATTTGTCAGTAAAGTATCCACCACTTTACTGATGGGGTTTGGGGGGGTAGAAATAAGGTAGTTATAAGGTAGATTTAAGGTAGTTATAAGTTAGAATTAAGGAAAAAATGTAATAAAAGTATACTGATGTTAGGCTCCAAAGGGCTAGTTCCCAGGGGCCGTAAAACTAATAATATAAAAAAAAAAAAAAAAATATTATGACATTACGTCTATGCGTTCCGACGTCACAAGTGAGTGTTCGCGCGAGGCATGCGCCTGATGAAGACGCCGCCAATGACATTTAGGTATTTAATTTATTTGTTAAATTTTGTTTTAAAGAAGTTGATTATAAACTGCTTTAATGATTATAAGAGTTGTTTATATATTTTTAACCCACATTATCCCACTGCTGGGCAAAGGTCTCCCCCAATACACTCCACATGTCTCTATTAGACGCCGCTTCCATCCATCCCTCCAGAGAAATATTAAAATAAATCAAACAAACCATTTATCTCAATAAAACAATATATTCTTAAGTATTCGGTATTCGGCCGAATACTAAAGACCTATGTATATATTCGGTATTCGGCCGAATGGCAATAAAAGTAGCCGAATAGGCCGAATACCGAATAGTAACCGAATATTCGTTGCAAGTCTATTTAAACCGACTTCAAAAAAAAGGAGGAGGTTTCTCAATTCAACCGTATATTATTTTAGTTTTTTTTTTTTTATGTGTGTTCGCGGATAACTTCGTCGTTTATGAACCGATTTTGATGAATTTTGATGATTTTTTGTTGGAAAGGAGATATTCCAGCGGTGGTACCATGATAAGGAAACCAGGATCTGATGATGGCATCCCAGAGAAATCGAGGGGAACCTTCGAAAATCGTAGGGGCGACTAGTGCGTTTGTAATTTTTTTCATTAACTATTTTAAAGCACTACTATTTTATGAAGGTCTGGAGTCGATCTGATGATGGAGCCGAAAGACAGTCGAGGGAACTCTTCAACGATTTACAGCAATTACCTGGTGTTTGGGCTTGATTAATTTGTATTGATGAGAACTTTACACCTAGATGGGTTGTGACTGTCATTAGGGGTCTGATGATGAAGACGTAGGACAGTCAAGGGAACTCCTCAACGTTTTACAGTAGCTACCTTGTGTTTGGACTTAATTCATTTCTATTGATGAAAACTTTGCACCCATATCGTTTATAAGTGCCATTACAGGTCTGATGATGGAGACCATAGACAGTCGAGGGAATTCTTCAACGATTTACAGCAGTTACCTTTTGTTGGGCTTACTTCATACGGTTCAATATGCCAAAATGTTCATTGGTATGGCGCCACTAAAAATCGTGAAATAAAATTATTTTTATAAAAAAAAACAAACCTATTTCAAAAAAACCTGATGCACTAAAATGCCCGAAATAATATTTCTATTACCACCTCTGCCTACCCCTTTGGGAAAACCAGACGTGATGGTGTGTTATCGAGTATTTTGAGTCGGGGCCAATCTTGGTATGCCAAGTCTACCTACTATAAAAGTAAGAAGATAGATTGGCACCGACCCCAAATACTCGATAACACACCATCACGTCTGGTTTTCCCGAAGGGGTAGGCAGAGGTGGTAATAGAAATATTATTTTAGGCTTTTTAGTGCATCAGGTTTTTTTGAAGTAGGTTTGTTTTTTTTTTATAAAAATAATTTATCAATTGATTGTTGATTAATGTTCCCTAATCATTCTGAATCATGTGTAGAACTGGTTAAAATATTGCTTACTTCGATTTCACCCAGTATTATCTGAGACATGCAAAGGTTTCCTCATCATGTTCACCCTTCAAACTTCATTTTACTCTTAAACTTTGTGTGATACTCTGCAGCGGCGCCACCGTGATAAATAGTGACCAACACACTTGGGCAACATTTAATTGCAATTAATTAATTACTAATTGCATGTGGTGTCACAATTAACAATTAATTTTGATTTGTTTGCAATCGCGAACAAATCACAATTAATGGTTAATTGTGACATCACCTGCAATTTGCAATTAATTAATCGCAATTAAATTTTGCCCAACTCTGGTGACCAATCATAGTAGAAAATGATGTACCCTTAATGTCCATAATGTACTTATATCGTTTATTGATGTACCTTCACGAGGTAACGAGATATTTGACATTTTAGGTGGCGCCGCTGGGTAGGATACTCCCTGGCGGCGCCACGGTGTACTCGTACTTAGTAATGATATCGGCAACTATATTCTTTTGTAAATTAATGTACTAATGCTGTATGCTATGTACATGCCAAAAAATATTATTATAAGACAGTAGTTATATTTATTTCACTTAATTAAAGTTCCCTATAAACTTTTCATAATTCGTATTTTGACGACCGTTTGGCGCTAGTGATGGGATGTTCTCGAGAACATTCTCACCCTCGGAAACTTACTCGTGAGACTTTTGAGAATCTTATATTTTGGGTGACGTTATCCTAACTTTCAATCTTAAATACAATTAAAACCACCATACTTGCATGTTTAATGAGGTTTATGCCAAGTTTAACATGCTTCAGAAGATAAATTGTCGAAAATTCTCACGAGTAAGTTTCCGAGGGTGAGAATGTTCTCGAGAACATCCCATCGCTACTTGGCGCAGTGGTTTGAGCGTTGGCCCCTCAGCACACTACATCGGGTGGTTAAGGGTTCGATTCCCGCCAGAGGCAAATTTTGGAAATCTGCCCTGGGGGCTTACCACAAACTCTTATCGCGATTCAATTACAGGAACGCTTTAACGTTTCAGCGACTTTTTGTGCAATGACGTACCTTATTGTCATGACAATAAGAAACGTCATTGCACAAATGGCCGCTGAAACGTTTAAACAAAACTGCTATGGGAGGTGGTGGTAAGCCCCCTGGTCTGGGTGTCACTGGGATCGCCTCCAGTCCATTGTATGGTACCCATAATACAAGCTTTGCTTAGTTTAGAACACGCAGTTGGTGTGTAAGTGCTATATCGACGACATGTATCCCCATTCGGGGGTAGTCAGAGGCTTGTGTGGCCATGCACCACCACATTGTGGAGGTATTAACCAACTCAAAGCCCACGTTTCACCAGATAGTTAGAACCCAACGTGACAAGTTTGTATTTTTTACTTTGTTTAAATCTCGTCGAGTGCCTAGTACCTAACCTGTCTGTCTACCCCATTCAGTAAAAGCGTAACGATATGCGTTAGCTGCTATTATTCTAAGTCATTGCATTATTTGTTTAAAACCTTTATATGTAGATTACTGCATTGTGCACTGAAATCATTATTTATTATTATGTTTGTTTGCACAACTGGCGATCTTTTGTACTCGTTGAGACAAACACTATATGTTTATACAGGTGTGTTAAATGCAATAAAATGCAATTAGATATATACAGGATGCTTAATCATGTGAAAATAATATTTTCGCATATGCATGCGCTATATCTATCTTCTATCTATCTATCTATCTTCTATCTATATATATGTCGTGGCCATATCGTAGATTTGCTCACTTCTAGTGCGTTCCATTCACTGTTAATTTTGTTATTTTCGTTATTTTTGTCCACAAATCACGTTCCACTCGCACCAACTTGTACTGAAAGTGATCATTATTATCATTTTTTTAACACTTTTTGTGGACAAAAATAACAAAAATTACGGTGAATGGAACGCAGCATTCATGTAGTGATCGCATTTCATGAAATGTTTCACTGTCTTTGGCCACATCATGATGTGACTTGGGCAGATCAATAATAACAAATCGTTTCTCGATATGGGCAACTAAACGCGCGGCTACTTCATCAAATGGTCAAGATTATTTGATCATATTAGGGAAGGGTCTAAATTTAATAAGCTGACTAAATTAACACTGCTAAATTTGTTTAGTGTCAACCCTGTTAAATAAATTCTAAGATAGGTGTTAAATATAGCAGTCACATATAATAATAATAATATCCTGGGACATTTTTACACACGGCTACCTGATCCCAAACTAAGCAGAGCTTGTACTATGGAAACCAGATAACTGATATTACTACATATACTACTTTTTTATTTGTAAATACATACTTAATATACATATACACCCAGACTCCGGACATACAGACATGTTCATGCACACAAATGCATGGCCCGGGTAGGAATCGAACCTACGACCTGCAGCGTGAAAGGCGCCTCCGCGCCAACCACGCTAACGGGCCCGTCACGTATACCTATATATACGTGTTACGTTATCTAGGTTTTCTAGGTAATGAGTGATGTGAGTGAAATTTCAATTGTTTTATTGTAGTGTATTACAAAAAGTACTCAAAAATGGATATTGATCGGCAAAAATAAGTGAAATACGGAACTTTTTTTACCGTAAGCGATACCGTTAAAAATTGGAATGAATTAATAATGTTAACAATCTGTATGTTCAAATTTAGCAGTTGCTAAAAATATCTATTAATTTTAAGTGTTAATTATTATTAGCAATAGCAGTGGTTTTTTTATATTTAAGCACATCCCTAGATCATATCGTAAAATAGTTACATTAATTACCGGTAGAGGCGCTGAAAGCGCTTTGTGTATGTGCGAAAATGGCGGCCGCTGACGACAGTGTTGTTTCTCGCAGTGAAGTGACCACATTCGTTTAGGTTAGGTTAGATCCATGAAGCTAATACTAAAAGGACTGGGTCTAAGTAGCTCGGCCGCGTTGCTTAGACATTGTGCAGTCGTCTTGCCAACGTTCGCATCCCAAATATAATTATATTCGACACTAGATGGCCTTTGTGGCATGTAGTGCAAAAAGTTAAACTACGTACTAACATCGACATAAAACGAAGCGAGTAGTTCAGCTATTTACCGGTAGATAGATGCCACGCATTTCTTAACCCCCACCACCCGCGCCATCCCGCGCAAATTACCACGCGTTGTTTCATAGAGATATCTACTAAGAACGTCTCTTCTAATTAAAATCTCTATGGTTAGATCAGTGACTACAACGCTAGAGCCAAATAGTACCCATTTTGTTATATAAAAACCACGAGGTCTTGGTCCGTGACTACGTGTCTTCGTCGACCCACGTGTATTTACTAATTACTATTTACTAATTATAAAATAATATTTCGCATTTCTGCTACATCCTGTACCTATATAATTATGATTGCATTTTTATTTACAGTATTGAACCGCTTATAATTATTGTTTTAATGCCAAGGAAGGCACACTGATATACACGGTGCTGTTGGTAAGTGGTGGTCGCCGCCCAGTACCTAACCACCACCTCTTATAGCAGTATTATTTTTTACTTTACAGCGACTTTTTGTAATTTGACGTCCCTTAGGGCCTCCGCAGTCTTGGTACTTTTAGCCACAGATGTATAATGAAGGATTTATCACTTGAGTTTTTGGTTAAGAAGAAATTCAACTTTATTCTGCTGCGTTAAGGTCTATTATACCTTGACAATTCTTAGACAGAAAAACGAGCCTCGTGACTATTGTTTATATGATAAAACAATAGTCACGATAAATAATAAATTAATTTATTTGCTTGATTTAAAAACTACCAATCACTACCCAACGATAATATTATTTTGGCATGGCAACTCGAAATGAGAGGGACACGGTCCCAACTGGGGTCTCTCGCTCGGCTCGTTTTTTGTGCAGTAGTGTCCAGTATGTATTTACGTTCGTGCTTTTAGCATCGGCGACCGGCGATTTTGTGACGTATCGATGCTGCGTCGCGTTTCTTCGAGCGCGAACGAGCGAGACGCAGCATCAAAATCGCCGATCGCCGATGCTAAAAGCAGCAAGTCTGCGGTGGCCCTTATTGTCGACAATAAGGGCCATCATGACATTACAAAAAGTCGCTGTAAGGTTAAAATAATACTGCTATAAGAGGTGGTGGTTGGGCCCTAATCGAGTCGCCTAACAATTAAGGGCCCAGTTGCAGAAGTCCCTAAGTCCAAAAATCGAGTTTAAGTTAGAGCGACAAAAACCCTTAAATATGCGTTGGAAATGTTCCATTTGAGAAAAGGGTTTTAAATGAAAATTCAGTGTAATAAGAATAAAAGAAATTGTATTTGAGATCAAGAAAAAAATTAGCTGGCGGCTAAATCCCGTCCAGCAAATTTTTTGATGGCGCCAAAACATGTGCGCACCAGCGCGGGGGCTGGCACAGCGAGGAGCTCCTCAATATGATATGAAATCTCATACAAATTTGATGGTGCCTTTATTTGCAGCGCAGCAACGTCGACTTTGCTAGAAGAAAATTTGCAAAATAATGACAACACTATAAGCAATTTTTTGTAAATTAAAACACTCGTGTTTGTGCCGGGGCGCGGCGCACCACCGCGGCCGGCAAAGTGAGGAGCAGGAGCTCCCGGCGCCCGGCTCCTCACTCGATACGACAGTTATGTTTTTGATGGCCGCGATACCAAGACAGTAATGAAATCTCATACTACTTCGCTGGAGCCTTTATTGGATCGCAGCAACGTCGACTTTGCTAGAAGAAAATTTGCAATGGCAACATTATAAGCATTTTTGAGTAAAGATTTTTAGTATTTCGCAATTAAAATAAGAACTTCCTTTGTAACATGATAGGTAATAAATAGCCCTTTCATTTTAGTGGGCATCCATAAATTACGTCACACGAATTTCATGATTTTGACGCCCTCCCTCCCCCTTGTCACAGCTGGTCACTTTTGTGCAGGGTTGTTACGAAAAAATCACCTTGTTTTAAACAGTGTTTAAAACATGTTTTAATCATTTAAAACATGTTTTAAACACGGTGATTTATTCCTTCTGATTTAAATCAATGTTTTAAACAATGATTTAAAGACGTTTTAATCAGTTTGTATTTTAAATTTCCTGTTTTTTTGCAACTCTGCTTTTGTGAGACCCCCCTCCCCCTAGTTTGACGTCACATATTTTTTTGCTATTTTACACCTAAGTAGAAATTATTATATTAAAACAGCAGTTCCGAAATTAGTTTTATTTCCATCCATTTTTTAAACCTTATGTTCATACAGATAGAGTTGGAAATACCGGTTCAAATTTCGCGTTTTAATACCTACTTAGATATTTTAGCTTTTGAAATGTGTCGTCACGAAACTCAGGACCCCCCTCAGCACCCCCCCTTCCCACCCCTTGTCACACAATGTCACATTTCGTCGACGCCCTCCCCTTTACATGTGACGTAACTTATGGATGGCCCCTATGGGAATCTTGTGCAATTATTATAGACGCTATTGCAGGGGTCGGCAAGAAGTTTTAGGTGGGGTCCGGATACTGTGGGAAAATTTTAACGAGGTCCAGAAAAAAACAACTGATAATAATTAAGTGCTACCTATTTATTGTATGGTTTCAAATATAATTCTGAATTATAAAACACAAGACCTAAAATTAATGTGAGAAACTGAACCGACGGTCTTGAGCCAGTTTTTTTTATAGTTACGTATTAATTTATACTTGGTATACAATACATTACAATATTTGGATTTTGGCGGTCCGGGGATCGACCTTTCGCGGTCCGCGAACGGATCGCGGTCCGCCTGTTGCCGACCGTTGGTCTATGGTATCGTAAGTATTTTATCTAAGTAAAAGATTGGTAATTACTGTTCTTGTTGAAACCCAGCTCTAAAACGCTCGTATTAATATATGCATATTAAAGTTGAGATCGATCTTAAGATGCCGTTTTTGACAGATGTCATTAAACGTCAAAACTGCATCTTAAAATCGATCTCAACTTTGAGATGCATGTATTAATTCGAGTCTAAGTGACACTTAGGTAGTAACCAGCAGTGTCTATTAGGTCCTCCGCAGACTAGCTACTTTTAGCATCGGCGACCGGCGATTTTGTGACGTATCGATGCTGCGTCGCGTTTCTTCGAGCGCGACGAGCGAGACGCAGCATCAAAATCGCCGATCGCCGATGTTAAAAGTAGCTAGTCTGCGGAGGCCCTTAATGAAACAACACAATGATGTAAGAATTAGTTAAGTCGAAACAAAGCTTTATAAAACGCGATAATAATATAAGAATAATAATATATCCTGGGACATTCTTTTACACACGGCTACCTGATCCCAAACTAAGCAGAGCTTGTACTATGGAAACCAGATAACTGATATTACAACTGATATTACTACATATACTACTTTTTTATTTGTAAATACATACGTAATATACATATATACCCAGACTCCGGACATACAGACATGTTCATGCCCACAAATGCATGTCCCGGGTAGGAATCGAACCTACGACCTGCAGCGTGAAAGGCGCCTCCGCGCCAAACACGCTAACGGGCCCGTCAAAGTCATAAGTAAGACAAAGATAAGACATAAGTCACGTGATCTACATAGCAACTTGTTGTTGATCTACGTTTGACATTTCCATACATTGTGAAGTTTATTCTATTCTATTCGATTAGCGTTCATGCCACTTGGCTAGCCCCTCAGGAAGTTCGGCCCCGTTGCCCCGTGCCACAGTGGTTTCGGTTCGCCGCGTGCGCTTCTACTGCGCCGTGATGAAACCTTCTTCATTTTTTTATAGGATTACGGTGGCAATAAAGCGTACGGCCCGCCTGATGTTAAGCAGTTACCGTAGCCTATAGATGCTTGCAATATCAAAGGCATTTCTCGCACATTGCCCACCTGAAGGGGAGTGGAATGGAGGGGGGGTTCGGCTCTCTCACTCATCGTACAAAACGCAGCTGTAATAGCTGCTTTACGCCGATCTTCTGTGAGAATGTGGTACCCCGGTCGAGCCAGCCCGTATATGAGCTGCAGTCAATTGGCTACAGCTTGGCTCTACCACCTTTATCTCGGTGAACGGCGCGTGCGCATGTAGGGCGTAGGGCGTGCATGGCAAAAGACTCGGTGGCAGTTCAATTGGACTACGAATTTTACGAAAGTGGGTGCCAATAGCAATTGGCCGTTGTCATTGATAGTCAGCAGACTAACGGCCGAATACCCGTACGCAACTTAAATTTGAGAGCTACTTAACTTTGACGCGCCATACAAAAAATGACAATTAACGACGCGACGTCTCAAACTGCTAAGTGGAGACGGGGACAGCAGCTAACGAGGCATTTTTGGAGGCTATCTCCTCTTAGACGAGTGGAGTCAAAATTTTGAACAAAATATCACTGTATTAACTGAACCCTCATCTTTAAAAAATAAGCAAGAAAAAAGTTCTTTATGCTCTTTTTCTATGTGAAAAAAATTTATCAAAATGAAGCTGTTTTCGTTTTAAAATTTCTATCTCCTTCTAAACGGCTTGGAATTTTTTATTATTTTTTTCGCCAAAAGATGGAGAAAGACAATACCTAAAAAAATTAAGATTGATTTTGGTGATGCAATAGTTTTTTCACGTCACAATTAATGATTTTCGATATTTTCGCAAAAAAAGTGGGCGGAGCTAGTGCGCTCTCGACCAATCCAGACGGCGGAAACACGCGGTGAGGAAGCGGGGCCTTCAGTAGATTTTGTATTCGGCCGTAACGGTGAGTTCAGACAGAGCGCTCGCTCCGCTCTGTCTGAACTGACCCTTAGGGATGTCCATAAATTACGTGAGGTGATTTTGGTGATTTTTCGACTCCCCTCTCCCCTTGGTGAGATGTGAGATTTGGCTCGACCCCCTCCCTCCCCCCATAATCTCACGTGAGATTTTTCAAAGGTCATATTTTAGTGTAGAAATATTTTACTTAATTTAACCCCAGTTTTCTCGCAATTTTACACAATTCTTGCGGAAAAATAAATTACGTGATATTTGCCGAGACCCCCCCCTCTCGGCTCAACCCTAACCCCCCTAATTACCACACGTAATTTATGGACGCCTTAGAAATCCGTCAACATGTTACAACTTTCATCATATTCTGCGCAATTATGGTTAAGGGACTCGGCACTCAGTGCCGGCCATAACACACCGGGTAGCCATGACGACGTCGCCAGCCACCGTAGCCAACTAATTCGTATTGAAATGTATGACAGGTAACACACATGGCGACGACTGGCGACGTCGTCATCAATACAAATTGTTTGGATACGTGTCTGGCGACGTCGCCTGGCATCCAGCGGGGCGATTGCGTAACTTTTTCGTCATTGTTTCAATAGGTTTCGTTCAACCTGTGTTGTTTTATCAATTGAAATTTATTGAAATCGGGAAGAGTGAAATCCAGAATCATCCGGATTTCAATTAATTTAAACTGAAAATGCAATACGGGATGAACGAAACCGATTGAAACATTGAGGAAAAAGTTACGCAATCGCCCCGCTGGTGTGTTATAATAATAATAATATCCTGGGACATTTTTACACACGGCTACCTGATCCCAAACTAAGCAGAGCTTGTACTATGGAAACCAGATAACTGATATTACTACATATACTACTTTTTTATTTGTAAATACATACTTAATATACATACAGACATGTACATGCACACAAATGCATGTCCCGGGTAGGAATGGAACCTCCGACCTGCAGCGTGAAAGGCGCCATCACGCCAACCACGCTAACGGGCCCGTCTGTCACGCTATGGCCCTAAATTGTATTCTTAATTAGTTTTTTAAATTCTGAAAGTTTGGCCAATGTCGGCGGAAACTGGCCATATTTGTCGAGGTACCCAGATGTAACTACTTACTACTTAAGATCGTAACTTGTGATAAGTTGTTCTGACACTCGCTTTATAACTTAGGGACACCGCAGACTTGCTACTTTTTGCATCGGCGACCGGCGATTTTGATGCTGCGACTCGCTCGTCGCGCTCGATGAAACGCGACGCAGCATCGATACGTCACAAAATCGCCGGTCGCCGATGCTAAAAGTAGCAAGTCTGCGGAGGCCCTTAGGGACACCGCAGACTTGCTTCTTTTTGCATCGGCGATCGGCGATTTAGTCGCTTTTAGCATCGGAAGAGTCGTTGCGTCCGACCGCAGAGAGTCACCAAAACGCGATGCAGTCGCAAAATCGCCGATCGCTGATGCAAAAAAACGGAAGCCCGACCATGTTTTTTTTTTTTTTGTATTAGCAGCAATGACGTAAAAATACTCAAGCGTGTCAGATATTGATACTTTTCATGCTCCAACATGATAAATTGAAAAAAAATATTACTCGAGTGCGTCAGAATTTGTAAGCATCTATAGGCTACGGTAACTGCTTAAAATCAGGCGGGCCGAACGTTTTTTGCCACCGCAGTCCTATATTTAAAAAAAAAACTGAGGGGGTGAAAAAGTGAAACTTCCAGATGCTCCCATTTCTTAGACTGACGATCAAATTAGCAAAATTGACACTTTTGACACTTCTTAGCTAGTAATGAATCCCCCTTATCTTAATCTGACGAGTTCGAGTATTTTAAGATGGTCTATTATTTTTTTTGGTTCCCCTGAGCAAACCCACCAATATTAAGGGCTCATAATTTTTTTTAACTTCTTATCATTATGTAAGCTATCTCCCTTATCTTAATCTGACGCGCTCGTGCAAATCCAGAAACCCCTTCTACGGCTCCCCATCTACTTCTAACGATACCTCATTTGCCAAATTACGACAAGTAGTTTGGAAGTTAGGCGCGAACAGATGAACATACATACATACATACATAATCATAACCCTCAGCCCCGTAGTCAGGTAAAAAGTAGCATGTTTGCGGTGTGCATGTCCCTTTCTACTCAGAAATAATAAGGATAATTGTATGTTTTGAGACAATAGTGACGAATGACTGCTTACATCGCGTCACCGTTCTTGGCAATGTTTCATTTTATTACCCGACTTTTTTATGTCACTATGGTGGCAAACAAGCGTACGGCCCGCATGATGTTAAGCAGTTATCTTAGCCTATGGATAATGATAATAATATAACGTCACGATTTTTGTCCCGATTCGGGGGTAGTCAGAGGCTTGAGTGGCCATACACCACCACATTGTGGAGGTATTAACCAACTCAAAGCCCACGTTTCACCAGATAGTCAGAACCCAACGTGACAGGTGGTGAACCTTGTCGCCGTGTATACAGGAACTGACTATTACCTAATCCCGAGGGATAGGTAGGTTTCCTCACGATGTTTTCCCTCACCGTCAGCGAACAGTAATTTATGCACATAGATGGAAATTCATCCATTGATGCATGCCCCACCGGGGATCGAACCTGGAACCTTCTGATTGCTAGCCCAACGTGTTCGCCCCTACTTTTAGCTAGCTAGCCTTAGCCTATAGCTGCTTGCAATATCAAAGACATCGCTCGCGCGTTGCCAACCTGAAGGGAAGTGGTCTAGAGGGTGGGGAGGGGGGATCTCTCACACATTGTGTGAAACGCAGCTGTAATAGCTACTTTACGCCAATGTTCTGTGAGAGGGTGGTACTACCACCCGCGCCAGCCGTATATGAGCTGCAGTCAATTGGCTACAGCTTGGCTCTACCACCAATAAGCCATACACTAACCCCCATATTCAAAGAAAGTTATGATGCATAATTTACAGTTCGCTGACGGTGAGGGAAAACATCGTGAGGAAACCTACCTATCCCTCGGGATTAGGTAATAGTCAGTTCCTGTATACACGGCGACAAGGTTCACCACCTGTCACGTTGGGTTCTGACTATCTGGTGAAACGTGGGCTTTGAGTTGGTTATTACCTCCACAATGTGGTGGTGTATGGCCACTCAAGCCTCTGACTACCACCGAATGGGGAAAATAGTCGTGTCATATATTTTATGATCGACTTGCAATTTTTTTTTTTTTTTGGGACTAATCCCGCCACACATTCCCATCACCGTTACTCCTGTAAGCCGGGATCGACAGTGTCCAACGATGACGCCAAGGTTTGACCCTCGACGAGTCCCGGGGACTAGCTAAGTTGTCTTGGAACCCGCACGAATTTAATCAAAGAAAGGATAGGAGGAGTTGGAAGAAGATTATCCACTTCCTTCCATAACAAAGCGGGAGACAATAATAACAGTATAGGCTGGTAGCCAGAGAAATAAGACTGTTACAACTAGTGGAAGACCAGTTGTAACGCACCACGGACAGTAATTTGACTATTTGGACCTAAACTCGTGAGCTAGTTATACTTGATTCCAATAATACGTATGGCAAAAGCGCTTGAACGCACGGAAGTTCTCCCTGGTTTCCACAAGGTCCATATAATATACTGCTCCAGACGACACTTGCAAGCTATTGAGCATAGAATTACGTTCGTTTTGCCAGAGACTGCACTCCCAGAGGATGTGATGTGCTGATTGCTCGTGATCGTTATGCGGCGTCGAACATTGACAAAGAGGAGAAGGAACTAATTTGAAATAGAATAATTAATTAATTAGAATCGACTTGCAATTGCATTACAAATCACTTTTGTTCTTAAATGCTTTTGAAATCCATTGTAAACTGGCTAAAATCTCTATGAATTTGGGGGCTGTAGTCCCAAACTAAGCAACGCTTGTACTATGGGTACCGTACAATGGACTGGGGGCGATCCCAGTGACACCCAGACCAGGGCAAATTACGAAAAGGCCGTTTCCGAAATTTGCCTATGGCGGGAATCGAACCCGCAACCACCCGATGCAGTGGGCCGAGCGGCCAACACTAAAACCACTGCGCCAAACGGTCGTCAAATAAATATTTTTCATAAGATTTTTCGTCGGAAAAAGCTCGGTGTGTTCCGTTTGTTAAGGCCAAAATGTAATTTCATATAAATCTTAATGTAATGTAACGTCACGACTTTTATCCCCATTCGGGGGTAGTCAGAGGCTTGAGTGACCATACACCACCATATTGTGGAGGTATTAACCAACTCAAAGCCCACGTTTCACCAGGTTTGACGGTGAGGGAAAACATCGTGAGGAAACCTACCTATCCCTCGGGATTAGGTAATAGTCAGTTCCTGTATACACGGCGACAAGGTTCACCACCTGTCACGTTGGGTTCTGATATAATTCTTATTTATGATTATATAATGTTTGTTACAAGAATTCACTTGGTTTCACATTATTTATTGAAAAACTCGATTGAAATAATTGACCATTTTTTTTGGAAATTAATTAGAGTCGTCCGCTGACGCACCAAGTACCGTACCATACTGCGAGAGCGTGACGACGCAATCAATATATTATGGAATAATTTTAATCTAAACAAGTTTGTTTACATAATTATTTACATAATTACTATGGAGAATGACATATTGTAAGCGGTAGCGACATCTGAAGTGGGCAAAAGGCAGTTTTTGTCCCCATTTGATTTCATGTATCGAGCCCTATTATGGATCTAAGGACTAAGTACGCGAACCATAGCCGATTAGTACTTTAGACTAGGTGGAATAGTTGGAACAGGTGTTTGGATCACGTATTTTTAAATACTAGGAATAGGTGCACCTAGTCCAGTAGTTATTTGTTTTCCAAAAAAATATGGGAGGCCTTTGCCCAGCAGTGGGACACTTACTATGCTAAAATGTTTTTTTTTTTTTTTACATAAATAGAATCTAATCTCGATACCCAACAATACGTTTTCGGGTCGGACAGGGTTTTCTTAACATATTGTATAACACCGTCTCACATCCTTCAGTCTTCCAGAATATTCGACTATGGATGGTCGACGTACCGAAACTTCTGGAAGCTTCTCGAATGTTCTAGTATTAGTATTAGATAATGTTCGGGAATCATACGAATATTCTCGATTCTTTGTGGAACTTTCTAGAAGGTTCCATACTATTCGATTTCTACTCCAGAGAATCGCGCTACTACACACGCTATCGCGAACATTATAGATTAAAGCTCGAGATACACGACGTCACTTTACACTAATACACTCAGTGTATACATCGAGTGTCTGCGTGTGTACACCACCGCGACACCTTCTAGGCTATTCTGTAATGACAAACCTCGCACGCGTGAATTTGCAGGTGATATGTGTAAGCAGTGGTAGCCGATTTCTTAAGCACGCGTCTTGCGGGCTTAAGGTCTTGGGTTCAAACCCTGGCTCACATCTCTGGATTTTTAGAAATCTATGTGTGAATCATAACTTTAATATGATTATCACTTGCTTGCGGTGAAGGAAAACATCGTGAGGAAACCGGCATGTCTTTAGACATGTGAAATCCACCAACCCGCACTGGGCCAGCGTGGTGGATTATGTCCTGAATCCTCCTCGCATTGAGGGGAGGCCCGTGCCCAGCAGTGGGACGTTAAAAGGGCTAAATTATTATTATTATTTATTTTATGTCAAATTTTGTATTGAAACATTTCACTAGAAAATTCACGCGTGAGAAGTGAGAATGATGTTACAGAATAGCCTAGCTTGAAACAGTTTTAGTAGCGGTGCCGATACTCTGAGATATGAGTGTCGTGTGTCGAGTGTCGCCGTGTATCCCGAACATTATAATGCCCTTTGACGTAACACTGATAATCATAAATTATGTTATAACAAATAATATGTTTGTACAAGTGTGTAAGGCGGTGTTTGTAGGGCAATGCCGGTGCTATAAATACTCGGTGCAGCGTGGGTGCAATCAATCAGCATCGGTGTCGGTATCAGACGATGATCCTCAAAGGAGTTCTAGTGCTGTGCGCACTCGGGGTAAGTTGAAACATTTTTTTTTTTCTAAAAAAAAAATCGCCAGGCTTAGGGAGGGTCCATAAATTATGTGAGGCATTAAGGGGGAGGGGGTCGAGCCAGATCTCACCAAATCTCACGTGGGGGAGAGGGGGTCTCGGCAAATATGTCGTATTTTTTTTACCGCAAGTAAGGGGGCGTCCATAAATTACGTGAGGTAATTTTGGAGATTTGGGGGGTGAACTGTAATGGGTAGCTAAAAATTAAAAAAAAAATAAAAATAAAGGGAGAGGGGATACAAGAAACTTGATATTTTCGACGATTTTATTCTACGGTGGTACGGAACCATCTATGTGCGACCGACACGCACTTGGCCGGTTTTTACTCTTTCGTGTTTCTTTAACTCTCACAACGTCTGTCTTAAAATCAAAGTAAGAGCCATAACACACCTAGTAGCCATGGCGACGTCGCCAACCCCGTAGCCAAGTGAAAATATCTCAAAATATGACAGGCAACATAACTGGCGACCGACTGGCGACGGTCGCCAATCGTACCTGTCATATTTTCACATATTTTCACTTGGCTACGGGGTTGGCGACGTCGCCATGGCTACTAGGTGTGTTATGGCCCTAAAAGTGTTCTGCTTCGCTGCATGTTGGTACGAAAAGCACAAGTCTAGTGATTGCTATAATGTTGGGAGTTACCATATCTGCTCAAATAGTAAATCAATGACTGACTAAGATATTTTTATTTTCAGGCGTTGTTTGCGAACGCGTACCCATCGGGTAAGACTTTTATTTATAATGACAGTGACATCCAGGCTGGCCGACTCTGATTATATTTTTTTCGGGACTTTATGGAAGATATCGGGACAGGCAAAATAAAAACGGGACTTCTTATAAAAACTTTTTCATCTGTTTTTTAGCTTATGTCACTCAGTGAAAGTGAGAGATTTATATTAGTGAGAGAATTTTCAGAATCGGTTCAGTAATTCCAGAGATTGCCACTACGTACATACTGTCTCTTTATAATATTATAGTTACTTCATCATCATCATCATCATCTCAGCCGAAAGACGTCCACTTAGTTACTTATTCATACTAAACTCTTTCATTTAGTTTGCCGTTTGTCTGACATTACACTCCCCAGAATATTATTCTTAGAAGCGACAATATCCCCCACTTTTATATACTTATAGCAGAAACATAAATAGTATAAATTAGTCGATGTTGAAAATCGGGACACTTAACGTCCCGCCAGCCCTTCATTCGGGACGCTACACAGGGGTCTGAAATCGGGAAAAGCCGATTTAATTGGGACAGTTGGCCAACCAAGGTACCCTGAGATCCTTAGGGAGAAACTAACCGAGCGAGGGGTAAGATGAGGAGAAACTAACCGTGGTGACGGTAAGTTTCCCTCATCTTACCCCTCGCTCATCTTTAGTCTGTACTTACCCCTTTTGTATTATTCCTACTGTTATGTTATCCTAGCACACAAAACGCGAGATAAATCTATTTTGTCGCATCCTCTCAGTAAGAGAGGTGGGACAAAATGCGTGTTAAGTCTTGTTTTACCGCGTATGCCAGCCCTATTAGGGGCCATCCATAAATTACGTCACACTTAAAGGGGAGAGGTCGACGAAGTGTGACATTGTGTGACAAGTGGTGGGAGGAGTCCTAAGTTTCGTGACGTCACATTTCAAAAGCTAATATATCTAAGTATTAAAACGCGAAATTTGAATTAAAGATTTGAACTGTCATTTCCAACTGCATCTGTATAAACATAAGGTTTCAAAATAGATGGAAATATAACTTATTTCGGAACAGAGATGTAAAATTGCATAAAATATATGACGTCACACTAGGGAGGGGGAAGTCTCACAAATGTGACCAGCTGTGAGAATGGGGGGAGTGGGTCAAAAATCATGAAATTCGTGTGACGTAATTTAGGGACACCGCAGACATGCTACTTTTTGCATCGGCGATCGGTGATTTAGTCGCTTTTAGCATCGGAGCAGTCGCTGCGTCCGACCGCAGAGAGTCGCCAAAACGCGATGCAGTCGCAAAATCGCCGATCGCCGATGCAAAAAGTAGCATGTCTACGGTGGCCCTTATGGATGGCCCCTTAGAACGATCATAACCGACCATTTTTCCAGGTCCCAACGATGTAGCCTACATCCACAATCATCAAAACAACTATGACCACTCCAGCGGCGGCTCAGACTCTTTCTTCAAAAATGATTATGGCACATACGGCTCAAGAAGCTCTAACGACCAGCAGAATTTAGACAAGTCTAGCAACACTTACCTGTCAGACAGAGACGGGACTTACAAGAACACGAATAGACAAGGAAAGTCGAGCGCTCAAGATGAGTATGATAGCTTCTATATAGCACCGGATGGTAGCAAGCAGACATCTTCAAGTAGTAATTCAGAGAAAAGCAGTTATGACCAGAGTAACAGTCAGTATGTGAGTGCTGATGGGTGCGAGACTTGTTGCAACGACAGCAGCGAGACGTGTTGCAGCGAGTCAAGCGAGACTTGCGAGAGTTGCGAGACTTGCGAGACAAGCGACGCATGCGACACGTGCAAGACTCCGGATTGTGGGGACGATGATTGCAATAGTAAGTTTCTTTGTCTACATAGCCGGGCACTTTCGCCTTTCACCATTACATATGTATGTCTTGACATTACTTTTACATCAGAGTGATCCGTTCGAGACTTTGAACAGGGGGGGGGGCATAACCGGGACGCCAGGCGCGTCGCCAGCCAACGTAGCCAACTATTCATAATGAAAAAAATAAAAATATGAACTTTAAACGACTTAACGACTTTCATCCCCATTCGAGGGTAGTCAGAGGCTTGAGTGGCCATACACCACCACATTGTGAAAGTATTAACCAACCCAAAACCCACGTTTCACCAGATAGTCTGAACCCAACGTGACAGGTGGTGAACCTTGTCGCCGTGTATACAGGAACTGACTATTACCTAATCCCGAGGGATAGGTAGGTTTCATATTGAAATATGTCAAAATATGACAGGTAATACAAATTGTTTGGAGACGTGGCCGGCGATGTAGTCAGCCACCGTCGCCAACTATTCCTATTGAAATATGTCAAAATATGACAGGTAATACAAATTGTTTGGAGACGTGGCCGGCGACGTAGCCAGCCACCGTCACCAACTAATTCGTATTGAATTATGTCAAAATATGACAGGTAATATACCTGGCGACGGACTGGCGACAGTCGCCAGTCCATCGCCAGGTGTGTTATCGCTCTAATAGCGACGGTATGCAGCATTACCAATGCAATTCATTTTTCTGATTTTCTAGCAGAATCCTGATCAATCCCGCAATTTTTTGTAAAAAAGTCACACATTTTACGCCATTCGTGAACATTTCACGGGAATTTAGCGGATTCTGCTAGGAAAAAAAAAATGCTTTTGCATAATTGCTGCAATGTTGCATAGCGTCGCTATTAGCACACCCTGTTCAACTAGCTTCGCCATCTATCTATACATATAATAAGAATGTAAAATTGGTCGCGTCTGTACATTCGAAATATTAGGAAAAAAAATAGTGGGGGGGACTTAGATTGACCAGCAGAATTCATTTTTATCATTTTTAGAATTTTTGTCTGTGGGTATGTTTGTATGTTTGTATGTTTGTATGTTTGTATGTTTGCTCAGATTTTCGAAAGAGCACAACTTCGAATCCACCAGATGGATTTCAATGAAATTTAGCATGGATATGACTAATAGTCTAACTTAACATCTAGGATACTTTTTTTTCGAAAATGTTTTGGGTTGCCACAGAAAATTCAAAAAACTACTTAAAAATTCTAAATGTTTGAAAGAGCACAACTTTGAATCCACCGGATTAATTTCAATGAAATTTGGCATGGATATGACTAATAGTCTAACTTAACATCTAGCATATTTTTTTTTTCGGTAAAGTTTAGGGTTGCCACAAAACATTCAAAAACTACCTAAATATTCGAGCACGCACATCTTCGAATCCAGTGGATTGATTTCAATGAAATTTGGCATGGATATGACTAATAGTCCAACTTAACATCTAGGATATTTTTTTATAGAATATTAGATTGTAAATTTTTATGACCACACGGAAATTCTAGCCAACAATAAGTTTTAGTTATTGAAATACGTCTATTTAGAGCGGAGCCCTACGGAGCCCTACGTTGTGTGTGATCCGACACTATTTGGAATACATAATCTTAATTTTAATAATAATAATAAATATTTTATTGCTGCGTTCTACCATCTTAAGTTTCGTTTTTCTTAACTAGATGTCGCTATACTTAAAATCAGACAATACCTGCCTTGCACCACATGTCAAAATTTAATATCTTCCTTGCTTCAAGAAATTTAGTTTTTTTATTCCTAATTACGTATAAAAAATATTAAGCGGGTCTTTGTATCACGCGGAATCTTAGACGTTAACTCTGGAATTCATCTCCACAGTACTAATGCCGTTGGGAAGCTACCTACCTAAGAAGTAAGTCTAGAGGACCTGCTGATTTTGAATTAAGTAGTAATAGAAACACAGACATTGAACTCTGAACTCCAACCCCTCAGGAATGATGCTGCTGGGTAACTGCCTGCTTAAACCATAAATCTGGAGGACCTGCTAACTTTGAATTAGCAATGTGGGTATCAAGTAGAAACTTCTCAGGCGAGGTCGCGTTTCCGATCCAGCGCTAGAATTTAAGGAAAACATGTAAAATGACTACTTGTAAGTGCCCTCCTAGGCCTAAACATAATAAACGCTTTGACTATTGACTTAGACGATAAACTCCGGACTCTTAACTTTTTAAGCACGATGTTGCGCAGTGACTCTTACCTAAGCCGTGAGTCTGGAGCACTCACTCATTTTAAATAAGGAACATGGGTATCAAGTACAAACTTAAACATTGAGCTCTGGAGTCCAACCGCTCAGTCGTGATACTGTGAGTAACTACAGATATAGATAGACGGATACAGATAGACTGGTACAGACAGAGATACTCACCTACCGATAGATTACAGACAGACCGATTCAGACAGACAGATACTTACAGCTAAACTAATACACACAGACAAATAAAGTCAAACTTTTTTTATACAACTAAGGCGCCAGGCAAGCGTACGGCCCACCTGTTGTTAAGCAGTTACCGTTCCCAATAGATGCTTGCAACCAAAAGCATCGGTAGCACGTTTCCAACCTGAAGGGGAGTGGGGTTAGTGGGAGGGGACGGGGAGGTGGCTGGGTTGCGCTTCCGGCTCTCTCCCTCATCATACGAAACGAAGGTAAATTAGCTACTTGAATGCCGATCTCCACCTTACTGGTCAGACTCTACCACCTTACTGGTATAGACTGGTACAGATAGACAGCCACGGACAGACGAACTCAGACTGATGCAGACTGACGTAATACAGATTAGACGATAGACAAAATTATATTTAAGGGCTTCACCGACTGGACGCGGACGGAGTCGCGGGCACAGCTAGTTATAATAATATAATAATAATAATTATATCCTGGGACATTTTTGTACACACGGTTACCTGATCCCAAACTAAGCAGAGCTTGTACTATGGAAACCAGATAACTGATATTACTACATATCCTACTTTTTTATTTGTAAATACATACTTAATATACATATACACCCAGACTCCGGACATACAGACATGTTCATGTACACAAATGCATGTCCCGGGTAGGAAACGAACCTACGACCTGCAGCGTGAAAGGCGCCTCCGCGCCAACCACGCTAACGGGCCCGCTAATTACATGTATGTCTTGTCTGTTCAAGACTCACCATCTTCCACCTCCACCACTTCAAGACATACCAATCAAAACCGTCTTCCCCATACCCCTTTGACGATTGAATTATCATAGTCTCTAATAGTTGACGTAAGAGAGGGCTAAGCATTTCGGTCTGTGACTAAAACTACTGGGGGAAGAGCCAAGTTGTAGCCAATTGACTGCAGCTTATGTAGACTGGCTCGACCGGGGTAGTACCACTCTCATAGATCGGTGGAAAGAAGCTTCAGCTGCGTTAAGTACGATGAGTGTGAGAGCCGGAACAGTAGACGTCTTTTGGCTGACATGATGATGACGATGTTAGCATTAAACAATTTTATTGAATTATAATTAACTCAGCGTAATGCTGGTGATAGGAGGTTCATCAATAGCATAGTAGAAGGAGTTAGAAGAAACCATCTTCTTACAACGCACCGCGCGCAGCCCGCATGTGTGCCCCATAACATCCATACGCCGCCGCACGCACACTTAAACAAAATCTCGACCCGCTTAAGCAGGCGAAACAATGAGATTTTATTTGAGTTAGCGCACGGCGACGCATAGACACTATGGCGTACTCATACAAGCCGCGCGCGGCACGTTTGTATGAAGACAACCTACTTCCCACTCCTTCTACTATGTCAATAGCTTTGATAGGGATTGAACCCAGAAGCTTTCGTTGACGAGTGTGGGTCTAACCACTACGCTTGTCTTCTTCTTATCGTATGGTTAGTGGCCAAGCTGGTGTCAGAGTTGTTCAAGCTGTCTGAAGTAACTGCTGTCTAGATGATAGCCGAGACACATTTTACGGGCCCTCCGAAGCATAGAGACGCTTAGTTTGAAATGTCACTAAACGGTCACCCTGACCTTGCCAAGCGTTGCTTAACCGCCGATCTATTTTTTTATAATTATGCCTATATTAAATAATTCCTTTCTTTTTCAGCTCTGGACAATTTGTTCGATGTTACCTTACCGGGTAAGTGTGTTTCTTTATTTTATTTTATTTAAGTATTCGCATATAAGTAAAGCAGTGGTAGCCGATTGGTTAAGCACGCGTCTTGCGGGCTTAAGGTCATGGCTTCAAACCCTGGTTCACACCTCTGGATTTTCAAAATCTATGTGTGAATCATAACTTTAATATGATTATCACTTGCATACGGCGAAGGAAAACATCGTGAGGAAACCTGCATGTCTTTAGACATGTGAAATCCACCAACCCGCACTGGGCCAGCGTGGTGGATTATGGCCTGAATCCCCCTCGCATTGAGGGGAGGCCCGTGCCCTGCAGTGGGACGTTAAAAGGGCTAAATTATTATATTATTATTATTATTAAGTATTCGCGTATGTTTGGGGTACGACAGCTTTTAGTTTTCATTTAGCGGTTTGCGCGCGTGATATCGTCAAACGGTCCCAATGGAAGACCAGCGCTGATTGTCAACAAGATATGCTGAATTGGGTCCGTTTGCAACGAGCATAAGGAGTATATTTTTTTGTTACATTTTTTTGTATCTTTTTACAATTATCTGTTACTGAGTTTGCTTGTCGTAATTTTTTTCTTTCTTTTCTTGAAAAATAGACTCCGAGTACGAGGTGCTGACCTTCGTGGACTCCGAGGAGTATGGACGCCCGACCATCACTATGCGAGTCATACCGAAGGGTAAGTCATACCACGCTGTTATTACCCAAAGGGGTAGGTAAGTGCAGTGCGTATATTTCTTATCAACTGTATGGACCCAAACTAAGCAACTATGTACTATGGATACTGGACTGGGGGCGATCCCAGTGACACCCAGACCAGGGCAAATTACGAAAAGACCGTTTCTATAATTCTCTGGCGGGAATCGAACCAGCAAACACCCGATGCAGTGAGCCGAGCGGCCTACTATCTAACCACTGCGACAAGCCGTCGTCAAAATATATATCGGTAGTATTTTGGTCACGGGGCGAGCCATTGCCATTATAATGCAATTGACTGCAGTTCATATACGGGCTGGTTCGACCGGGGTAGTACCACCCTCTCACAGAAGATCGCCGTAACGTAGCTATTACAGCTGCGTTTCGCACGATGAGTGAGAGAGCCGGAAGCGAAGTCTAGGTTGAAACATCTGTAACTACAGGGAGTCCTTTGTGAATTGATTAACCTACGTATTTAAAAAAACACCCTGTATTCATACCATACTGTATTTATGTATTCTCATATTTTTACTAATATTTTTTTTTTTTTCTAGATCTGGTGGAGATCGAAAACAGTCACCACCTCCACCACCTCGCACTGCCACACCTTCATTCACATCACCATCAGCATGAGCATCATCAACAGCATCATGAACAGCATGAACATCATCAACAGCATGAACAGCACAGCTCAACAACAACTTCCACAACCCATCTCCACACCGGTAAATAACAACTACTCCACCAAGCCAACTAGGCGCCTGTCAAATGTGACGTCACCCGCACAAAAAGGCGGTGGCGGTGTGCGGAATGTGTAGCGGGCGGAAAGCCGCAGGCAGTGGCGGGTGTGCGGGCGGTATGCGGGCGGGGAAGCCGCATTCCATCCGAGCTCCTAGTTGGCTTGGTGGAGTGGTATAAATTAATCGCCGAATTTAAGTATAAATAAAGTTACTACTTAGCTGTGCTGTGCTTAAATTGATGTGTAAGATTAGTCTATGTCTTATTCCAGAGCGTAAATTATCTACGTTTTAAATTTCGGACTGCTTGCTCTAGCTCTATAGTACGTTTTTTTATACTTGTCCTATTTGGTAAGCAAAGATGGCGTCCAGCGGGGCGATTGCGTAACTTTTTGTCAATGTTTCAGTTGGTTTCGTTTATAATTGACACAGGATGAACGAAACCAAATGAAACATTGACAAAAAAGTTACGCAATCGCCCCGCTGGACGCCATCTTTGCTTACCAAATAGGACAAGTATAAAAAAACGTACTATAGAGCAGTTGGTTGCACTTGACCGCATCGACCGCCCGCCGCGCCGCCCCGCGCCGACTGCTCGAGCGGTCCGTGTGTGGTGAATGTCAATTTTGTATTGAAACTGCGGTCAACTGCAACCAACTGCTCTGGAGCTGTCGACAAGCAGTCAGGTGTATGGCGGCACTTAGAAATGCATGTGTACTTACCAAAAAAAAATGGGAATGAATGAATATAACGTGACGGCTTTTATCCCCATTCGGGGGTAGTCAGAGGCTTGAGTGGCCATACACCACCACATTGTGGAGGTATTAACCAACTCAAAGCCCACGTTTCACCAGATAGTCAGAACCCAACGTGACAGGTGGTGAACCTTGTCGCCGTGTATACAGGAACTGACTATTACCTAATCCCGAGGGATATGTAGGTTTCCTCACGATATTTGCCCTCACCGTCAGCGAACTGTAAATTATGCACATAGATGAAAAAAATGACAAAAAATGGGGATTAAAATTATTGTTGTTGGTTACAGATATCAAGCATCATCATCATCCAGGATACCCTGGTGAGTTAGTTTAAAACTACCTGTAGGTACTCCTCCACCAAGCCAACTAGGCGCCTGTCAAATGTGACGTCAGGCATGCGCGCCATATGGACACATCTATTGGCGGCGTCTTCATCAGGAGCATGCCTCGCGCGAGCACTCACTTTTGACGTCGGAACGCATAGACGTAATGTTATAATATGAGTGCTCGGGTGAGGCATGCGCGCCATATGGACAGCCTAATGGTTAACCGGGTGAGGCGCAAGCACAAAAAAACAATAATTTTCACTTTCCATAAATCAACTCTTTCACTTGTCCTCTCTTTCCCGCATGCGTGTATTAATTTCTATATTACTTCATATCTCCAACTCCTCCTATTTAATCAGACTTACAAAACACATTGTATAATTTGTTGGTATACGATATGTTGTTGCAAACCTATTTTAATAATCAAGTTTTGTCCACAGACTATCCTTGCGACAACCCTGATGGTTGTGGATACCCACCTCGTAAGTAACATTATTTTATTATACCCATAATATGAAAGCAGTGATAGCCGAATGGTTAACCGGGTGAGCCGCAAGAACAAAAAAACACAATAATTTTCACTTGCCATAAATCAACTCTTTCACTTGTTGTCTCTTTTCTGCATGCGTGTATTAATTTCTATATTAATTCATATCTGTAATCGGACTTACAGAACATCTAGTATCAATTGTTGGTATACGATATGTTGTTGCTAACCAGGTCCAATAATAACGTGTTATCCACAGACTATCCTTGCGACAACCCCGACGATTGTGGAATCGTCCCTCCATATCCACCTAGTAAGTAAACGTATACAGCATTTTTTTTGTACCCATAATAAGAAAAACTCAGCTAGCAGTCGTGGGAGAAAAGACCGCGAAGCTAAAGTGGGAGTGGGCCGGCCCAGAGTTGGGCAAAATTTAATTGCAATTAATTAATTGCAAATTGCATGTGGTGTCACAATTAACAATTAATTGTGATTTGCTTGTCAATCGCGAACAAATGACAATTAATTGTGACATCACATGCAATTTGCAATGAAATTTTGCCCAACTCTGGGCCGGCCATATGGCCCGTATGACAACAAACATCAAACAATCACCACCGGGCAAACATCATCACCAATTGGATTCCCCATGGAGGCCGCCCACAAAGCGGTCTACCAAAGTAGAGATGGCGAGATGATTCGACCACCATTGCGGGAACATCGTGGCAGGAAATAGCCCAAAACAGAGACATGTGGAGGAGTAAGGAGGCCTTTCCCCTGGAGTGGGACGTATGACGGCTATTAAAAAAATATATATGTATATGAAAGCAGTAATTTTAGTCGATTGGTCTTATTGATTTAGGTCAGCCATTGAGTCACAATAAAAGGTGTTATAATAATAATAATAATATTTATTACCAAAAAGACATAACCATTTACAGAGCAGACAAAACACCCCACACTAGGCAATGCCTGTCTTGTGGGGGGTTTTAAAGAAATAATAATAACAGTTTAGTACAGAAAAGAACAAAAAAGAAAGAAAGAAAAGGAAGGGTGGATTTTTGAGACGGGGCAGTAAGGGCAGCTACGTTAACCGTTATAGATACAGTAATTTCAGATGGCCTCAAAGATTATTTTGATCACAGTAAGAAATAGGATCGATTGGCAACAAAAAATATTTCGAGTTATCTAATCGTTTTTCAGTACAAAATGTATGGGAAAAGTATTTGGCGATTTCTGTCATTTCTAGTACTCAAACCTTGAATGGTCCTATAGAGTCTTTTGATCCCTACATGAAATAGGATCGATAGGAATAAAAAAATATATTTTAGTATTTTAGCATTTTTCTCGCTGACTGTCCATTTTTTCCAAAATCTGTAAATGCAGTTCAGAATATCTCAAAAAGTTAGAGAAGGTCTCCTAAGAACGTTTTCGTGCAACTATAACGGTTCAAGTAGCTGCCCTTACTGCCCCGTCTCAAAAATCCACCCTGTACAGGGGCTGCTTCAATCCTCTTGTGTTTTTAACAGATCATCCTTGCCACTCCGACCCTGAGGGATGCGGTCATGGACCAGATGTTGTACCACGTGAGTAACCAGCCAATATTTGTCTAAAGTAGCGGCACGTTATGATGGCCGTTTTGACATGTAGAGGAGGGAAGAGGATGAACCTTATTGCAACGGAATAAGATTCATTTTAGCATTCATTTTTTAACATTCCTAAATTTTAAAACTGTCATTCTTATTCCGTTATAATAAGGTTAATTTTTTCCCTCCCCCCACATGTTAAAACGGCCTTCGTAACGTGCCGCTAATATAGGAACATTACTTATTATTACTCAGTTGGTATGCGCAAGTCAAAATCATGTCTAAGCGGGCTTCTAGACATCGAAAATTCCAGGCGAGAATTACCGAATAATCGATTTTTTAATCGCGTTTTAGACGACAGCAGCATTCCCGAATAATCGGAGTTTTATTATAATCGCATTTATCGTAACTTTTAGACAATGGAATTTCCAAATAATCGGGTTTTTAATCGCGTTTAAATAGTTACATTTAGCCAACACACTTAATTCCCGAATAATCGGGCATTCAATCGATTTTTTATTCACTCACTACTCGTACACATTTTGGACCTGGGGGCTTACCACCACCTCTTATAGCAGTTTTGTTTTAACGTTTCAGCGGCCATTTGTGCAATGACGTTTCTTATTGTCATGACAATAAGGTACGTCATTGCACAAAAAGACGCTGAATCGTTCAAACGTTCCTGTAATTGAATCGCAATAAGAATTCGTGGTAAGCCCCCTGATGAACAAAATGAACGATTTAGAATTTGGCGGTCTTGCTAGTGGCAATTCGTTTTACAACCATCTGTAGTTAGAACAAACGCAATATAATAGATTGTAAAATTGTGAGAAGATACGAATACTTATACATACATCTGATTTTTTCCCGAACTTAGCGCCAAAGGGAGGAATCACTGTGATTCAAGGAGCAGATAGAATATTAGGCAGCTCGACGACCACAGTCGGCAGCAGTCAGTCCGGTGACGACGGATCCAGCGTCGCAGTAGGCGGCACGACCGCTGGCACCTTAGTCGACACAGGCCCTAATGTCATCACCACTGACGGCCCAGGATCGGGATATCCACCTGGTAAGTAACTAGATTACCATATACAACATAATTTGATGTGTACCCATAATATGAAATTAGTTTTCAAGAAAATATCTCCACATCAAAAATATTTTTTGTTTTAATAACTGTCACTAGCAATGTGAGTTGGTATACCATGGTACGATATATTGTTGCAAATATATTTTAATAATCAAGTTTTGTCCACAGACTATCCTTGCGACAACCCTGACGATTGTGCACACGACCATCCATACCCACCCAGTAAGTTAACGTATAAAACATTATTATTATTTTTACAAAACGATTGTTGTACCTAAATACTTTTTTATTATTTTTATAGGATCGGACTGGGAATACGGTGGTCAACCAGATGGAGTCACTGTGATTCAAGGTGCAGACAGAATCTTGAGCAGCGGGACGACCACAGTAGGCAGCAGTCAGTCCGGTGACGACGGATCCAGCGTCGCAGTAGGCGGTACGACCGCTAGCACCTTAGTCGACGCAGGCCCTAATGTCATCACCACTGGCGGCCCAGGATCGGACTGGGGATATCCAGGCAGAAGATATCCGGACAGGGGTTATCCGGAATGGGGATATCCGGACAGGGGATATCCGGAATGGGGATATACGGACAGGGGATATCCGGAATGGGGATATCCGGGCAGGGGATATCCGTCATATCCGCCTCGTAAGTAACTAGCTTAACGTATACAACATTATTATTATTTGTACAAAACCTTTATTGTACCTAAAAACTTTAATTATTTTTATTATAGGATCGAACTGGGGATACGGTGGACAACCAGATGGAGTCACTGTGATTCAAGGAGCAGACAGAATATTGGGCAGCTCGACGACCACAGTCGGCAGCAGTCAGTCCGGTGACGGCGGATCCAGCGTCGCAGTAGGCGGCACGACCGCTAGCACCTTAGTCGACGCAGGCCCTAATGTCATCACCACTGACGGCCCAGGATCGGGATATCCACCTGGTAAGTAGCTAGCTTACCATATACAACATAATTTGATATGTACCCATAATATGAAATTAGTTTTCAAGAAAATATCTCCACATCAAAAATATTTTTTGTTTTAATAAATGTCACTAGCAATGCGAGTTGGTATACGATGGTACGATATGTTGTTGCAAACATATTTTAATGATCTAGTTTTGTCCACAGACTATCCTTGCGACAACCCTGACGATTGTGGACACGACCATCCATACCCACCCAGTAAGTTAACGTATACAATATTATTTTTTGTACTTATAATTTAACAATCAATAACAATTAAAATTAACACTGTTAGGTACTTCTCCAGTAGGTCAATAAAAATAATAAAACCTGAAAATGGTAACTTATGTAAAACAATATTAATAAAAGAATAGAAATGAAAAATATAAATATCGTAAAAGCCTAGGCAATTCGAATTTTTAAAAGATACACCAGTATAAATACTACTAGTAAAAAAATTACTGAGCCGCAATACATTTGTATCAATGCGTGCCCCTCACGCCCCGCGTACACTGTTACAAGGTTATTTGGATCAGTATACAATGTACGATTTTAAATGATGTTGAATTTTATTTATTGTTCGTGAAATTATCTCGGTAATTACTTATTGTTATTTTTTAAAATATGTTGTTGCAAACCTATTTTAATAATCAAGTTTTGTCCACAGACTATCCTTGCGACAACCCTGACGATTGTGGAAACGACCATCCATACCCACCTAGTAAGTTAACGAATAAAACATTAATATTATTTGTACAAAACGATTTTTGTACCTAAATACTTTTTATTATTATTATAGGATCGAACTGGGGAAACGGTGGACAACCAGATGGAGTCACTGTGATTCAAGGAGCAGACAGAATATTGGGCAGCTCGACGACCACAGTCGGCAGCAGTCAGGCCGGTGACGACGGATCCAGCGTCGCAGTAGGCGGCACGACCGCTGGCACCTTAGTCGACGCAGGCCCTAATGTCATCACCACTGACGGCCCAGGATCGGGATATCCACCTGGTAAGTAACTAGCTTACCATATACAACATAATTTGATGTGTACCCATAATATGAAATTAGTTTTCAAGAAAATATCTCCACATCAAAAATATTTTTTGTTTTAATAACTGTCACTAGCAATGTGAGTTGGTATACCATGGTACGATATATTGTTGCAAATATATTTTAATAATCAAGTTTTGTCCACAGACTATCCTTGCGACAACCCTGACGATTGTGCACACGATCATCCATACCCACCCAGTAAGTTAACGTATAAAACATTATTATTATTTTTACAAAACGATTTTTGTACCTAAATACTTTTTTATTATTTTTATAGGATCGGACTGGGAATACGGTGGTCAACCAGATGGAGTCACTGTGATTCAAGGTGCAGACAGAATCTTGAGCAGCGGGACGACCACAGTAGGCAGCAGTCAGTCCGGTGACGACGGATCCAGCGTCGCAGTAGGCGGTACGACCGCTAGCACCTTAGTCGACGCAGGCCCTAATGTCATCACCACTGGCGGCCCAGGATCGGACTGGGGATATCCAGGCAGAGGATATCCGGACAGGGGTTATCCGGAATGGGGATATCCGGACAGGGGATATCCGGAATGGGGATATACGGACAGGGGATATCCGGAATGGGGATATCCGGGCAGGGGATATCCGTCATATCCGCCTCGTAAGTAACTAGCTTAACGTATACAACATTATTATTATTTGTACAAAACCTTTATTGTACCTAAAAACTTTAATTATTTTTATTATAGGATCGAACTGGGGATACGGTGGACAACCAGATGGAGTCACTGTGATTCAAGGAGCAGACAGAATATTGGGCAGCTCGACGACCACAGTCGGCAGCAGTCAGTCCGGTGACGGCGGATCCAGCGTCGCAGTAGGCGGCACGACCGCTGGCACCTTAGTCGACGCAGGCCCTAATGTCATCACCACTGACGGCCCAGGATCGGGATATCCACCTGGTAAGTAACTAGCTTACCATATACAACATAATTTGATATGTACCCATAATATGAAATTAGTTTTCAAGAAAATATCTCCACATCAAAAATATTTTTTGTTTTAATAAATGTCACTAGCAATGCGAGTTGGTATACGATGGTACGATATGTTGTTGCAAACATATTTTAATGATCTAGTTTTGTCCACAGACTATCCTTGCGACAACCCTGACGATTGTGGACACGACCATCCATACCCACCCAGTAAGTTAACGTATACAATATTATTTTTTGTACTTATAATTTAACAATCAATAACAATTAAAATTAACACTGTTAGGTACTTCTCCAGTAGGTCAATAAAAATAATAAAACCTGAAAATGGTAACTTATGTAAAACAATATTAATAAAAGAATAGAAATGAAAAATATAAATATCGTAAAAGCCTAGGCAATTCGAATTTTTAAAAGATACACCAGTATAAATACTACTAGTAAAAAAAATACTGAGCCGCAATACATTTGTATCAATGCGTGCCCCTCACGCCCCGCGTACACTGTTACAAGGTTATTTGGATCAGTATACAATGTACGATTTTAAATGATGTTGAATTTTATTTATTGTTCGTGAAATTATCTCGGTAATTACTTATTGTTATTTTTTTAAATATGTTGTTGCAAACCTATTTTAATAATCAAGTTTTGTCCACAGACTATCCTTGCGACAACCCTGACGATTGTGCACACGACCATCCATACCCACCCAGTAAGTTAACGTATAAAACATTATTATTATTTTTACAAAACGATTTTTGTACCTAAATACTTTTTTATTATTTTTATAGGATCGGACTGGGAATACGGTGGTCAACCAGATGGAGTCACTGTGATTCAAGGTGCAGACAGAATCTTGAGCAGCGGGACGACCACAGTAGGCAGCAGTCAGTCCGGTGACGACGGATCCAGCGTCGCAGTAGGCGGTACGACCGCTGGCACCTTAGTCGACGCAGGCCCTAATGTCATCACCACTGACGGCCCAGGATCGGGATATCCACCTGGTAAGTAACTAGCTTACCATATACAACATAATTTGATATGTACCCATAATATGAAATTAGTTTTCAAGAAAATATCTCCACATCAAAAATATTTATTGTTTTAATAAATGTCACTAGCAATGCGAGTTGGTATACGATGGTACGATATGTTGTTGCAAACATATTTTAATGATCTAGTTTTGTCCACAGACTATCCTTGCGACAACCCTGACGATTGTGGACACGACCATCCATACCCACCCAGTAAGTTAACGTATACAATATTATGTTTTGTACTTATAATTTAACAATCAATAACAATTAAAATTAACACTGTTAGGTACTTCTCCAGTAGGTCAATAAAAATAATAAGACCTGAAAATGGTAACTTACGTAAAACAATATTAATAAAAGAATAGAAATGAAAAATATAAATATCGTAAAAGCCTAGGCAATTCGAATTTTTAAAAGATACACCAGTATAAATACTACTAGTAAAAAAATTACTGAGCCGCAATACATTTGTATCAATGCGTGCCCCTCACGCCCCGCGTACACTGTTACAAGGTTATTTGGATCAGTATACAATGTACGATTTTAAATGATGTTGAATTTTATTTATTGTTCGTGAAATTATCTCGGTAATTACTTATTGTTATTTTTTAAAATATGTTGTTGCAAACCTATTTTAATAATCAAGTTTTGTCCACAGACTATCCTTGCGACAACCCTGACGATTGTGGAAACGACCATCCATACCCACCTAGTAAGTTAACGAATAAAACATTAATATTATTTGTACAAAACGATTTTTGTACCTAAATACTTTTTATTAAGTGGGAGTAGGCATGCACAGCTTTCTAGGCTAGTTTTTATTAATTTTTATTTAAATACCTTATTTTCTTTTTTTACTCACACTGTGTTAATGCATGCCTGCTCACATAGCGTTACTGTTTGAAAATGTATACAATTATTCTTTTGAAAAGAGTAACCATTGAGTTTCTTGCCGGCTCTTCTCAATGGAAGCAACATTTCGAACCGGTGGTAACGCTAAAATATTGTTTATATTGACTATTTATAAATGCTCTAATGAGCTTACATGAATAAAAACCTTTTGAATTTGACTTTGACTTATTATTATTATAGGATCGAACTGGAGAAACGGTGGACAACCAGATGGAGTCACTGTGATTCAAGGAGCAGACAGAATATTGGGCAGCTCGACGACCACAGTCGGCAGCAGTCAGTCTGGTGACGACGGATCTCGCGTCGCAGTAGGCGGCACGACCGCTGGCACCTTAGTCGACGCAGGCCCTAATGTCATCACCACCGGCGGACCAGGATCGGACTGGGAATATGGTGGTCAACCAGATGGAGCCACTCTGATTCAAGGAGCTGACAGAATATTGGGCAGCTCGACGACCACAGTCGGCAGCAGTCAGTCCGGTGACGACGGATCCAGCGTTGCAGTAGGCGGCACGACCGCTGGCACCTTAGTCGACGAAGGCCCTAATGTCATCACCACTGACGGCCCAGGATCGGGATATCCACCTGGTAAGTAACTAGCTTACCATATACAACATAATTTGATATGTACCCATAATATGAAATTAGTTTTCAAGGAAATATCTCCACATCAAAAATATTTTTTGTTTTAATAAATGTCACTAGCAATGCGAGTTGGTATACGATGGTACGATATGTTGTTGCAAACATATTTTAATGATCTAGTTTTGTCCACAGACTATCCTTGCGACAACCCTGACGATTGTGGACACGACCATCCATACCCACCCAGTAAGTTAACGTATACAATATTATTTTTTGTACTTATAATTTAACAATCAATAAAAATAAAAATTAATACTGTTAGGTACTTCTCTAGTAGTTCAATGAAAATAATAAGACCTAAAAATGATAACTTACGTTAAACAATATTAATAAAAAGAATAGAAATGAGAAACATAAATATTTAAAAAGTCTAGGCAATTCGATTTTTTATGAGATACACCAGTAAAAATACTACTAGTAAAAAATATACTGAGTCGCAATACACTTGTATCAATGCGTGCCCCCTCACGCGCCGCGTACACTGGTTATTTGGATCAGTAGGTATACAATGTCCGATTTTAAATGATGTTGGAATTGATTTAGTATACGTGAAATTATCTCGGTAATTACTTATTGTTATTTTTTTAAATATGTTGTTGCAAACCTATTTTAATAATCAAGTTTTGTCCACAGACTATCCTTGCGACAACCCTGATGATTGTGGACACGACCATCCATACCCACCTAGTAAGTTAACGTATACAATATTATTTTTTGTACCTATAATTGATAGCCGTTTTTTAACCGGGTGAGCTGCAAGAACAAAAAAAAACAATAATTTTCATTTAACATAAATCAACTCTTTCACTTGTCGTCTCTTTCCCACATGCGTGTATAAATTTCCATATTAATTCATATATCTCCAACCCCTCCTATTAAATCAGACTTACAAAACACCTTGTATAATTTGTTGGTATACCTACGATATGTTGTTGCAAACCTATTTTAATAATCAAGTTTTGTCCACAGACTATCCTTGCGACAACCCTGACGATTGTGGACACGACCATCCATACCCACCTAGTAAGTTAACGTATAAAACATTATTATTATTTGTACAAAACGATTTTTGTACCTAAATACGTTTTTTATTATTATTATAGGATCGGACTGGGGACATGGTGGACAACTAGATGAAGTTACTGTGATTCAAGGAGCAGACAGAATCATGACCAGCTCGACGACCACAGTCGGCAGCAGTCAATCCGGTGACGACGGATCCAGCGTCGCAGTAGGCGGCACGACCGCTGGCAACTTAGTCGGCGCAGGTCCTAATGTCATCACCACTGGCGGCCCAGGATCAGGCTGGGGATATCCGGACAGGGGATATCCGCATAGGGGATATCCAGACAGGGGATATCCGGACAGGGGATATCCGCCATATCAGCCACGTAAGTAACTAGCTTTACGTATACAACAACTTACACATTATTATTACATTGTACTAACGTTAAGTGATAATTAATATCTTTTATTGTTATTAATATAGGGCCAGACTGGGGACATGGTGGACAACTAGATGAAGTAACTGTGATTCAAGGAGCAGACAGAATCTTGAGCAGTTCGACGACCACAGTCGGCAGCAGTCAGTCCGGTGACGACGGATCCAGCGTCGCAGTAGGCGGCACGACCGCTGGCAACCGAGTCGACGCAGGTCCTAATGTCATCACCACTGGCGGCCCAGGATCAGGCTGGGGATATCCGGACAGGGGATATCCGCATAGGGGATATCCAGACAGGGGATATCCGGACAGGGGATATCCGCCATATCAGCCACGTAAGTAACTAGCTTTACGTATACAACAACTTACACATTATTATTACATTGTACTAACGTTAAGTGATAATTAATATCTTTTATTGTTATTAATATAGGGCCGGACTGGGGACATGGTGGACAACTAGATGAAGTTACTGTGATTCAAGGAGCAGACAGAATAATGACCAGCTCGACGACCACAGTCGGCAGCAGTCAGTCCGGTGACGACGGATCCAGCGTCGCAGTAGGCGGCACGACCGCTGGCAACTTAGTCGACGCAGGTCCTAATGTCATCACCACTGGCGGCCCAGGATCAGGCTGGGGATATCCGGATAGGGGATATCCGGACAGGGGATATCCGCATAGGGGATATCCAGACAGGGGATATCCGGACAGGGGATATCCGCCATATCAGCCACGTAAGTAACTAGCTTTACGTATACAACAACTTACACATTATTATTACATTGTACTAACGTTAAGTGATAATTAATATCCTTTATTGTTATTAATATAGGGTCGGACTGGGGACATGGTGGACAACTAGATGAAGTAACTGTGATTCAAGGAGCAGACAGAATCTTGACCAGCTCGACGACCACAGTCGGCAGCAGTCAGTCCGGTGACGACGGATCCAGCGTCGCAGTAGGCGGCACGACCGCTGGCACCTTAGTCGACACAGGCCCAGTTGTCATCACCACTGACGGCCCAGGATATCCACCTCGTAAGTAACTAGCTTACCAAATATCATTAGCAATGTGAGTTGGTATACCATATTTTGTTGCAAACCTATTTTAATAATCGAGTTTTGTCCACAGACTATCCTTGCGACAACCCTGACGATTGTGGAAACGACCATCCATACCCACCTAGTAAGTTAACGTATACAATATTATGTTTTGTACCCATAATATGAAAGAGCTGACAACCGGGTGAGGCGCAATAATAAAAAAAAAACAATAATTTTCACTTTCCATAAATAAACTCTTTCACTTGTGTTCTGCTTCCCGCATGCGGGATTATTATTAATTTTAAAACAACTATTTAATCAGCCTTACAAAACACCTTGTATAATTTGTTGGTATACGATATGTTGTTGCAAACCTATTTTAATAATCAAGTTTTGTCCACAGACTATCCTTGCGACAACCCTGATGATTGTGGACACGACCATCCATACCCACCTAGTAAGTTAACGAATAAAACATTAATATTATTTGTACAAAACGATTTTTGTACCTAAATACTTTTTATTATTATTATAGGATCGAACTGGGGAAACGGTGGACAACCAGATGGAGTCACTGTGATTCAAGGAGCAGACAGAATATTGGGCAGCGGGACGACCACAGTCGGCAGCAGTCAGTCCGGTGACGGCGGATCCAGCGTCGCAGTAGGCGGCACGACCGCTGGCACCTTAGTCGACGCAGGCCCTAATGTCATCACCACTGACGGCCCAGGATCGGGATATCCACCTGGTAAGTAACTAGCTTACCATATACAACATAATTTGATATGTACCCATAATATGAAATTAGTTTTCAAGAAAATATCTCCACATCAAAAATATTTTTTGTTTTAATAAATGTCACTAGCAATGCGAGTTGGTATACGATGGTACGATATGTTGTTGCAAACATATTTTAATGATCTAGTTTTGTCCACAGACTATCCTTGCGACAACCCTGACGATTGTGGACACGACCATCCATACCCACCCAGTAAGTTAACGTATACAATATTATTTTTTGTACTTATAATTTAACAATCAATAAAAATAAAAATTAATACTGTTAGGTACTTCTCTAGTAGTTCAATGAAAATAATAAGACCTAAAAATGATAACTTACGTTAAACAATATTAATAAAAAGAATAGAAATGAGAAACATAAATATTTAAAAAGTCTAGGCAATTCGATTTTTTATGAGATACACCAGTAAAAATACTACTAGTAAAAAATATACTGAGTCGCAATACACTTGTATCAATGCGTGCCCCCTCACGCGCCGCGTACACTGGTTATTTGGATCAGTAGGTATACAATGTCCGATTTTAAATGATGTTGGAATTGATTTAGTATACGTGAAATTATCTCGGTAATTACTTATTGTTATTTTTTTAAATATGTTGTTGCAAACCTATTTTAATAATCAAGTTTTGTCCACAGACTATCCTTGCGACAACCCTGATGATTGTGGACACGACCATCCATACCCACCTAGTAAGTTAACGTATACAATATTATTTTTTGTACCTATAATTGATAGCCGATTTTTTAACCGGGTGAGCTGCAAGAACAAAAAAAAACAATAATTTTCATTTTACATAAATCAACTCTTTCACTTGTCGTCTCTTTCCCACATGCGTGTATAAATTTTCATATTAATTCATATATCTCCAACCCCTCCTATTAAATCAGACTTAGAAAACACCTTGTATAATTTGTTGGTATACCTACGATATGTTGTTGCAAACCTATTTTAATAATCAAGTTTTGTCCACAGACTATCCTTGCGACAACCCTGACGATTGTGGACACGACCATCCATACCCACCTAGTAAGTTAACGTATAAAACATTATTATTATTTGTACAAAACGATTTTTGTACCTAAATACGTTTTTTATTATTATTATAGGATCGGACTGGGGACATGGTGGACAACTAGATGAAGTTACTGTGATTCAAGGAGCAGACAGAATCATGACCAGCTCGACGACCACAGTCGGCAGCAGTCAATCCGGTGACGACGGATCCAGCGTCGCAGTAGGCGGCACGACCGCTGGCAACTTAGTCGACGCAGGTCCTAATGTCATCACCACTGGCGGCCCAGGATCAGGCTGGGGATATCCGGACAGGGGATATCCGCATAGGGGATATCCAGACAGGGGATATCCGGACAGGGGATATCCGCCATATCAGCCACGTAAGTAACTAGCTTTACGTATACAACAACTTACACATTATTATTACATTGTACTAACGTTAAGTGATAATTAATATCCTTTATTGTTATTAATATAGGGTCGGACTGGGGACATGGTGGACAACTAGATGAAGTAACTGTGATTCAAGGAGCAGACAGAATCTTGACCAGCTCGACGACCACAGTCGGCAGCAGTCAGTCCGGTGACGACGGATCCAGCGTCGCAGTAGGCGGCACGACCGCTGGCACCTTAGTCGACACAGGCCCAGTTGTCATCACCACTGACGGCCCAGGATATCCACCTCGTAAGTAACTAGCTTACCAAATATCATTAGCAATGTGAGTTGGTATACCATATTTTGTTGCAAACCTATTTTAATAATCGAGTTTTGTCCACAGACTATCCTTGCGACAACCCTGACGATTGTGGACACGACCATCCATACCCGCCCAGTAAGTTAACGTATACAATATTATGTTTTGTACCCATAATATGAAAGTACTGACAACAGGGTGAGGCGCAATAATAAAAAAAAAACAATAATTTTCACTTTCCATAAATCAACTCTTTCACTTGTGTTCTGCTTCCCGCATGCGGGATTATTATTAATTTTAAAACACCTATTTAATCAGGTTTACAAAACACCTTGTATAATTTGTTGGTATACGATATGTTGTTGCAAACCTATTTTAATAATCAAGTTTTGTCCACAGACTATCCTTGCGACAACCCTGACGATTGTGGACACGACCATCCATACCCACCCAGTAAGTTAACGTATACAATATTATTTTTTGTACCCATGATATTATAATGAACGCAGTGATAGCCAATTAGCTAGCCGGGTGAGGCGCAAGATCGAAAAGAAACAATAATTTTCACAAAGCATACGTTACAAAACGTTTATTGATATTAAATATTTTATTATTACATATTATTATAGATTCGGACTGGGGATACGATGGACAACCAGATGAAGTCACTGTGATTCAAGGAGCAGACAGAAACTTGAGCAGCTCGACGACCACAGTAGGCAGCAGTCAGTCCGGTGACGACGGATCCAGCGTCGCAGTAGGCGGCACGACCGCTGGCACCTTAGTCGACGCAGACCCTAATGTCATCACCACCGGCGGCCCAGGATCGGACCGGGCATATGGTGGTCAACCAGATGGAGCCACTGTGATTCAAGGAGCTGACAGAATATTGGGCAGCTCGACGACCACAGTCGGCAGCAGTCAGTCCGGTGACGACGGATCCAGCGTCGCAGTAGGCGGCACGACCGCTGGCACCTTAGTCGACGCAGGCCCTAATGTCATCACCACTGGCGGCCCAGGATCGGGATATCCACCTGGTAAGTAACTAGCTTACCATATGCAACATAATTTTATGTTTACCCATAATATGAAATTAGTTTTCAAGAAAATATCTCCACATCAAAAATATTTTTTGTTTTAATAAATGTCACTAGCAATGTGAGTTGGTATACGATGGTACGATATGTTGTTGCAAACATATTTTAATGATCTAGTTTTGTCCACAGACTATCCTTGCGACAACCCTGACGATTGTGGACACGACCATCCATACCCACCCAGTAAGTTAACGTATACAATATTATTTTTGTACCCATAATTTAACAATTAATAAAAATTAAAACGAATAAAGGTACTTGCTTCTCTAGTAGGTCAATAAAAATAATAAGACCTGAACATGGTTTACGTTAAACAATATTAATAAAAAGAATAGAAATGAAAAACATAAATATCTAAAAAGTATAGGTAATTCGATTTTTTTAAAGATACACCAGTAAAAATACTACTAGTAAAAAATATACTGAGCCGCAATACACGCCCCGGGCTCGTTGGCCCTACTTATTGTTATCTTTAAAATATGTTGTTGCAAACCTATTTTAACAATCAAGTTTTGTCCACAGACTATCCTTGCGACAACCCTGACGATTGTGCACACGACCATCCATACCCACCCAGTAAGTTAACGTATTAAACATTATTATTATTTTTACAAAACGATTTTTGTACCTAAATACTTTTTTATTATTATTATAGGATCGGACTGGGAATACGGTGGTCAACCAGACGGAGTCACTGTGATTCAAGGAGCTGACAGAATATTGGGCAGCTCGACGACCACAGTCGGCAGCAGTCAGTCCGGTGACGACGGATCCAGCGTCGCAGTAGGCGGCACGACCGCTGGCACCTTAGTCGAGGCAGGCCCTAATGTCATCACCACTGGCGGCCCAGGATCGGACTGGGGATATCCGGGCAGAGGATATCCGGACAGGGGATATCCGCCTCGTAAGTAACTACAATAACGTATTTGTTACACATTATTACAACACTATGATTATATTTGACATAACGTTTATTGATAATAAATATTTATTATTATTATTATAGGATCGGACTGGGGAGATGGTGGTCCAGGAGTGCGCCCTTGTGAGTGCCCGCCTCACTATCCAAGACCGCACATTTGCCTGTGCTACGAAGATATCAGAGACATCCCACTATTTATGAGACGACAAATAGGAATTAAGTAATTACTTCGATCTTAAATAGTTAAAGGTTTGTTCAGACCTAGGGCGTTATTCGTCTCTGTGTTGTGATGCAGCGAATACCGGACCTGTCTGGACAAACCTGGATATAAACATATGTATTTATTTTATTATATTGAGTGAAAAGACCCAAATCGTGTCATTGGGATGAAAAAATCGATCATTGTATTTTATTCATCAATAAATAGTTAATTTATAATTAATATTATCATTAAATAACTGCATTTTATTTTATCATAATAATACCTATTAATGTCCCACTCCTGGACACGGACTTCCCTCAATGCGAGGGGGATTCAGGCCACAATACACCACACTGGCCCCGAGCGGATTGGTGGATTTTACATGTCTTTTGAAATTGTGTTAGATTTTCTAACGGCCGAATACTCAAATGCTACTTAAATATTTAAGTCCCACTTAGCAGTTTAGGACGTCGTTAACTGTCATTTTTTGTATGGCGCGTCAAAGTTAAGCAGCTCTCAAATTTAAGTTGCGTACGAGTATTTGGCCGTAAGACATGCAGGTTTCCTTTCCTCACGATGTTTTCCATCACCGTAAGCAAGTGATAATTATGGCTAACTCCTGACGGGAACTGGCAACTTTAGGAGCAAATTATTATATTTCAAATTAGTTCCTCCGTGTCATTGTTCGACGCCACTTAATGATCACGAGCAATCTGTACATCACATCCTCTGGGAGTGCAGTCTCTGGCAATAAGAGCGTAGGTAATTCTATGTCAAATAGCTTGCAAGTGACGTCTGGAGCAGTTTACGGGCTAGGGATTGCAATCCAGCAAAGAGGGATCCCGCAATCCAGCTGGATCCAGCATTATTTTAGGACCTGCGGGATCCCGCATGCGGATCCGCAAGTATGAAATCGCGCAACATTGACATCGGAACGCATAGACAGTCTGTCATAACATGAGTGTTCTCTCGTGTGGCCTCTTTCCATTGAGTCAGGCCCAATGTGATGTTCTGGGGGCTTACCACCACCTCGTATATCAGTTTTGTTTTAACGTTTCAGCGACTTTTTGTGCAATGACGTTTCTTATTGTCATGACAATAAGGTACGTCGTTGCACAAAAAGTCGCTGAAACGTTAAAACGTTCCTGTAATTGAATTGCAATAGAGTTCGTGGTAAGCCCCCAGTTTACTAAGGCTTGTGTATTACTTTTATAATGCACGGACGTCATAGCTAGATTGAAAATGCATTACATGTAATGCACGGACAGTCAACGTGTTGACTATCAAAGCAACAAGTGTGGAGGCCGAAAGAGCATTTTCGGCAGCTGGCTATACAGGGTTATTAGTAAAACACTAATAACCTTCAAGGGCGTATTACTGACATCAAAAACAACAATTCAATTCCATGACTTTTTACAAAACAAAAAAAAATTAACAACAAATCACTTTCTAAATTGTATGAAAAATGTTTTTTTTCTCATCTAGAGGAAAGCCATGGTACGTGGTTGTATTCCAAATTGCCCTAAAGCACCTAAACTGACCACGGCTATCCTCTAGATGAGCATATTTTCTTGTTTCATACATTTTAGACTGTGAGTTTTTTGTAATATTTTTTTTGTTTTTTAAAAAGTCATAGAACAACAGTTGTTGTTTTTGATGGCAGTAATACGCCCCTGCAAGGTTGTTAGTGTTTTACCAATAACCCTGTATAGGTAGGTAAAGAATTAGATTGGGAGATAACCAGAGATCGGAGTAGGTAGATTGATTTTTCGTACTTACGCCATGACATCAGAACATGGACATGCCATTTTTCCGGAATTACCGGAAATGGAACTGGGACTTGAACAAAGTAACAAAATGGACTCGCAACACGCATAATTCAACGAACAAAATGTTCTGTCAATTCTTGGGGGAGGGGAGGTAACCACTACATTAAAATTGACGCACACTTACTCAAAACATTTTGTGTCATTATAAACGCACACGTAAAGAAATGTGCAACACTAGTATATTTTACGCACACTAAAAGATTTAATACGTCAACATACAAAATTTTACTACCGTAGGACCATCGGTGTAATAGGGTGAATACCACTATCGATATTTCTAATTAGCTATATCGATAGTTTCATATACTCATTATTACATTTATAGCTGTCATTATAATCTACTGAATTATACTGAATTATCTCTACTGAAACAGCTGAACAAGAAATAATGAGTAACTCACGAGGCGTAAATATTCAACGGAAACAAGATGATTCCGGGTACATCCCAATTCAGTTCCTTGAAAATGAGATTATCTAAAAAATAAGTACCTAATGTTCCCAAATAAGCTGTTTCATCCCCCCCCCACTCCCACTCGACCAGCGCCATCTGCTGCCACTGGCCTGGCTGATATCTTTTGTTAGGTAGGTACGTATAAACGTAATAGGTATTATTATACAAATGTCATCATCATCATCATTTCAGCCAAAAGACGTCCACTGTTGGACATAGGCCTCTCCCAAGGTTTATTATACACTATATATATTATATTTTTATCGATACCGGTCTGCAATCATAAATAAACACTACTACAACACTGTTCAAATCAAAAAGTATATATGTCGAGATTAATTCTTGCAACACTGACTAATACGACTGAATAATTTTGATACTTGATTTATTATTTTCCATATTATTTATTATTCATAATGCAAGCGCAAGCACTTTTAAGTTTTCTTTGATGTTGGTCAATAAGATAATATTTGTTATACATATATTTATGCCATATGTGATTCATCGCCTCAGTAGCAGACGCTGCCTGCTTCTGGGTCATATGGACCCGGAGCAGTGTCAGGTTCGATTCCGTTTATCAAGATCAAGAATTTATCGAGATCGTATTTATCTGAATTGTTTCGATAGTGGGTGTTTTTGTTTCAATATGAGTTAGTTATTTTTTTTTGTATTTTAGGAAAATAAAACAAACATATCATAGCTACTGCGTTTTTTAATTATTTTTTTATTTTAATCTTGGTCTAAATATTCCACTCCTGATAAATCCATATATTGGCGTGGGCCTGCCGCTGCCTCATCAACTCATCATCATCAGTCTCCACAGCATTGCTGTCATCTTGAAGATTTATTATTAATCGATTAATGTCATCGTAAAGAGCAATTTTCGACTATTCTTCTAACGGTACCTGAAAAATAAAATAATTCAATAAAAGATAATTTCTTTAATGCTTTAAGATTATTTGTTTATTTAGTAATTAAGTAACGATGTTAACTGACAAGCAAACATAGAAAAATAAAGCAACCTTAGTTTATGTATTGGTCGAGATGAAAGCAACACATAAAAATAATACCAAGTATCAAGTGTGTTCAATCGAATGTACCTCTAAGCGATCAATGTATATTTACTGAAAAACCTGTAAACTGAAGCTTTGAGCCTGCCTTTGTATACAATAAACACATTATTTAACTTAAAAACTGTAAAATAAACTGCTTATATACCTATAATATCAGCGGTTCTTTGGTAAACATGGTCGAGTTCTGACAAAATATTTTGCACCTCAAATTCCGCGAGACACCGCCTGTAAACTTTGTGAATCACCTCTCTTGTTGAATTACTAATGATTTATTCATTGTAAATCGTTTTTAACGTCCTGCGACTGGTTTATCACCGCGTAATTCAGTATTTATCCGTTTGTTTACAAAGTTCAAATACTTGACAATTATTTGACAAATAAAAAATACAGTTGCCAGGGTAGAAATGATTCGTCTATGGTCACAGTAGACTATTCGATTAATTCGTACTCGATTAATTGTATCGATAATGTTTTCGATTCTTATGACATTTAATATTTTAATGAATTTAATAGAAAAATTGCATTAATTACATCAAAAATACTTACATATGAAATGTTACCCCATCTTTTTGTATATTACTATTTTTTGTAATTTCTTTGCACATGTTTAATGGGACAATTCGGCATTTTTCACGGAGCACCTTACACCGCGAAAACGATACTTACTCTGATCAAATCGATTTCGAAAACAGTTTTTATATACGTGTCAGAGATTTTTGGTCTAGTACCTATAAAAAAAAGCTAGAGGGGAAGATCATGCGATGCGCATCCTGAGTTAATACATCCATGAACTGGGATGTCAAAACATTTCGTAAAAAACGTTCAAGTCAGCAAATTAAATCATTTACTTATTTTTAATCTTCATCGGTTACAATTTGTACATCCTGATTATGTATCTCTATACAATTAAAATACATTTTTAATATTTTCTAATTTCAATCTATTTCTTTTAACGTCTAAAATCCATTTAGGGGCCATCCATTAATTAAGTCACACGTAAAGGGGGGGAGGGGGTCGACGAAATGTGACATTGTGTGACAAGGGGGTGGGAGGGGTCCTAAGTTTTGTGACGTCACATTTAAAAATCTAATGTATCTAAGTATTAAAACCGAAATTTGAATTTTTACGAAAATTTTTGAAAATTCCTAAAATTTCTAAAAAATATGTGACGTCACACAGGGAGGGGGGAGGGTCTCGCAAATGTGACCAGCTGTGACAAGGGGGGGAGGGGTCTAAAAAACATGAAATTCGTGTGACGTAATTAATGGATGGCCCCTTATAAGTGGAAAATGATCGTTCAACATCTGTAGAAAATGCACCCTAACATATACGTTTGACGTCAATTACTGCTCCGATCTCTAGAGATAACACTATTGATGTTTTAGGGCCCCCACAGACTTGCTACTTTTAGCATCGGCGACCGGCGATTTTGCAATTGTTTTGATGCTGCGTCGCGTTTCTTCGAGCGCGAACGAGCGAGACGCAGCATCAAAATCGCCGGTCGCCGATGCTAAAAGTAGCAAGTCTGCGGTGGCCCTACCGGAAAAGGGAAGATCTTCCGGCCGAGCGGGTGGTATGTGAGGTTCCCCCCAATTTTTTTCAATAACCCCCGAAAATTAGCTTTTTGAGAAAGAATCCCCCCAAAACAGTTTTTAGTCATTTGAAATTTAAATTTATATTTTTCTAAAATTTAAATTTTCATTTTTTATACATTAACAAAAATAGGTAGGTACTCTTTCCTAATAACTTCGTCACAAAACGATAACGAACTATTTGAATTAATAGAAAGTATTTATTACTGAAAAATGAAAATAAGTAGGTATTGATGATCCTCCGTGTTTATTATTCCCCCCACAATCCCCCAAAGAATCCGTCCCCCCAAATCTCCCCCCAAAGGCTAAAAAGCCCCCGATTTTGCAGGGAATCCCCCCCATCTGGCAACACTGGGTCTGCCGAAATCCGTCGGCTTTACCTCGGTGTGGATGTTATGTCTCTTTCTAACATAAGTATAACACCGTCTCACACCCATCAGTCTTCGAGAATGTTCAAATCTATTCCACTATGGATGGACGTACCGAAACTTCTGGAAGCTTCCCGAATGTTCCCGTATATTCTATTAGAATGTTCGGGAATCTTACGAATATTCTCGATTCTTCCAGTTACTACTCGAACATAGTTCTGGAATATTCGATTCTTTCTGGAACTTTCTACAAGGTTCCATACTATTCGATTTCTACTCCAGAGAATCGTGTGAACTACACACGCTGTCGCGAACAATATAGATTAAAGGTTGGCACTCGCCTATCAACTCCGTACCCGACCAGCACCGCCTCGCCGCTCGGCGTCCACTCGTTGACCACGCGCGGTCCGCGGGCGGACGCTGCTTTTACACCATAAACGTCACGTGATCAACCAGTGGACCGCGCGTGGTCAACGAGTGAACGCCGCGTGGTTAGCGCGTGGTCCACTTATTTCCGGTTCAGTTAGTGGACGCCGACCGACGAGGCGGTGCTGGTCGGGTGCCGGGTTGATAGATGAGTGCCAACCTTAAAACTCGGGATACACGACACTTTACACTAATACACTCAAGTGTATACATCGAGTGTCTGTGTGTGTACACCACCGCGACACCTTGTTACAGTTGTAGCGGTGTCGCTAGACTGAGATATGAGTGTCGTGTGTCGAGTGTCGCCGTGTATCCTGAACATTATAATGCCCTATGATTTAACACTGATAATCATAAATTATGTTATAACAATTAAATAAATATTTGCACAAGTGTGTAAGTGTATAAGGCGGTGTTTGTTGGGTGATGCCGGTGCCATAAATCACTCGGTGCAGTGTGGGTGCAATTAAATAGGCATCGGTGTCGGTATCAGACGATGCTCCTGAAAGGTGTTCTAGTGCTGTGCGCACTCGGGACTGGCCCTAAGCAATTCGGCCGAGTGGTCGGCCTAGTACTAACATCGACATAAAACGAAGCGAGGAGTTCAACTATTTACCGGTAAATAGTAAAATGAAAATGAAAAAACAATGACCACGTTTTGTTTCATACAAATATCTAATAAGGGCACCTCTTTCTTTAGTCTTTACTCTGTGGTTGAATCATAATTATAATTTTCCTTTAGGGCCACCGCAGACTTGCTACTTTTCGGCGCCAATATTTGGGGGGGGTGCCAATATTGGTTGCCGTTATCCTATATGTATCAAGTTTTTCAAAAAATGCACTACTGGGCAAAGTCAAAGCTCAAAGACAAAGCTGTAGGGTTTTACGGTATTATGTATATTATTGTAAGCATGTATTTACAAACAAAAAGTAGTAGGTATATGTAGTAATATCAGTTTTCTGGTTTCCATAGTACAAGCATAGTAGCTTAATTTGGGATCGGTAGCCGTGTGTAAAAATAATGTCCCAGGATATTTATTTATTTATAAAATTGTATAATAATATAGATGAGCCGTAATTTAAACGAATAAGATTCATTATTCTTTGACATTCTATAACTTCAAAAGTAATACGACGGACGAAGTCTGTGCATAATCAATGTGTGTATAGGTACTACACTTCTATCTCTGCCTTGCAAACGTTATCGGTGTATTGTTGTCACTCTCAAGCAAGCAAATGACGCATGACGATTTCAATAACAGGAACCTGTGCAAAATGTGATGACCATTTATGTTGCCAGCTTTTGTGATTTTTCCCTAAAATGTGGGAACATGATACGGATTATGTAAAAAAATATGGAGTTCCTTCTTCTCCCTTTTGTCTGGGGGAAGGAATTATATGCATTTATTTTTTCTTCTGAGTTTTCCTGGTATAGTACAAAATATAACAATTGCATTTTTTACACGCCCAACCCTAATAACGATATATTAAAAGGGAGTGTGATAAAGGAAACAATCTCCTTTTTCCAATCCCTATCATAACATTATAATAGGTGAATAAGCATTATTATAGGCAACATGCTTACATCTCCAAACCAAACGCCTTTCGTGACCGCACTGAGACGGGAAATTAGACCCGGTTTTACGCCTACGCATACGAATGGCAGGAAGGTGCATTCGGTCTGAGTGACTGCATACTACATAAGGCACTAAATACAACAAAAAGTTCAATCCCTTCATCAGTGTCCATTTGTCTCGTCAGTCTTACTAGAGCAATAATTGGTTAAATGGAAACAAAAAATACTTGTAAATAATACGTCAATGCGATATTCTATTGTTACATCGAATTAAAATTGGGCAAGATCGGGTATCAAAGATTAACCTAATTAATGGCTCAAGGAAAGGTCACATTATTATTTTTTTACTTTTTTTACACGGAATTTTAAAGTTGTAATTTGGCAACACCAAACAGCCAGACGTCAATTCGTACTCGTGCGCATCGTACGTGTTCGTCGCGAAAAAATATGAAAAATAACTAAATAAATAAGTTTAATTTCGATAAATCCGTCAACCATATACTTAGCAGCGTTGTTTGTGCTATATAATCCGTGCAAAACATTGAATATTCAGTGTTGTGATCAAGAAACTTGATTTGTGTGTGTTATCGACAATATTTATTCCATTCTACGTAGTGAGGTAAGTGATCCAAATACGGTAGCCTAAAATTCTTTTTGTTTGAGATTGAATGTTTTCTTCAACCAAGCAAGAGTTCGTTTAGTTCACGAAGACATTCTATTGGATGAAAAAAACTTCAGAAAAGCAAATTTGTTGAGAGAAAGCAAGTAGGTATTTGACTTTACATGCATAGATAATGTATATTTTTATGCAGTTTTGTGGCCGAGCTCTGGTACAAGCAGTGATTACATCGTAGTAGATGTTTGTAGCCTATTTTTAAGTCTTAATGCTATGTAATATATCTTATACTGTGCCTTGCGTTGGTAGCATGGAATTTAACAAAAAAATGTTGCCAAAATTTAAGTAGCCTAAGTTACTCCTTATAACATCAGCTATCTGCCTGTGAAAGTCTCGTCCAAATCGGTTCAGCCGTTTCGGAGATTAGCTGGAACCAACAGATTTTTTTTTTATTTTTTTTTTATTATGAGTATTGTATTGACTTTCATTTGCTTTTATTTTCACATTACAAACAGACACTTATTCATCTGAAAGACAGAGATGGCAATACACCAATAACTTTGATAAGTACTTAGCGATGATTAATTTTCTTGTTTGTTGGTTTATTTAGTCATAGTCAAATGTAAAAAGATATTTACTGTAAAATAAATAAATATTGTCAGACTAACACATCAACTGTATGGTCCCAAATCAGAGTTGGGCAAAATTTAATTGCTATTAATGAATTACTAATTGCATGTGGTGTCACAATTAATTTTGATTTGTTTGTCAATCGCGAACAAATCACAATTTATTGTTAATTGTGACATCACCTGCAATTTGCAATTAATTAATCGCAATTAAATTTTGCCCAACTCTGTCCCAAACTAAGCAACGCTTGTACTATGGGTACCGTACAATGGACTGGGGGCGATCCCAGTGACACCCAGACCAGGGCAAATTGTGAAAATGCCAATTCCTAAATTTTCCCCTGTGGTGATCAAACCTGCAACCATCTGGTATAGTGAACCAAGCTCACAAGAGAGTGACATGTGTAACGTCACGACTTTTATCCCCATTCGGGGGTAGTCAGCGGCTTGAGTGGCCACACCACCACATTGTGGAGGTATTAACCAACTCACAGCCCACGTTTCACCAGATAGTCAGAACCCAACGTGACAGGTGGTGAACCTTGTCGCCGTGTATACAGGAACTGACTATTACCTAATCCCGAGGGATAGGTAGGTAGGTAGGTTATCCGAAATAGTATCTTCTCCTAATAAAAGGAGTCCATGGCCATTGGTATTGCCAATATGGCTCATCTTCTTGTAAATAATATCATATCACATCTGATTGTCAGATGCCTTGACAATCAGATGATTCCACTTTCTGCTTGTACGTCAGACAGAGTGTAGACAGAGTGTCTATCTAACTTATTTCCTTCTTATTTTTGTTTTAATACCTTACCGCCCCAAATATGTAATCAAATCCAATCCTAGTAATCAAGTCCCATTGGCACCCTTTGGGTACGGAAACCTAAAAAGTAATCAATATGCAGCTTTTAATTTTTTAGCCTGGGGGCTTACCACGAACTCTTATTGCGATTCAATTACAGGAACGTTTTAACGATTCAGCGTCTTTTTGTGCAAAGACGTACCTTATTGTCATGACAATAAGAAACGTCATTGCACAAATGGCCGCTGAAACGTTAAAACAAAAGTGCTATAAGAGGTGGTGGTAAGCCCCCTGTTATTGAAACTTTTCTGCTAGTTGTGAAGTATACAAGCCAACAATTTCGAACTACTATCTTTACTTACAGTAGATGCGTCTCGTTTATTCTTATAGCTCTGTCTCATTCTTTGGTACATGTGTTTAGAACATTATTCGCAGAAGGAAAACGGCGGGGCATACATAAATGAAATGATAACAACTTATTATTAACATAATATAGGGCCTCCGCAGACTAGCTACTTTTAGCATCGGCGACCGGCGATTTTGTGACGTATCGATGCTGCGTCGCGTTTCTTCGAGCGCGAACGAGCGAGACGCAGCATCAAAATCGCCGATCGCCGATGCTAAAAGTAGCTAGTCTGCGGAGGCCCTTAATGCTAACACATTTTATAAGTACCTAACAATACATTTTAGCTACACGTTTGCAGCGTGTCAACGCATTCCTCTTATTGTATGGTTCCCTGGTACCTGGTGTCAGAGTTGTTCAAGCCCGAGCCTCTGACAAGGCTTAACGACTGTCTAGATGACAACAACCGGGACCGACATTTTACGTGCACGAAGCACGGCGACGCTCAGTTCAAATGCTACTGAATGGTCACCCATCTCTGACTGACCTTGCCAGGCGTTGCTTAACCTCCGATCGTTTGCCGATCAGTGATTGCAGCTTGCTATGAGCGCCGTGATTCCGAGCGGCAATGGTGACCGGACTTAATAGTAAAGCATACTAATATTATTTGCAATACATACAAATAACTGTGTAAAATACTTATATCTAGAGGAAATCTACCTATCCCTCCGGATTAGGTAATAGTCAGTTCCTGTATACACGGCGACAAGGTTCACCACCTGTCACGTTGGGTTCTGACTATCTGGTGACACGTGGGCTTTGAGTTGGTTAATACCTCCACAATGTGGTGCTGTATGGCCACTCAAGCCTCTGACTACCCCCGAATGGGGATAAAAGTTGTGACGTTATATTTCATTTCATTATTGTATCAAGAGGATAAATAATAAGTAGGTCATACTGACCACGATAACTTAATGAATCCCAATCATGGATGATCAGTTTAAAATTTCAATGAATAATAATACATTTGATAAAGATACAAATTTGTAAGTGCCGCCGTAGGCCTAAACAATTTTTGTTTTTAAATATCGTCTGACTTGGACACCAACTGTATGGTCCCAAACTAAGCAACGCTTGTACTATGGGTACCGTACAATGAACTGGGGGCGATCCCAGTGACACCCAGACCAGGGCAAATTACTAAAAAGCCGTTTCCGAAGTTTCCCTCTAGCGGGAATCGAACCACTCGATGCAGTGAGCCGAGCGGCGAACGTTCAAACGCGCGCTGCTCCAAACTATGCTTGTTGAAAAAATATCGATACATCGTTATTTTTATTCGATATATCGATATTATTAGCCGATTATTAGCCAGCGACAAGGTTCACCACCTGTCACGTTGGGTTCTGACTATCTGGTGAAACGTGGGCTTTGAGTTGACTTAATACCTCCACAATGTGGTGGTGTATGGCCATTGGCCACTCAAGCCTCTGACTACCCCGGAATGGGAATAAAAGTCGTGAGGTTAATATTTTTTTATTTCATTAGCCGATGTATTTTGATTCGATATATCGATATAAAATATTCAATATCGAAATCGTATCAAAAACTATATTTTTTTTCTCAAATTTAATTTAAATAAATAATAGAATTCAAAGCCGTAAAAGATTTCAACGAACTGAAAAAATAGCTGTGTTGTCTATGAAAATTAAGTACTTATTACCTATTGAATTGATATTGAGCCAGACTGAACTAAATACGTTATTATTTTAAAACCGCAAGATCTATGAAAATTTGACTGATATATCGATATTTTTTCCTCGATATATCGAGGTCGATATTGATATTTTATTAAATATCGATATATCGAGGTCGATATTGATATTTAATTAAATATCGATATATCGATATTTTTTTTCACTTTCGACATCCCTACTCCAAGCGGTCGTCAAATGGTCTGAATGGACTGATCTATAAAAATAATAAAAGTGTCTGTATGTAATGTCAAAATAATAGCATTTTACTAAATTCATAATTTGAAAGTACCTATACGGTAAGTATAACGATAGAGGATTGGTTTGTTGCGGCTAATCTCCAAAACGGCTGGACCGATTTTGACAGGACTTGAACTGGCATATAGCTGAAGTTACAAGGAGTAATATAGACTTAACTTACTTTTGTTAAAAAATATATATTATAAAATAGGGACCACACTAATGTATTAGGATATTCCTGTAAGGGCAGTGTGTTGTAGAAATAAATATAAAACAGGACAAGTGCGTGTCGGACTCGCACATAAAGGGTTCCGTACCACCGTAGAATAAAAACGTCAAAAATATAAAGTTTCTAGTGTAGGGAACCCTCTTTATTTTTTTAAATTTTATTTTATTTTTAGTATTTGTTGTTGTAGCGGCAACAGAAATACACATTCTGTGAAAATGTCAACTTTCTACCTAGGTATTACGGCTTGTGAGATACAGCCCGCTGACAGACGGACAGCGTAGGCCTAGTAATAGGGTCCCGTTGGCACCCTTTGGGTACGGAACCCTAAAAATAAATATTTTAGCAAACATTAACACACGTTTATTGTTAAATTTAACGCGTCAAAGTCGCAGGCACAGCTAGTATTTAATAAGAAATAAGCCATCTCGTTAGCAGCTAAAAAAATTGATCGAATTCCTTTAAACATAGTCAATTCGTGTCAATTGAACCGTATCCAGTTTGTTTGAGGCTGGATCTGGTTTTATCTGGTTCTCTCTGGTTTGTGATGCTGACAATAGACGATCCGAACTGATATATTTGCTTTTTTGGGAGAGAAAAAAATAAGATTGTCTACAGCCGACCACCATGGTCGCGTAACGGGAACTATTACAGATAGGGCTGCCGACACAGCCACATTATTATTATAAATGGTTATTATTATTACCCGACTACGGTGAAGGGTTATGATTTTGACCGGTATGTATGTTCATATGTTCCCTCATAACTTCCAAACTACTCATCATAATTTGACAAAAAGGTATCGTTGGAAGCGTCTTGAGCGTCCGCTGGTTATAGGCTATGTGACGTCACATTAAATTGAATGTGGCGACCTCTAGAGGACTTAATGTCAAGAACTAAAAAAAAATTAAGCCGTGTTGGGTATCAAATTATAAATTAGCACATTTCAGAAATATATATACACATGTATATTATTTTGGGGTTATAGCTAATAACCTCAAAATAATTAAATAAAAAGTAAGTCCAAAACTAAAACCCGACTGGCGAAAAATTACGCTCTAAAAAGTATGAAACAAGAAAATATTCTTGTTTCTCGTGATAATAATTTAAAAGCAAATCAGCCAACATTGTTTTGTTTCAGGCATAATATCTTTAAAATTTACATTTTGTGAGCGTTCAGTCCAGGTCCAGTTGCTATGAGGTCTATGGTCCGCCATTTTTTTGCAGAAAAAAAGTTGAGTTATTTTTTTATTTTGGCGCTCACGATTTGCATTGCCAGTGTCAAATTCGTTCCAGTATTGTCGTGTCTAAATATATTTTTTTACTTGCCAGCCTATTACAAATTGTTACAGCTACTGGCTGGAAATAACCTATTAACAATTAAAATTCGAATGTCCTAAACGCGAAAGGAGGCCGCCGCGCCAGCGCGAAGTCAACGAACTTATTTTTTACGAATTTGACAATAGAATTAAAAAATGCCACCAGACATTCGATGACATTTAGTAAAAAGGCAGTCCGTTGTGAAGCTTCGATTATTTATCAATAAAAAGCACCTAATATTGATCGAAAAATGAGACAGTAGAGAAAAAAACTTCATCCATTTTTTTTGGTGGTCTGTACAATGCTTTTTTTATCTTTGTTGATACTGGCTGGTAATAAATCAATCTTAAGTCTGCGTTACACGCGCCATAGACAAGACTTGTTACGCATAATGTCGTTCTGAGTTGCTCTCTCTCTTAGGGGGCGTCCAAAAATTACGTGAGGTGATTTTTAAGTTTTTTCGACCCCCCTCCCCCCTTGGTGAGATTTCGTAAGATTTTGCTCGACCACCTCCCTCCCCCTCTTATCTCACGTGAGATTTTTCAAAAGCTTTATTCTAGAGGAGAAACGTGTTTTACTTAATTTAACAATAAAAAGTTAAAGTTTAGTTTAAAAAAAAAACTTAATTTAACCCAGTTTTCTTGCAATTTTACACTGTTTCTTACGGTAAAAAAAATTACGAGAGATTTGCCGAGACACCCCCTCTCCCCCACGTGAGATTTGGTGAGATTTTGCTCGACCCCCTCCATAAATGCCTCACGTAATTTATTGACGCCCCCTTACTAAATCGACTTATCTTGCGTTTTGTCTTGGTATGGCCGGCTGTCCTGCCAGTGCGTGCTAGTATGACCATAACATCGACTTTAACTTATAAATTCCTTTTGGACTATAAAGATAATAAAAAACCGGCCAAGTGCGTGTCGGACTCGCAAATAAAGGGTACCACCGTAGAATAAAAACGTTAGAAATTTCCGGTTTCTTGTATGGGGACCGCCTTTATTTTTAAATTTTATTTTATTTTCAGTATTTGTTGTTGTAGCGGCAACAGAAATAGGTACACATTCTGTGAAAATGTCAACTCTCTACCTATTACGGTTCGTGAGATACAGCTCGCTGACAGACGGACAGACAGACAGACGGACAGCGTAGGCTTAGTAATAGGGTCCCGTTGGCACCCTTTGGGTACGGAACCCTAAAAATTAAGTCTATGGGTATGATATAAGAATGACATTTCGCTGTCAGAAATTACATCAATTTATTGTTACCGGCCTGTCCTTATTTAAATAAATAAATATGAACATCATAATTCTATTTTCGATTTGCACCTGGGGCCAAAAAGCAAGTTTTTTTTTTTAAATCTAATTTCAAATTTTCATTATTATGTGATTCCGCCATTTTGTACCCCCCCCCTCTCAAATTGGTGGGAGGTCCGTACCATTAATAACACATTTCTGATATTACGTATTGTGTTCTAGAAGTAATTAATAACTAAGATAACTTCGTTAATTACTTTGACCTATACTCTGCAGACGATTGACAGCAATTAAATTTATTATATTGCTTCAAGAGATATCGGTGGCAGCCAAGCTGTAGCCAATTGACTACAGCTCATATACGGGCTGGTTACTACCGGGGGTCTCTCAGAATAAATACATAAATATCGCCAGAATTACACCCTGTATGGTCCCAAATTAAGCAACGCGTGTACTATGGTTATAAAAAAAATCAAGTTATAAATCAAAATAAAATCTAATTAAATTCAGCTAGGCTATTCTGTAACGACAAACTCACTCCGCACGCGTGAAGTTGCAGGTGATATGTCAAATTTTGTATTGAAATTTGACATTTCACTAGAAAATTCACGCGTGCGAAGTGAGTATGACTAGAAGTGGGTGCTTAAACGAAAAGCCGTTTGAAAAGTTCGCTTTTTTAAGTAAGCGCCTAAGCGCGCTTACAAATTTAAGCGTGTTGCTTTTAAGCAATGACGGCAAGAAAGAGAAAGAAATTCCAAAAAATTACAAAAAGTAACCTTATTTGTATGACAATACAGTTCAAATCAATGTTTAATTAAATTTGACCTTATTTCTTTACCCATAAAAAGCAATAATTTATAATACATTATATTAGATTAAAAACCATATTTCCATGCACATAAGACTCACTATCAATTTTTCAGCGCGTAAGTTTTTGGCTTTTTGCTTGAACTTATGTTTAGTAAGCATTTTGCTTATGTTGTCCGTTTATTGACGGACGAATTTTTGTTTAATTTAGAAAAGCAGAAAAGCACTTTTACAACGACTTTTAAAAACAAGCACAAGCGTAACAACGTGCTTTTAATATAAAGCCGTTTATCACATCTTTAAGTATGACGTTACAGAATAGCCTAGCTGGCGACTACTTCCGCGGGTAATCGTATTCCAAAATTTACGCGTTCGAAGTCGCGGGCCAGCTAGTATCTACCACAATATTACATCAAAGTATCAACAAGCGTACGGCCCGCCTGATGTTAAGCAGCTACCGTAGCATATAGATGCTTGCGATACCAAAGGTATCGCAGGTTGCCAACCTGAAGGGGAATGGACCAGAGGGAGGGGAAGGGGGGTTGGGCTTCCGGATCTCTCACTCATCGTACGAATCACAGCTGTAATAGGTAGAAAGACAAAATAAAGAAAAACCTTTATTGCGATAAGCAGAAAAGTTGCAAAGTAAAAAGTAAAAAAAATAAAATTAATATAAATAAAATTAAAGTAAAATTAAATTAAAAAGTAGGTAACAAAAACACACACAACTTCTGCTCGCCGCAAACGGACCCAATTCAGCATGTGCTGATCGACAAGGACCAGCGCTGGTCTTCCATTTGGCCCGTTTGGCGACCCCACGGGCGCAAACCACAAACAAATTAAAAAAAAAACTAAAACCAAAACTAAAAACACTCGTACCCAAAACAATAAAATTAAAACTATAAATAATAAAAACAAAAGTTATCTGTGCCGTACGTACGACACATTAAATTAGGTAGATTATGCCGCCGTCTTTTTTGGACATTGTAAATCTTATTCGTCTTAATAAGGTGGTCAGTCAGTAAGTCAGCTCGCTGACGGTGAAGGAAAACATCGTGAGGAAACCTACCTATCCCTCGGGATTAGGTAATAGTCAGTTCCTGTATACGGGGACAAGGTTCACCACCTGTCACGTTGGGTTCTGACTATCTGGTGAAACGTGGGCTTTGAGTTGGTTAATACCTCCACAATGTGGTGTATGGCCACTCAAGCCTCTGACTACCCCCGAATGGGGATAAAAGTCGTGACGTTACATTTCATTTGATAATAAGTCGATGATTCCGCGGTCCTTCTCAACGTAGTGGGAGCTACTGCCACAGGAGTGCAGGCATTGGCCCATCACTACGTGGTGGACCGCGGAATCATTGACTTATTATCATTTGATATTTATACCCGAGTGTCTAGTTGGCTTGGTGGTGCGGTAGCTGCTTCTGAACTGCAGTTGTGTACAAGTAGTTATATACTAGTTCATGACTAATCTTTTAATTCATTCAACCGTTCCCTGTTGTGCCAAACCGGTCTTAAGCACGCGATCATTCCGTGAGATATTAAAGTAGGTACGCGCAATAGATGTTGCCAAAAACATGGCTAAATATGGGACGGGGCCCGACACACACTCCCACCTTTTCTTACATACATCTATTTACTTATACAAATAAATAAAATTGAAGTGTATTTTTGTATTGTGAAAAAATAACAGCTTTTTACTAAACGCATGTGAAAGTAAATACTTATAACAAAAATGCGATTTTAAAAAAATGTCTGTCTGTATGTTTGTTCCGGGTAATCTCCGAAACGGCTGGACCGATTTTGACGGGACTTTCACTGGCAGATAGCTGAAGTTACAAGGAGCTATTAGCTGCGCTTCGTGGGATGGGTGAGAGAGCCGGAATCCCAACACCCCGTTTCCCTCCCCGTCAAAATAGGTCCAGCCGTTTCGGAGATTAGCCGGCACAAAATTCTAAATTAATTTAGTAAAAAGTTATTTTGACAATACAAACAGACACTTCAATTATATTTATTTATATACATGTTAGTTTTAATAATAAACATTTGAAGTTTATAAACATACCAGGTAAAACCCGAGTTAACCTCAAGGCTACTTTGAAAGTTGTCTGCATAGTTATCTCTTTCGCTCATCATTGGTTGAAGCGAGAGAGAACATTAATTATGCGTATGCGCAAGTAATATTGACAAGTTTGTAGTGGACATGTTGTCTTTTTTTCGCATCATTTGTTGAAGCGAGAGGTATAGTAGGTATGTAAGTGGCTTAAAGGGGGCATTACATTATTCAATTTGCAGATCGCTAAACTAGTGCTGCAGTTTGAGATTGTACTATAGTAGTACGCAACAGGTCTAAAGTCAGATTAATAATTCAGTGGAGTAAAATGACAGCTATAAATGTGAATTTATATTTTAATTGCATCTATTTTTTATGAGTGACAATGTTTATGTTATTCTTTAGTAAATAAAATTGAATTAATTTGAACCAGAATCATAAAAACAACATTATTCATGATGAACGGATCAAATTAATTTTACGTTTGACATAACAAGCTGTCATTTTACTCCACTGAATTATTAATCAGACTTTACATGACAATTTTCTAGTGATGTGGCATCACGTACCAGGTAGATTTATCGTTTTTTTTTTGCAACGCAACAAAATAATAGTAAAATTAATTAGATAAAGTTTATTATAATTTATAACTAATATGAAAAAATATTCTATAATATTATTTTAATTATATTTACTCACAAGATTTTTATATTATTTGTTTTTAACACGTGACGAGAAAGCGACTGACGTCATTTGCATACACATCAACCGAGAACAATGTGAGCGAGATCTAAATCGATAACTATCGATAGCGATAATGCGAACTCGTGCAGCGCTAAGACTGAGAATGCGCGCGCGATGCCTGGGTATACGGGTGTCCCCTCCCCCGCGCCTCAGCTCATACCCCGATTGCCATCTCGACCTGTCGCGTACTTGGGTCACTAAACCATCCAATTTTAGCACATTAGCTCACTTAGCGTTCCGTAAATTGGATAATGTAATGCTCGCTTAAGACTTCGCTCTCAGATTTATTTTGAACTGCAATATTTACGTAAAATAATAATATAAAATTACTAGCTGTGCCCACGACTAAGTACGCGTAAATTTTAGAAAAAGATTACCCGTGAATTCGTCCGCGTGGAATTTCATCATCATCATCATCATCATCATCAGCCTATTGCTGTCCACTGCTGGACATAGGCCTCCCTTGCACGCCACTAAGCTAGGAAATGGAATTAAATGGGAATGGAATGGATTAAGTGGAATTTAATGGCTTTTAATTCTTTTGAGCGGAACCCTAATTCCTTTTCTGAAATAAAAGTAGCCTATGTTACTCTTCATAATATCGGTTATCGGCCAGTGAAAGTCCCGTCGAAATCGGTCGAGCCGTTTCGGAGATTAGCCGGAACAAACATCCAGACAGACGGACAAACATTTTAAAAATAGCTTTTTTGTTACATGATTTGTAAATACTTTTATATGCATTTAATAAAAACCTGTTATTTTGACTTTAAAAACAATTACTCAATTTTATTTATATGTATAGATTTCAAGGCAATGTTGTTTTGACCCTATATAACGGTCTCCGCAGACTAGCTTCGGCGACCGGCGATTTTGTGACGTATCGATGCTGCGTCGCGTTTCTTCGAGCGCGAACGAGCGAGACGCATCATCAAAATCGCCGATCGCCGATGCTAAAAGTAGCTAGTCTGCGGAGGCCCTAAAAGGTAAAAACCTCAGACGCCCCAACATTTTTTTCCTGTAATAAATTTATATGGCAAGTTATGTCCATCCATAACTAATTGCAAAATATATTAGTAATTTTCGGTATCAACCATGGACATTTTAGACTCGGCATGATACAAATATTGCTTGTTTTGGGAAGTAACCTATATTAAATACCGGCCAAGTGCGTGTCGGACTCGCACATAAAGGGTTCCGTACCACCGTAGAATAAAAACGTCAAAAATATCAAGTTACTTGTATGGACCCCCTTTATTTTTCCCCTTTTTTTCGTCTGTCAGCGGGCTGTATCTCACGAACCGTAATAGCTAGAGCGTTGAAATTTTCACAGAATATGTATTTCTGTTGCCGCAACAACAACAAATACTCAAAATAAAATAAAATTTAAAAATAAAGGGCGTCCCCATACAAGAGATTTGATATTTTTGACGTGTTTATTCTACGGTGGTACGGAACCCTTTATGTGCGAGTCCAACACGCACTTGGCCGGTTTTTATTTATTTAAAGGCAGTGTTTTCTTTGTTTTGACCCTAAAGCGCCCTCTGCACTATGCTTTACTTATTATACAAGGACACGGTGAGCATGTAGTCTAAAAATAACCGTGATGCGCGCCCATCGTGTCTCGCTCCATTTGCGAATGTAGCGACTGACATAAGTAAGTATACTATTAAACCGAGTGACAAATGTATTGTATGCTTACTGTCCAACGAATACGTCACGACTTTTATCCCCATTCCGGGGTAGTCAGAGGCTTGAGTGACCATACACCACCACATTGTGGAGGTATTAAGCAACTCAAAGCCCACGTTTCACCAGATAGTCAGAACCCAACGTGACAGGTGGTGAACCTTGTCGCCGTGTATACAGGAACTGACTATTACCTAATCCCGAGGGATAGGTAGGTGTCCTCACGATGTTTTCCCTCACCGTCAGCGAACTGTAAATTATGCACATAGATGAAAATTCATCCATTCATCCAACGAATACATTATCCTTTTTACCTAATTATTAGACTCGCAACGAATAGTATATTCGGCTCGCCGAATACCGAATATTCGGCGAGGTTCCTGGCCGAATAGCCGAATATTCGGCGAAAGTATTCGGCCGGTGTGTGGAAGGAAGTAGTGTTTATTCAGAGCGTCTTTTCTCTGAAGCTGGTATGGTCTCGAGAAAAAAGGAGCACTTACTTAAGTAACTAAGTAGTAACTTAAGTAACTCACTTAAGTGAGTTAAGTAACTACTTCGCGAAAATGCACAAAAATTGGTCTTTCTGCATATCTGTCACTTCTAAATTTTGATTACGATAATTCAAATGCATAGGCAACGACATTGAGGTATTTAAGTTGTTTGTTAAATTTTGTATTAAAGAAGTTGATTATAAACTGCTTTAATGATTATAAGAGTTTTTTATATATTTTTAACCCACATTATCCCACTGCTGGGCAAAGGTCTCCCACAATACACTCCACATGTCTCTATTAGACGCCGCTTGCATCCATCCCTCCAGAGAAATATAAAAATAAATCAATATTTCCTTTCATTGTACCTTTTATCACAATAAAACAATATATTCTTAAGTATTCGGTATTCGACCGAATAGTATGTAGATATTCGGTATTCGGCCGAATAGCATAAAAGTAGCCGAATAGGCCGAATACCGAATACTGGCCGAATATTCGTTGCAAGTCTTAAAAACAAATTTCCCTACTAGTTATTGCACGGATCCCCAAGCCAGTGTGATTAATAGCGCAGTGTAGTTTGGGTTCCTAGGGGGCGTCCATAAATTACGTGAGGCATTTATGAGGGGGAGGGGGTCGAGCAAAATCTCACCAAGTCTCACGTGGGGGAGAGAGGGGGTCTCAGCAAATCTCACGTAATTCTTTTTACCGCCAGAAACAGTGTAAAATTGCAAGAAAACTGGGTTTTTTTTAACTAAACTTAACATTTACTGTAACTTTTTTTTTGTTAAATTAAGTAAAATATGTTTCTCCTCTAGCATATCACGTGAGATTAGAGGGGGAGGGAGGGGGTCGAGCAAAATCTCACGAAATCTCACCAAGGGGGAGGGAGGGGGTCGAGCAAAATCTCACGAAATCTCACCAAGGGGGGAGGGGGGGTCGAAAAATCTCAAAAATCACCTCACGTAATTTATGGACGCCCTAGTCGAGTGCTTAATACGACAGTAGTAAGCTGACAGCTAACCTCTATCTGCATCGGTCTTATTTCTATTAATCACCCTGGTCCTGAATGGTAGTCGGCTTCTCTGGCGTCCCCAGCGGGGATTGAACCGTTAGCATTCCATGGAGTGCGGGTGGTGAGCGACTCACGGCTCCGGTACCATTCTGGATAAATGGTAGTGAGCGATCACGGTGCAACTCACACGTTGAGTACTAGAGTGGATGCTCTGGCGGCAGGACCTACCGCAGATGGTCCCTGACGCCTCGTAAGGGGTTGCCAGGTATAGTGTGCCTTCTTTGACGGGCCCGTTAGCGTGGTTGGCGCGGAGGCGCCTTTCACGCTGCAGGTCGTAGGTTCGATTCCTACCCGGGACACGCATTTGTGTGCATGAACATGTCTGTATGTCCCGAGTCTTGGTGTATATGTATATTAAGTATGTATTAACAAATAAAAAAGTAGTGTATGTAGTAATATCAGTTATCTGGTTTCCATAGTACAAGCTCTGCTTAGTTTGGGATCAGGTAGCCGTGTGTAAAAAATGTCCCAGGATATTATTATTATTATTATTTTATAACCTAACGGTTGGTGGGGGGCCACTATAATAAATCTCTTGTATAGATACGGGTTGCGTTAATCACACTGGTTGCTACCTCCGTGCAATAACTGAGTAGGGCGTCACGCTTATCGACTATTCTCTTAATGACTGGGAAATTTGTATTGAAGTAAAGAGATAACCTCAGATGGCCGGTAACCTTATTAAAAAATATTCTTTTGGCGGCTTACGATAGTACATTAAATGATAAATATCGCCAGTCGAACACCAACTGAGTGGTCCCAAACTAAGCATCGCTTGTACGGTCAGCAACGAAAGTCGCTGAACATTCTCAGTTTTTCAAATAGCTTGCACACTTTTGTTTTGCATCAAATCCATAATTTTTCTTCATCGAAACAAAATGTAGACATGTTGCTAATGTTTGGTTTTATAAAGGTTTACCAACGATTGTAGAATAAAGAGTATAACCGATTTGAAAAATTCAGAATGTTCAGCGACTTTCGTTGCTGACTGTACTACGGATACAGAGGCCCTACTCTTTTACAAACGAAAACGAAGTGAACGTTCGTAAGAAATGTCGGAATGAATGAGAAACGTAGTAGGAAATACGCGCGAAATTTCTTTTTCGTTTGTAAAAGAGTAGGCCCTCTGTACTGTGGCCCGATTCACGTAACCAAAACCGTAACGATGTCTCAGCGATATAGTCGTTGATAGACTTTTTGTAATACGAAAAGGCTATCAACGACTATATCGCTGAGACATCGTTACGGTTTTGGTTACGTGAATCGGGCTACTGTTAGCCCGATTCACATAAAAACAATCCAAATAACGCTGAAGTTCGAAAGTCGTTCGATCAAAATCCTATCAAAAGTTGTCAAAACATCACATGCATTGTTCCGCACTGATAACCGGGTTTAGTTTTGGTTTAAGTGTGCGTGCGCGACGCATAGATACGCATGGCGCACACATACAAGCCGCGGTGCGTTGTATGAAGATAACTTACTACCCATCTTTCTACTATGCCTAAAGTCCCGATTTACGAAGTAAACCCACCAACAATCAATGAATGAAGGCCCTTAAACATTTCATTCATATTTTGAAAGAATTGTAAAACAACTTGAATAAATATTTTATTGTTTACCTACGACCGTAGTAAGTCAAGGATGTATTGAACATTTAGATGCGCTTTACCGCGGTTATTTTGGCGACATGAATGCAAGGTAACTGCCTGACATCTACTTAGTCACGCACCCAACGTCGCGCGCCAATGATTATGTAGCTAACGGCCGAACTACGGCCGACTAGTAGGGGAGAGGGGGGCACCTTTGAACACTTTTTATTTATTATATTATATTTCTCATATGGTGTTATAAATCAAGATGTATTGTATTTTATAAATAGATATGGGGTTTATACTAAATAATAAAAATGATATTTATTTATTCTGACCCATCAAACTAACGCAATTTCCATTTTTTTTTATCCATATTTTGATCATATCTACCCCATCCGCGGGGCACATTTGAAACCCCTAGGGGCAGTATTGAAAAACCAGGATAAAATAAAAACCACGTAACTTAGAATAATATCAACACTATATTTAAGTTATTTGCATGTTATAATTGTCATTGAACATAGCCATTTATACCTACACTAGTTATTACTTAAATAAATTGTATATAACTCTAAACAGTCTGGGGCAGTCTTGAACAAGATTAAACTAACTAACAAGTTATAAAAGTGATCAATATGAATATTGGAAACCAATCACATAAAAGTACCTTTATGATAAAAATTAAATTAAATTATAGCAGCAGCAGTTCTCAGCTTCATGCCATTGTTTCATGCCATTGCCAACACACAATACAGCTCTTTCGGCATCGTCTTCATTCACATAATTTACTTTTTTCTTTTTGTAATTTCTTACCATGATGACTGAAACAAGAAACCAATTAAAAATCTCATGATGGATGCGTATTTACTTGGTTAGGTACCTATAGGGGCACTTTTGAACATTTTATTCTAAAGTGCCCCAGCAATTTTGTTCAAATCTGCCCCAACACCATCTTGCATAAATAAACATCTCTGGACGAAAAACTTACTTGAGTTCAAATTAATTTTCATTTGTAATACTCGGTATATAATATATACAACGCAATAAAATAATAACAACTTGAAAATAATACTTACCTTGTCAGTAATTTGCTTACAAATAAAAAAATATTTATTTATTATGGTCTTCGTAAACAAACCGGCGAATGATTTTCAAAATTACACTGACATTGACGTTAGTTGGAAACTGACAGATGTTTAGGTCGATGTTACCAGTATTAAAATGGTTTCAGAGGTTAGGAATGCTAAAGGATCCGTTCATAAAACAAACAATTCAAAACTGCCTCTGTTCTAAACTGCCCCCCTCTCCCCTACGCAACTTAAATTTGAGAGCTGCTTAACTAACTTAATAACAGTTTTTTACTACCTAAATGTATATATGAAACATACGGCGTAGGTATTTAAATAAGGTACTTACTTATAACAAAAACAAAATTTTGTTTTCTGTCTGATTGTTCCGGCTTATCCTCGAAACGGCTGAACCGATTTTGACGCGATTTTCATTGGCAGATAGCTGATTTTATAACGAGCAACCTTGGCTACTTTTATTTTAGCAAACATTCATTCATATAAATAAAAATAATGTTCGTCGAACTACGAAACCGCGGGCACGGCTATTTGAAAAATTTTTTTAATAATAATAATAATATCCTGGGACATTCTTTTACACACGGCTACCTGATCCCAAACTAAGCAGAGCTTGTACTATGGAAACCAGATAACTGATATTACTACATATACTACTTTTTTATTTGTAAATACATACTTAATATACATATACACCCAGACTCCGGACATACAGACATGTTCATGCACACAAATGCATGTTTCGGGTAGGAATCGAACCTACGACCTGCAGCGTGAAAGTCGCCTCCGCGCCAACCACGCTAACGGGCCCGTCAGCCCGTTTTTTTTAGGTAAATAAAATTTAAAATTCAATGCACTTGCCTATAAAATGTTTCCTTAAAGTAAACCTTGTTGTCCTTGATCACCTAGGTACTTTCCCTTTGGTCTTTAAAAATGTCTACTTATGGTATAAATAACCATCGTTTTCGCGTGGGGAAATCCACAAGACGCCCACGCCCCGGGGAGAGCATGATGGTCCGGCTCGGCTAAACCCCCACCACAGATTAGTTTAACCCCCACAGTGGAGTTCCCATCTTTTTATTTTCGTTATGGCTTCGCTTTCCGCATATAGCCAGTGTCAAATAAAATATATACAAGGTGTTTTTTAAATATGTAATTAGAAACCTCAGAAACCCCAACAATACTTTTTTTTGTAATAAATTGATATTGCAAGTTATTATTTCAAAAAATTTCAAAAATTATCGAAATTGAACTTTAAAATGGGGGGGTCTATCTATACATATAATAAGAATGTAAAATTGGTCGCGTCTGTACATTCGAAATATTTGGAAAAAAAATAGTGGGGGGGACTTAGATTGACCAGCAGAATTCATTTTTATCATTTTTAGAATTTTTGTCTGTGGGTATGTTTGTATGTTTGTATGTTTGCTCAGATTTTCGAAAGAGCACAACTTCGAATCCACCGGATGGATTTCAATGAAATTTTGCATGGATATGACTAATAGTCTAACTTAACATCTAGGATACTTTTTTTTTCGAAAATGTTTAGGGTTGCCACAGAAAATTCAAAAAACTACTTAAAAATTCTAAATGTTTGAAAGAGCACAACTTTGAATCCACCGGATTAATTTCAATGAAATTTGGCATGGATATGACTAATAGTCTAACTTAACATCTAGCATATTTTTTTTTTTCGGTAAAGTTTAGGGTTGCCACAAAACATTCAAAAACTACCTAAATATTCGAACACGCACAACTTCGAATCCAGTGGATTGATTTCAATGAAATTTGGCATGGATATGACTAATAGTCCAACTTAACATCTAGGATATTTTTTTATAAAATATTAGATTGTAAATTTTTATGACCACACGGAAATTCTAGCCAACAATAAGTTTTAGTTATTGAAATACGTCTATTTAGAGCGGAGCCCTACGGAGCCCTACGTTGTGTGTGATCCGACACTATTTGGAATACATAATCTTAATTTTAATAATAATAATAAATATTTTATTACTGCGTTCTACCATCTTAAGTTTCGTTTTTCTTAACTAGATGTCGCTATACTTAAAATCAGACAATACCTGCCTTGCACCACATGTCAAAATTTAATATCTTCCTTGCTTCAAGAAATTTAGTTTTTTTATTCCTAATTACGTATAAAAAATATTAAGCGGGTCTTTGTATCACGCGGAATCTTAGACGTTAACTCTGGAATTCATCTCCACAGTACTAATGCCGTAGGGAAGCTACCTACCTAAGAAGTAAGTCTAGAGGACCTGCTGATTTTGAATTAAGTAGTAATAGAAACACAGACATTGAACTCTGAACTCCAACCCCTCAGGAATGATGCTGCTGGGTAACTGCCTGCTTAAACCATAAATCTGGAGGACCTGCTAACTTTGAATTAGCAATGTGGGTATCAAGTAGAAACTTCTCAGGCGAGGTCGCGTTTCCGATCCGGCGCTAGAATTTAAGGAAAACATGTAAAATGACTACTTGTAAGTGCCCTCCTAGGCCTAAACATAATAAACGCTTTGACTATTGACTTAGACGATAAACTCAGGACTCTAACTTTTTAAGCACGACGTTGCGCAGTGACTCTTACATAAGCCGTGAGTCTGGAGCACTCACTCATTTTAAATAAGGAACATGGGTATCAAGTACAAACTTAAACATTGAGCTCTGGAGTCCAACCGCTCAGTCGTGATACTGTGAGTAACTACAGATATAGATAGATGGATACAGATAGACTGGTACAGACAGAGATACTCACCTACCGATAGATTACAGACAGACAGATACTTACAGCTAAACTGATACACACAGACAAATAAAGTAAAACTTTTGTTATACAACTAAGGCGCCAGGCAAGCGTACGGCCCACCTGTTGTTAAGCAGTTACCGTTCCCAATAGATGCTTGCAACCAAAGGCATCGGTAGCACGTTTCCAACCTGAAGGGGAGTGGGGTTAGTGGGAGGGGACGGGGAGGTGGCTGGGTTGCGCTTCCGGCTCTCTCCCTCATCATACGAAACGAAGGTAAATTAGCTACTTGAATGCCGATCTCCACCTTACTGGTCAGACTCTACCACCTTACTGGTATAGACTGGTACAGATAGACAGCCACGGACATACGAACTCAGACTGATGCAGACTGACGTAATACAGATTAGACGATAGACAAAATTATATTTAAGGGCTTCACCGACTGGACGCGGACGGAGTCGCGGGCACAGCTAGTCTTTAATAATTTTCATGTTTTTATGTTTTGAGTAGAGTTTGTGACCTTGCTTTGCATTTTTGGCCATATCTCCGATGTTATTGGCTCGATTTAGATTCTGTTTATAATTTCTGAAAGCTTATGAGTTATTTTAGCGGATTAACTAACATTTTTTATTAAAATTTGTCAACTATGAAAATAAAACGGAGGTGAAAACATTTTTTTTTTAAATAATCAGTATATATTTTAAAAACATATGTAAGTCCATCAAATCCTCCCATAAGGGGTATTTTTTAATAGTTATTAATTATCTACTACATAACAGCTACAAATTCACAGAACATTATTGATACCTAACTGTAACTAAATCCGAGGAAAAACTGTTAAACTCTAAGAGCATAATTTTCGAAAAAAAATTGCGAAAGTCAATTATTAAACATCCCCTGGGGGCTTACCACGACCTCTTATCGCGATTCAATTAATAATATCCTGGGACATTTTTGTACACACGGTTACCTGATCCCAAACTAAGCAGAGCTTGTAATATGGAAACCAGATGACTGATATTACTACATATACTACTTTTTTATTTGTAAATACATACTTAATATACATATACACCCAGACTCCGGACATACAGACATGTTCACGCACACAAATGCATGTCCCGGGTAGGAATCGAACCTACGACCTGCAGCGTGAAAGGCGCCTCCGCGCCAACCACGCTAACGGGCCCGTCGAATTATAGGAACGTATTAACGTTTCAGCGACTTTTTGTGCAATGACGTACCTTATTGTCATGACAATAAGAAACGTCATTGCACAAAAAGTCGCTGAAACGTTAAAACAATACTGCTATAAGAGGTGGTGGTAGGGCCCCTGTTCCTTGCAGTTAACTATGAGGACGATAATGAAATTAAAAACAAATTAGACTCGAACTGTATCTAATAACATTCAGTAGGTATAATCATGAGGTCATCACTGTTATCATTCAAATCGATTCCGTGATGTCACCGGAAATGATAATGATAAATCACAATGGATTGACAGTGTAACTATTGGAGGTCTACCATGAGAATTTATTGGTGGTAAAGCTAAGCAGGGGGCTTACCACAAGCTCTTATTGCGATTCAATTACAGGAACGTATTAACGTTTCAGCGACTTTTTGTGCAATGACGTACCTTATTGTCATGACAATAAGAAACGTCATTAAAACGTCGTTAAAACGTTCCTATAATTGAATCGCAATAAGAGCTTGTGGTAAGCCCCCTGTAACCAATTGAATGCAGCTCATATACGGGGCTCGACCGGGGTAGTACCACCCTTCGGAGAAGATCGGCGTAAAGCTATTACAGCTGCGTTTCGTACGATGAGTGAGAGAGCCGGAAGCCCAACCCTCCCCTTCCCCCGTCCCACTCCCCTCCATGGTATCACAAGCACGTTTGCCACCTCAGTCCTAGCTGTAATAGCTCCTATACGCCGATCTTCTGTGAGAGGGTGGTACTACCCCGGTCGAGCCAGCCCATATATGAGCTGCAGTCAATTGGCTACAGCTTGGCTATACCACCTATACTTAAAGATGTGATAAACGGCTTTATATTAAAAGCACGCTGTAACGCTTGTGCTTGTTTTTAAAAGTCGCTGTAAAAAGCGCGGTAGTGCCGTTCAGCTTTTTACTTTGTTTTCTGCTTTCTACTTTTTTTTTGTGCTTTGTGCATTGAACTTTTTGATAGCAAAAACTTATGTGCTGAAAAATTTATAGTGAGCCTTATGCGCATAGAAATATTGTTGTCAATCTAATATAATTTAGTATCAATGTATTGCTTATGGGTAAAGAAATAAGGTTCAATTTAATTAAATATTGATTTGAGCTCTATTTTCATCACAATAAGGTTACTTATTGTAATTTTTTGGAATTTCTTTCTCTTTCTGGCCGTCATTGCTTAACAGCCACACGCTTGTGCTTGTAAGCGCGCTTGTGTGCTTACGTAAAAAAACGAACTTTTCAAACGGCTTTTCGTTTAAGCACCCACTTCTACCTATAGCGCGTTTTTTTATACTTGTCCTATTTGGTAAGCAAAGATGGCGTCCAGCGGGGCGATTGCGTAACTTTTTGTCAATGTTTCAATTGGTTTCGTATATAATTGACACAGGATGAACGAATCCAATTAAACATTGACAAAAAAGTTACGCAATCGCCCCGCTGGACGCCATCTTTGCTTACCAAATAGGACAAGTATAAAAAAACGCGCTATAGGTAGAAGTGGGTGCGTCCAGCGGGGCGATTGCGTAACTTTTTGTCAATGTTTCAATTGGTTTCGTATATAATTGACACAGGATGAACGAATCCAATTAAACATTGACAAAAAAGTTACGCAATCGCCCCGCTGGACGCCATCTTTGCTCACCAAATAGGACAAGTATAAAAAAACGTACTATATACTACATTCGTCCGATGGCCCAGTGATACACGGATATTACTAAGAATCTTGATAATTCACTGATATAACTGCGAGTACTGATAGCGTTCGTATGGTAGCTTAACTGTGACGTAACTAACATGAACGGAACGCAATCTGTTGCGTAGCCATCTAGGTTAGCCCACTATAAAATCCGGCTGACATTTTAAATTAAAATCTATAGTCGAATTGCTAATCAGACAGAGTAAACTAAGGTCCTCCGAGACTAGCTACTTTTAGCATCGGCGACCGGCGATTTTGTGACGTATCGATGCTGCGTCGCGTTTCTTCGAGAACGAGCGAGACGCAGCATCAAAATCGCCGATCGCCGATGCTAAAAGTAGCTAGTCTGCGGAGGCCCTTAAAGCTACAGACCGTTCACCATAAGATGTCCCCTGCCTTGGGAATTGGAAGCAGTGCCAACGGTGCTGCCAACAATATCTTTTATCTCCCATTATCTAAACTGGTACCCACCACAGATTAATATGTTTTACTTGCATATTTTTAAATAATAGCGACTGTAGCCTAGGGGTGAACAGCTTGGGCTAGCAATCAGAATGTCCCAGGTTCGATCCCCGGTGGGGCATGCACCAATGGATGAATTTTCATCTATGTGCATAAATTACAGTTCGCTGACGGTGAGGGAAAACATCGTGAGGAAACCTACCTATCCCTCGGGATTAGGTAATAGTCAGTTCCTGTATACACGGCGACAAGGTTCACCACCTGTCACGTTGGGTTCTGACTATCTGGTGAAACGTGGGCTTTGAGTTGGTTAATACCTCCACAATGTGGTGGTGTATGGCCACTCAAGCCTCTGACTACCCCCGAATGGGGATAAAAGTCGTGACGTTACACACACACACACATTTTTAAATAATATACAGTTAGACTAGGAAGGTTGTAAATGACAGGGGACCTCTTACGCTGAACGGTCTGTATTCGTTCTATTTATATCGAAAAGTGACATTAGCACCTGTCAGTTTGATCCGTCTGATGAACAATTCGACTATATTTTTTTTTATTTAGGCTATCACAGGACTTATGAGCTACCTACATCTATTTTTTGTATGAGACTGAGGTGTTAAACAAATGTAAGGCCTGCCTGATGTTAAGTAGTTACCGTAGCCTATAGATGCTTGCAACACCAAAGGCATTGCTCGCACATTGTCGATCTGAAGGAGAGTGGGACAGAAGGAGGGGAATGGGGGGAAGGGTGTTGGGCTTCCGGCCCTCTTACTCATCGTACGAAACGTAGCTGTAATAGCTACTTTACGCCGATCTTCGGTGAGAGGTTGGTACTACCCCGGTCGAGCCAGCCCGTATATGAGTTGCAGTGCTGCAGTCAGTTGGCTACAGCTTCGTTTGTACCTATTACAAAGGGTTTGGTAGCACTGAATTGTCGACATAAATCAGTGCTACCAACTGCGTCAGCTCTAAGACGTTGTGAATTATTCATGAATATAAAAAAAACAAATAAAAAGGATTTTTAAGGTCAATCGTACACGGATGTCTTTGAACTGTGAATACATGCGAAGATATGCTTAATCAGGCAAGACCGATGGCTAAAGATGTCTACCAATATTTATGTGACGGACTTTTAATTTTATTGCATTCGAAAAACTATATTTTGTTCCTCAATAAGTACAAGCCAAAGTCATTATTAAGGAGGAGGCACGTTATTGTCCAAAATAGTATGTCCTACTGGGACGGACGACGGACGTCGGACGTTGACGGGCCCGTTAGCGTGGTTGCCGCGGAGGCGCCTTTCACGCTGCAGGTCTTAGGTTCGATTCCTACCCGGGACATGCATTTGTGTGTATGAACATGTCTGTATGTCCGGAGTCTGGGTGTATATGTATATTAAGTATGTATTTACAAATAAAAAAGTAGTATGTGTAGTAATATTAGTTATCTGGTTTCCATAGTACAAGCTCTGCTTAGTTTGGGATCAGGTGGCTTACCACCACCTGTGTGCCGTGAGTAATAAATGTCCCAGGATATTATTATTATTATTAATACGCATCAAAGTGCCTGTTGACTGTCTAATTGCGAGTGCGATAACAGAGGGCCTACTCTTTTTCAAACGAAAACGAAATTTCGCGTATTTCCTACTACGTTTCTCATTCGTTCCGACATTTCTTACGAACGAAAATTGTTTGACGGTTACATTCGACGACGTCGATGACGTCAACCAATTTTCGTTCGTAAGAAATGTCGGAATCAATGAGAAACGTAGTGGGAAATACGCGAAATTTCGTTTTCGTTTGAAACAGAGTAGGCCCTCTGCTGTGACAAGGGGGGGGTCTAAAAGTCATGAAATTCGTGTGACGTAATTTATGGATGGCCCCTAATAGGAAGCTCCGTGTTGTAGGTAATACAGCGTTAGGTGTTGTGTCTACATACCTACATACATACCTACCTCACGGAGGAAAAAATATCACCATTATGGTTATTTGAAAACTAAATTAACATCGAAAATCTTAAAAAACTTTTAAAATATTTCGATAACGATTTAACCACCAATCAATTAACACTGCAATAGCGGCCCTAAAGTAAACGACATATGGTTTCAATTCGTGTGGAAACATTTTAGGTGTATTTTTGAAAAATTAAATATTCAATACAGCGCTGCGTTCGAATTCAAAATGGCGTAAGTATTTGCGTCATGGCGCGAAGTGCAGCTTCGATTTGAATAATTATTTATTTGTAGGAATACTTAATGTTATTGTTGCACTATTTGACCTATCTATCGAAATAAAAACATTAGTAGGTATTTATAATAATAATAATATCCTGGGACATTTTTTACACACGGCTACCTGATCCCAAACTAAGCAGAGCTTGTACTATGGAAACCAGATAACTGATATTACTACATATACTACTTTTTTATTTGTAAATACATCTATACTAATATATAAAGAGGGAGATGCTGACTGACTGACTGACTGACTGACTGACTGACTGACTCATCAACGCCGAGCCGAAACTACTGAAGTTAGAGACATGAAATTTGGATAGTAGATATATTTTGTGACGTAGACAAGCAATAAGAAGCGATTTTGGAAAATTCCACCCCTAAGGGGGTTAAATAGGGGATGAAAGTTTGTATGCAAGTTCGTCATTTTTCAAGTTAGAATTATGAAAATTTGTGTTGAGGTGTCTTTTTAAAAATTAAAAATATGGTTTTCGGCGTTTTTGAATATTCAACCCCTAAGGTGGTAAAATAGGGGATGAAAGTTAGTTGGGAAGTTTGTATAGATGTTCGTCATTTTTGAAGTTAGAATGATGAAAATTGGTGTTTAGGTTCCTTTTTAAAAATAAAAAACTTGAATTGCTGCGTTTTTGAAAATTCAACCCCTAAGGGGGTAAAATAGGGGACGAAAGTTTGTATGGAAGTTCGTCATTTCCGAGGTTAGCATAATGAAAATTTGTGTTTAGGTTTCTTTTTACGTATTAAAAATAATAATTTCATCTTTTTTGACAATTTAAACCCTGAGGGGTTAAAATAGGGGGTGAAAGTTTGTATAGAAGTTCGTCATTTTTTAAAGTTGGAATTATAAAAATTGGTGATTAGGTGACTTTTAAAAGATAAACAATATTAATTTCAGGGTTTTTGAAAATACATCCCCTAAGGGGGTATAATAGGGGATGAAAGTTTGTATGGAAGTTCGTCATTTTTGTAGTTAGAATTAAGAAAATTGGTGATTGTCTTTTAAAAAAATAATAATAATAGTTTTTGAAAATTATACGGGGTATGGGATACGGGACACGCGATATGGGATACGGGATTTTGTATATGAGACACGTGATACGGGATACGGGATACGGGTTACGGGATATGGGATGCGGGATGCGGGATGCGGCATACGGGATGTGGGATGCGTGATACGGGATACGGATACGGGATACGGGATACGGGATACGGAATGTGGGATGCGTGATACGGGATACGGATACGGATACGGATACGGGATACGGGATACGGGATGTGGGATGCGTGATACAGGATACGGGATACGGGATAGGATACGGGATACGGGATACGGGATACGGGATACGGGATACGGGATGTGGGATGCGTGATACGGGATACGGATACGGATACGGGATACGGGATTTGGGTTCCAGCAAACGGAAACGGATTTTTTAAATTTATATTCTGCGCGGACGAAGTCGCGGGCAAAAGCTAGTACTTAATATACATATACACCCAGACTCGGGACATATAGACATACAGACATGTTCATGCACACAAATGCACGTCCCGGGTCGGAATGGAATCTACGACCTGCAGCGTGAAAGGCGCCATCACGCCAACCACGCCAACGGGCCAGTCATATTTAATTTTCTTTATGTTTTTGTTAAACTACGCTGTGCGTAGATTAGGGCTTTGGGCCTAAGCCCTTATATACGCCTAGGCCTAAGCCTTAGGCGATAGGTATGGGACCTTCTAACATCGCCACTAAATGCATATGAAAGTACATAGGTACTTATAACAAAAACGCATTTTTTGTCTGTCAGTCTGTATGTTTGTTCCTGGAAATCTCCGCATCGGCTGGACCGATCTCGACGGGACTTTCATGGCAGATAGCTGATGTTACACGGAGTAGCTTAGGCTACTTTTATTGCCAAAAAATAATTAGGGTTTCGCGAAAATATAAAAAACCTGCGGGAAATTTCACGCGGGTAATGTTTTTCTGAAGTCGAGGACACAGCTAGTATTTGCATTAATTATCGTCATCAAATTCACTTTCTAGTAAATAATATGCATCAAAATTATTATCTCGACTTCTTATCATTGAATGTATTACTTTAGCAAGTGACAACGCGACTGTAGCCTAGGGGTGAACAGGTTGGGCTAGCAATCAGAAGGTCCCAGGTTCGATCCCCGGTGGGGCATGCACCAATGGATGAATTTTCATCTATGTGCATAATTTACAGTTCGCTGACGGTGAGGGAAAACATCGTGAGGAAACCTACCTATCCCTCGGGATTAGGTAATAGTCAGTTCCTGTATACACGGCGACAAGGTTCACCACCTGTCACGTTGGGTTCTGACTATCTGGTGAAACGTGGGCTTTGAGTTGGTTAATACCTCCACAATGTGGTGGTGTATGGCCACTCAAGCCTCTGACTACCCCCGAATGGGGATAAAAGTCGTGACGTATTACTTTAGCAAGTGCTTCCTAACATTGCGATCACTATTAACATTATTATTGCATTGTCATTATTGCATTGTCTGGGTGTATATGTATATTAAGTATGTATTTACAAATAAAAAGTAGTATATGTAGTAACATCAGTTATCTGATTTCCATAGTACAAGCTCTGCTTAGTTTGGGATCAGGTAGCCGTGTGTAACAGAATGTCCCAGGATATTATTATTATTATTACTAAACTTACCCACCACTATACTAGCGGCACGCTATGATGGCCGGTTTGACATGTTGGAGGGGGAAAGGATAAACCTTATTATAACGGAATAAAATTCATTTTCGCATTCATTTTTTGGCGTTCTTATTTTTTTAAACGGCAAATCTTATTCCTATATAATAAGGTTCATTTTCTCCCCCCACCACATGTCAACCGGTCATCGTAGAATGCCGCTACTATACGTGCACCGAAATTAGTATGTAAAGGTAGTCGCACTGACAGATACCATCACCCCGGACTTTTTGGCGGGAAGTGGAAAAGTGATGTCATTTCTGTTTTAATTTCCTAAACTTTTGTTTCCTTGAATCATAATGGGGCGTCCATAAATTCCGTGAAGCGATTTTGGCGATTTTTCGACCCCTCCCTGAGATGTCGTGAGATTTGGGTCGACCAGCTCCCTCCCGTGAGATTCACAAATCTTCTAATCTAATCTCACGTGAGATTTCCATTCGCTAAAAGCCATATTCGAGGGGAAATATGTTTTACTTAATTTAATCCAGTTTTCTAGCAATTTTACACTGTTTTTTGCGGTAAAAAAATACGTGATATTTACCGAGACCCCTCTCTTCCCCACGTAAGATTAGGTGAGATTTGGCTCGACCCCCTAAATGTCTCACGTAATGTATGGACGACCCCTAATCATTTATTTTTTGTTCTTAAACGTTTCGTCCAATGCGTCTTGCGAACGCAGATTTATGTTTACAAGGTCGTCATAGAGCAAGCTTACAAATCCTAGAATACTCGCTACCATACCATAAAGATCTAAGTTTATATGCTAACAAGCCTTATAAAGTACTGTATACTGTATGGGGCTTGCGTTATTATGGAAATATTTAATTAAGAAGATAAAACCGGTTTCCTGGTCTAATCCATCGTGCAAGAATAACAGGATAATATTATATAATTATTATTAGTTCATGTATTAATTTCATAAGGAAATGTATTTAGTTATACCAAGCAGGTTAGTATATTAAATAAATATGTTTAGTAATTAAAATAGGTACCTATGATAAGCTCGCTTCGTTCGCTCAGGTTTCGCTCGCTCGTGGTGGTAATAGAAATATTATGTCAGGCTTTTTAGAGCTCCAAAGGTTTTTGAAGTCCTTTGGGGGTTGTTTTAGTCAAAATTATGAAACACGAGTTTCATTATTTTTTATGCAAAATATGCATACTAATTTTCAAGTCGATCGTTCAAAAAAAAATTTTTTTTTTTCAGACGACCTTCACATCTTTCTCCATCTTTTGGTGAAAAAAATAATTAAAAACTCCAAGCCGTTTAGAGGATAGAAATTTAAAGACGAAAACAGCTTCATTTTGTTTGATATTTTTTTACACACAGTAAAATAGCACTTTTTCCTACTTAAAATTTAAAGCAGGTTCAATAAATAAAGTGATATTTTTTTAAAAATTTTATCTCACTAGTCTCAGAGGAAATAGCCTCCAATCATGCCTATTTTCGGCGAGCCCTCTCTTAACCACTGGTGTCTATAATAAAGAGAGCTCAGGTTATGTTGGGAATGTTACGCATACGTGCAGACCACGTACCTACTATTGTCATTCTAACGTTATCTTTACTTTAATATTCGTACTAAAGCGATTCGTAGCGACTGTAGCCTAGGGGCGAACACGTTGGGCTACCAATCAGAAGGTCTCAGGTTCGATCCCCGGTGGGGCATGCACCAATGGATGAATTTTCATCAATGTGCATAATTTACAGTTCGCTTACGGTGAGGGAAAACATCGTGAGGAAACCTACCTATCCCCCGGGATTAGGTAATAGTCAGTTCCTGTATACACGGCGACAAGGTTCACCACCTGTCACGTTGGGTTCTGACTATCTGGTGAAACGTGGGCTTTGAGTTGGCTTAATACCTCCACAATGTGGTGGTGTATGGCCACTCAAGCCTCTGACTACCCCCGAGTGGGGATACAAGTCGTGACGTTATATATTTATTTATTATTATTATTAATATTCGTTTACGACGGGATCGACGTCATCACGATATAACTATAAGTTGTTCTACCTACGCCATTTTGGCTGCAGTATAATCCAATAGATCTTGCATTTTTAGGGTTCCATACTCAAAGATCTGTGGTGCCAATGGAACCCTATTACTTTTTTAATTTTATATAAGTACCTACATTGTTTTTTTTTTTAATTTTAGCTTTAGTTTTTTGTTTTCTTTTTAGATTTAATTTTAATTTTAGTTTTTATTTTAACTTTATTTGTTTCTTTTTCATGCAGTCTCACGTCGGCGAACGTTGTACACGCCTGTCATTGGTGTACCTATCAGACCAGTTATTTTTAATTATTTTTGTACCCGTGTATTAATAGGTATACTGTTGGTGTGTCGTTTTTAAATAAATAAATTACTAAGCCTCCGCTGTCCGTCTGTCCGTCCGTCTGTTAGCGGGCTATATCCCACGAACCGTAATAGGTAGAGAGTTGAAATTTTCACAGAATGTGTATTTCTGTGGCCGCTACAACAAGAAATACTAAAATAAAATATAATTTAAAAATATAGGGGTACCTACCACACCACCCATACAATAAACTTTATATTTTTGGCGTTTTTTTGCTTCTAACATTTCTGTGACGTTAATCTTATACAATATGTTAAAAAAACCCTGTCCGACTCGATAACGTATTGTTGGGTATCGAGATTAGATTCCATTTTTGTTATAAAAAAAATATTTTTTTTTAAATTTTTTTAGCATAGTATGTGTCCCACTGCTGGGCAAAGGCCTCCCATATTTTTTTGTAATATAAATACCCCGTTTACACGTCATCACATACTTTGTGGTCTGAGGTGACGCCACACGATCTAACATAATTACTTCCGGTAACGGTGTTGTAATATTTTTAAAATTAGCTACATTTTGTGGGAAAAAGGCAAAAAAAATTGGCACTTTAAATGTTCATTAATATGTTTACTATCATGAATATTTTTTTTTTATTATTTTATTTGGTCATGTGATTGGGGAACCTAATTACCGGTTTCGGCTCGGACAGGGTTTTCTTAACATGTTGTATATTCAACGGTAGTACGGAACCCTTTATGTGCGAGTCCGGTACGCATTTGGCCGGTTTAAATCTTGTGTATTTATTTATATCCATTTAAAAACTTGTCGCCAACAGCGTCATATCATAATGTGTATTTCGGGGAATTAAGATTTCGAAGAATTCTTTGTTATTGTAGAATGATGGTGAACATCAAATGAGGTGGTAGACCCAAGCTGTAGCCAATCGACTGCAGCTCATATACGGGCTGGCTAAACCGGGGTAGTACCACCCTCTCACAGAAGATCGGCGTAAAGCAGCTATTACCTACTGCATTTCGTACGATGAGTGAGAGAGCCGAAAGCTCAACAACTCTACTTTACGCCGATCTTCTGAGGGAGGGTGGTACTACCCCGGTCGAGCCGCCCGTATATGAGCTGCAGTCAATTGACTACAGATTGGCGCTACCACCAACTATTACTATTTATTATTTATTTCAATCCTCCCATACTTTCTCAGATCTCTCTATTTTTAGCTAGGTTCAATGAAAATTCGTTCTGCTTTAAAATTAGACATTTTATATGTTTGCACTAGATTCTAAGAACTATCCCGTGTGGCCTTGCCATCGTTATCGACCGAATTCGGACCAGAGGGCCTACTCTGTTTCAAACGAAAACGAAATTGCGGACGAAATTCGCGTATTTCCTACTTCGTTTCTCATTGATTCCGACATTTCTTACGAACGAAAATTGTTTTACGTTTAGATTCAACGACGACGAAGACGTCAAACAATTTTCGTTCGTAAGAAATGACGGAATCAATGAGAAACGTAGTAGGAAATAAGCGAATTTCGTCCGAAATTTCCTTTTCGAATGAAACAGAGTAGGCCCTCTGGGGGTTACTCCGAAATACGTCGCTGACGGATCGTCCGAAGTACGGATTCGATTTACGATCAAAACAATGTCAAATCGTAGAGAAAAACGAAGGAAGAAATGTCAAATCACGACAATCCGTCAGCCGAAACGTTAGGTTCGTATTTCGGAGTAGGCCAGCTGCTTATCTATTTACGATAGAATGAACAAACTCTAAAAACATGTTTATTGCAATATCGACGGGCCCGTTGGCGTGGTTGGCGTGATGGCTTTCACGCCGCAGGTCGTAGGTTCGATTCCTACCCGGGACATGCATTTGTGTGCATGAACATGTCTGTATGTACCGAGTCTGGGTGTATATGTATATTAAGTATGTATTTACAAACAAAAAGTATATGTAATAATATCAGTTTTCTGGTTTCCATAGTACAAGCTCTGCTTAGTTTGGGATCAGGTAACCGTGTGTAAAAAATGTCCCAGGATATTATTATTATTAATATGTTATGCAATTTCCTCCCATCATATGGTTCCCTGGTACCTGGTGTCAGAGTTATTCAGGCCTACAAGGCTTAACGACTGCTGTCTAGATGACAACAACCGGGACCGACTTTTTACGTGCCCTCCGGAGCACGTAGACGCTCAGGTTAAACGCCACTAATGGTCACCCATCTCTGACTGACCTTGCCGAGCGTTGCTTAACCTCCGATCGTTTAGCCATCAGTGATTGCAGCTTAACGACTGCTGCCTAGATGACAACTGGGACCTACTTTTACGTACCCTCTAAGCACGGTGACGCTCAGTTCAAACGCCACTAATGGTCAACCATCTCTGACTGACCTTGCCAAGCGTTGCTTAACCTCCGATCAGTGATTGCAGCTGGCTATGCGCGCTATAATATTATGCAACTAATAATATTTTTATGATATTTTACTATCTTTGTTTTTAAATTAAACTAAATTATTTGCCGGTTTTTAGACTTTCTTATCTGTTTACGGGCCCGGTTTTTTAAACAAATATGTTTATAAAAATTTTATGTCTACGTGAATGTTGGTATTACATTATGTTCTTGTATGTATCATATGTATTATTAAACTATTTGTTTCCTTCTGCATTGCCTACGTGACTACTGACATAATTATTAATATTTTTATGAAGTAGATAAGTATTATCTTTATTGATAAAACTAATAATAAATAAATATCGCCAGACTAACATGTAGTATGGTCCCAAACTAAGCAACAATTGTACTATGGCTATCTGTTGGGAGTCTGTCTGTATGTTTGTTCCGGGTAATCTCCGAAACGGCTGGACCGATTTTGACGGGACTTTCACTGGCAGATAGCTGATGTTACAAGGAGTAACTTAGGCTACATTTATTTTCGAAAAATAATTAGGGTTCCGCGGGAAACATAAAAAACCGCATGACATACTTAATATGATGACTTATGATACTTTTTGGATTGAATTATGTATTTATTTCTCTTTTTTATTTTGTTCCAGAATGCAAAAATACACGGACAGTTAACAATAAATAATATCAATAATTATGGGTAGTGCTAGAGCGACGAACTCGAAGCCAGCAATGGATAGAAGAACCCTAATGCAATGCTTTAAAGCCTTATTTGCCACAGAGAAATCTAAAGCCGAAAAGAAGGAGACCCGTCAAACGAAAGAGAAAGCGAAGCTAAAGGTCGGAGAAACAGCGCAAAAGAAAGAGACGAAACCAGTTCAGAATGTCAACCCGCTCGCTTCAATTCTGGAGAACTTCCAGAAACTGGAATTGCAAGACACGAAGAAAGCGACGCAAGAGAATGTTGATGAATCTCTGAATTTCACTGTCAAAGTGATTAAAGAGGATAACTTAACCGTTCCCGGGCCGTCGGTTAAGAACGCGCGCAACAATTCACTATCTTCACACGATAGCGGTTTCTTGGACGCTAAGGAAGTGGAGAATGTTGATAAAACGGTGAAGTCGGATAAAGCGGAGAACCTCGATAAACCGGTGAAGTCCGATAAAGTGGTGAAGCTTGATAAATCCGATAAAGATGATCCCGATAAAGTAATGAAGCTTGATAAATCCAATAAAGAATCCGATAAAACTGAAGAAGTTATCGAGGGTTTGGAGAAGTTGGAATTGGACGATGATAAGAAGAAAAAAAAGAAATGGCGGACTGTGGTTGTACCTCGCGGTCCTCTGAGAAACAAAGTTTGCGATTTCTCCTCCTCAATTTCCCCATATCCGGGCCAAGAGTCTGATAGCTATAGACAGGTAAGACCTTTTTATTTTAACTACTTTTTACCCGACTACGGAGGCGTTATGATTTTGACCGGTATGCATGTATGTATGTGCATCTGTTCCCACCTAACTTCCAAACTACTTGTCGTAATTTGACAAATGAGGTATCGTCAGAAGCGGCTTAATGGCGCGCTGGTTATAGGCTATGTGACGTCACATAAAATTGCATATGGCGCCCTCTAGAGGACATAATGTCATGAACTAAAAAAAAAAAATTTTTTAATGAAACCGTGTTGGGTATCAAATGAAAAAGCTTGATGAGCACATTTCAAAAATATATATATTGTTACCTATAACTCCAAAATAATTAAATAAAAAGTAAGTTTAAAAACTAAAACCCGACTACTGAAAAAACGCGCTCTAAAAAGTATTAAACAAGAAAATATTCTCATCTAGAGGATAGCCGTGGTCCGTGTTCATATGCCATTTGGCCCTAAAAGACCTACACGGACCACGGCTATCCTCTCGATGAGAATATTTTCTTGTTTCATACTTTTTAGAGCGCGTTTTTTCCGTAGTCGGGTTTTAGTTATTAAACTTACTTATACAAGGTGGTAAAGCCAAGCTGTAGCCAATTGACTGCAGCGCATAAACGGGCTGGCTCGACCGGGGTAGTACTACTCTCTCGCAAAAATACGCGTAAAGTAGGAATTACATTCACCTATAGGTTACGAAAAGGTTAGAAGAAGCTTTAATGATAGACTGGGTTAGAGGTTATTATGATCGTGATAATAATTATCAAAACGGTGAGGGAAAACATCGTGAGGAAACCTACCTATCCCTCGGGATTAGGTAACAGTCAGTTCCTGTATACACGGCGACAAGGTTCACCACCTGTCACGTTGGGTTCTGACTATCAGGTGAAACGTGGGCTTTGAGTTGGTTAATACCTCCACAATGTGGTGGTGTATGGCCACTCAAGCCTCTGACTACCCCCGAATGGGGATAAAAGTCGTGACGTTACGTTACATTACAATAATTATCAAATAGATAGCCAGCATCAGTCAGTCAAGTATATTTATAAGAGATGCAACGGATATCCGGCCACTATCCGTTACCCGGCCTATCCGGCCACTTTTTATGGTATCTGACCAGGCACCGGATAGTTTAAAAAATTATAAAAGTCATTAGAATCACAGCTTATCTTTATATACCTATAAATTTGACAAGCAAATAAGTACTTAAAACCAAATAAATAAAATAAAAAAAAACGTCACGACTTTTATCCCCATTGGGTAGTTGGAGGCTTGAGTGGGCATACACCACTACATTGTGGAGGTATTAACCAACTCAAAGCCCACGTTTCACCAGATAGTCAGAACCCAACGTGACAGGTGGTGAACCTTGTCGCCGTGTATACAGGAACTGACTATTACCTAATCCCGAGGGATAGGTAGGTTTCCTCACGATGTTTTCCCTCACCGTCAGCGAACTGTAAATTATGCACATAGATGAAAATTCATCCATTGGTGCATGCCCCACCGGGGATCGAACCTGGGGCCTTGTGATCGCTAGCCCAACCTGTTCATCCCTAGACTACAGTCGCTATAAAAATTGATTGAAATCTTTGATATAATTATCGGTGATAATTTTTACTCCCTCGTATATGAAAAATCGATATCCTAATAATTATCACTCCGAACCCTGGTATATGAAATATATGGTGTCAATAGCTACTATAAAGTTTTAAATCTAACAAAAAGCAGTCCTGCATCACTGTTCAACGAGTGATAGTCTTTGTGGAAATTCATTCAAAATACGCATCGGTTATTCTAAGCGAAATAGACGTATCACAAACAATGCTGGAATGATTAATATTCAATGAACGCTGTTGGATTTTTGCCACGAAAAACCCTCAACGCATACGGATAACTGACAATCTGTACATAATGCAATAAATCAAGATGATTTAGCACCCACGCACCATTTAGCGGGTTAGCGAGTAGTTAGCGAGTGTACTAAGAGATGGCGGTAATAATAATAGTATAAAGTTGCCAGCATCAATGACAGCTCAGCGGTCGATGCAGTGTTGCCAACTTAGCGACTGACACTAGTTTAAGTAAGCGTATTTTCGACTTTAAACCTATAACACCCCTCTTTTTTCGACGGCGGTTAATAAATTAATTTAGCTAGACTTACGCAATAACTGTATGTTCCCAAACTAAGCATCGCTTGTACTATGGGTACCATACAATGGACTGGGGGCGATCCCAGTGACACCCAGACCAGGGAAAATTACGAAAAGGCCGTTTCCGAAATTTGCCTCTGGCGGGAATCGAACCCGCAACCACCCGATGCAGTGAGCCGGTGGCGGTAAAGCTAGGGGTTACGACCGCACTAGAACATTGGCTACGTAAACAACGGTGTCCAATAGCGGTCTCTAGGAAACCGCGCCAATTTTTTTACATAGCCAACGTTCTAGTTACGCCGTTATATGGCGGCGCCGCTATTGGAGGAACCAATAGCTTAATAAATAGTTCCTGCACCTGCTGGGGTCAAGCTGCTGTAAGTGTCTCATCACCCGCAGCGGTTGACCCCAGCAGGTGTCTCACATAACATCAAACTTATCTCTAGGGGCCTCTACGTGTGGGACCCATGACCCCACGCAAGGCTTCCAAAGGTCTGGGTATAGCCCGAGTGGACAAAAAAGAGGAACATAATAATTATATAATGTTGCCAGCGTCAGTGACAGCTCCAGTGTTGCCAAGTTAGCGACTTTGTCACTAGATTAAGCGACTTTTTAGGGTTCCGTACCCAAAGAGTGCCAACGGTGCTATTACTAAGCCTACGCTGTTCGTCCGTCCGTCTGTCAGCGGGCTGTATCTCACGAACCTTAATAGGTAGAGAGTTGAAATTTTCACAGAATGAGTATTTCTGTTGCTACAACAACAAATACTAAAAATAAAATAACATTTATTATTTATTTTTATTATTACATTATTATTATTATTAAAATAACATTTAAAAATAAAGGGGGTCCTCGATACCAGAAACTTGATATTTTTGACGTTTTTATTCCACGGTGGTACGGAACCGTTTTATGTGCGAGTCCGACACGCACTTGGCCGGTTTTTTGGTACCTAGGAAGCGGAAAAATGATGTCGCCATTTTTTATTTTATTTTCAATAGTCGTGTTTCCTTGTATTATAATGTGGTGGAATATTAACCATCATTATGTTCTTAAATGTGCATGAGTGTGGAAAAAAGTGTTGAAACATGATTTTCCCCAAGAACTCTCGTAACTTGTCAGTAATGCATCCGCCACTTTATTCAAGGGGGTGGTGGGGCAAAAGCCTCCCTGTATCACATTCAAAATGAAATGTAACGTCACGACTTTTATCCCCATTCGGGGGTAGTCAGAGGCTTGAGTGGCCATACACCACCACATTGTGGAGGTATTAACCAACTCAAAGCCCACGATTCATCTGATAGTCAGAACCCAACGTGACAGGTGGTGAACCTTGTCGCCGTGTATCACCGTGTATACATAGTATATACGTATCTATGTATATACATAGATGAAAATTCATCCTTTGGTGCATGCCCCACCGGGGATCGAACCTGGGACATTCCGATTGCTAGCCCAACCTGTTCACCCCTAGGCTACAGTCGCTCAATAAATAATAATGTATCACATTCAAAAACATGAAAATATATTTACTTGACACTGGCTATATGCGAAAAGCGAAGCCAAAACAAAAAATAAATAGTTCCCCGAAAACAAAGTTTCCCAAACTTTTCCCATTTCTTGAGTCATGTATTAGATGGACTCATCGTCATTTCCCTGCTGACTCAATTGCAGGAATTAGTTCATTTATGATCCAACCTCCATTAGGTCAGGGAAATTATAGGATTTGGTCGACGCAGTTAAACCACAAAAGTAAATCACTACCATTCAATTAGTAATATATAGTACTTTTAGTAATATTCGCCATTACCAGGGCCTCTCTCATATTATATATTATTATTATTATTATTGTATGTTAGTCTGTAAGGTATATATCTATGGGCATATGTGCCTGATAATAAATGAATTATTATTATCTTTTTTGGCGGTCTACATGTTGTAGGGCATATTTTAGTCCTCACAGTGGTTCTCAAAGTGTGATATTCCTAAGGGGGCGCGACAAAATACAAAGGGGTGCACTAGGAGCTAGGTTTTTTAATGATCGTTTTTCTTGTTCGCTATATGAACGAAGTTATGTAAGTAACTACATCAGATCCTATCAGTTCAAATGAGTAAAATTGATATGTCTGAGGGCCTACTCTGTTTCAAACGAAAACGAAATTTCGGACGAAATACGCGTATTTCCTACTACGTTTCTCATTGATTCCGACATTTCTTACGAACGAAAATAGTTTGACGTTTAGATTCGACGACGACGAAGACGTCAAACAATTTTCGTTCGTAAGAAATGTCGGAATCAATGAGAAACGTAGTAGGAAATACGCGGATTTCGTCGGAAATTTCGTTTTCGTTTGAAACAGAATAGGCCCTCTTTTTGTAATCTCATAATAACAGCATTTTACTCAATGCACATGCGGTACTTGTAACAAAAAAGCAATTTTTAAATTTTTTGTCCGATTGTTCCGATTAATCTCCGAAATAGCTGGACCGATTTTGACGGGACTTTCTCTGGCGGATAGATGTTATAAGGAGTTACTAAGGCTACTTTTATTTAAGCAAACATTAACAATCATTTTTTTAATTCCACACGAACGGAATCGCGGGCACACCTTGTATAATATAAATATAATATAGCGTATGAGGAAATAGATAATAATCATTAGACTTACTCGTAGGTATTTTCCCGACATACGTCATAGAGTGCAATTATATTCTACCATTTTATACTTTGGAGCAAAAGTGACGTCAATATGTGTAACAGTATTGCCAGGGGCGGATTTCTCTATAAGCCAAATAGGCCCGGGCCTAGGGCGGAAAAAAATCAGGGGCGGCAGAACTTGACGAAATTCAATATACTCACAAATAAAAACGGTTTTCATCAGTATATAAGACAGTGATTGAGATAATTTTATCATTTACAGACTTTCGTTATTTTTTAATTTTAATATTCATACAATATTATCATACAAATGTTCGTGCTTTACACCTGTAAACGGTTACCTGTTACTCCCTGTTTACTCCCTAGTAGGGGGGCGGTAATCTTCCATAGGCCTAGTACAGCGTATCAAATCCATCCCTGAGTAGTTCAGTATTTTTTTTAATTGCCAAGTATGGCACACTGGCAGACGGTCCACCTGATGGTAAGTGGAAGCCGCCGCCCAGGATATCTGCAACTTAAGGGGAGCAGACGCGGCGCCGACCTTTTAGGGACCTGTAAACAACCCCATGTACACATAATAATAATAATAAGGGCAGCTTGTGGCGAGCTGTTGGTGAGTAGCGACACCACGGACCCGATTACCCCAGAGAGTCGGTCAGGGCCCCCACCTCGGCGTGTCTTCGTCGGCCGAGTGGAAACCGACGGGGCCCGCAGGACTCTCAGCTCTGGCTTGCCTTAGTTGGCCGTCCAGAGAGGGGTCGTTAGAGCTATATGCTCCAGGGGTGGAAGTGTTAAAGGGCATAACGCCGCGAGTAACTTCGGAGAAAGCGCAGCACACCTCTCTACACCCCTGAGCCGCCCACACCAGTGTTGCCCCTAGCCGTCTTTACGATGGCAATTTTAGGGGCCCACCTAGTGAGCGGCAAGTCACCACCTGCCAACGATAATTAGTTATACACTGATTATGGCAGGTGTCCGAACCCATCCCATAGCCCAATCCCCAGTCCATCCAAACCTCATGTAATTGACCCAACTTTTCTTTCCACAGATTTGCAATAGTTCCTGCATCTGCTGGGGTCAAGCTGTTGTATTTGTCTTATCTGCAGCGGTTGACCCCAGCAGGTGCCTTACATAACATCAAACTTGTCTCAAGGGGCCTCTACGTGTTGGACCCATGTCCCCACGCAAGCCTTCCAAAGGTCCGGGTATAGCCCGAGTGGTTTTAACGAGATACATAATAATAATAATAATATCCTGGGACATTTTTTTTTTACACGCGGCTACCTGATCCCAAACTAAGCAGAGCTTGTACTATGGAAACCAGATAACTGATATTACTACATATACTACTCTTTTATTTGTAAACTAGCTTTTGCCCGCGACTTCGTCCGCGTAGACTTCAAAATAAAAAAAAACCGGGCAAATGACTTAAGACTTTTTAGTACTTTTTAGTGCGCCAGGGTTTTTTAAGTCAGTATTTGCTTTTTTATAAAAATAATTTTATTTCACGATTTTTATTGAAGCCATACAAACTTAATCACGGTACCTAATTCGGTGAATGCGTGTTTTGGTAGGTAGGTATATAGAGCCAAAATCCCAAATCCCCCTCCCCTTCTCCACCCCTTTTCCTCCCCTCTCTTCCTTCTGCTCCCTCCCCCTCCCTCCCCCTCCCTCCCCCTCCATTTCCCTTTCCCTTTCCCCTCCCCCTACCACTTCCCCCTACCTTACGTCTTCCCCTTCCTCCCTCACCTACCCTATGCATACTAAGTTTCAAGTCAATCGGGTACAAACATATTTTTCTGCCGTACTTTTCTACCTTTAGTTTACCCCTTTTGGGTGTTGATTTACGAAATGATTTTTATGGGATCAAACTGAAGTAGCCTACTACCTACCATATTCAGCTCAGCTTATACCCCATTTATTTAAAATGAATAATCATAACCAATCTCGAGATATGGATGACTAAACATTCGCTGACCCCGCTCTCCCCTTTTCCTTCAAAATATTAAAAACGCTGAAACCCCAGTCTGATTATTTAAAATGAACAATCATAACCAATTTCGAGATATGGATGACTAAACATTCGCTGACCCCGCTCTCCCCTTTTCCTTCAAAATATTGAAAACGCCGAAACCCAGTTTGATTATTTAAAATGAACAATCATAACCAATTTCGAGATATGGATGACTAAACATTCGCTGACCCCGCTCTCCCCTTTTCCTTCAAAATATTAAAAACGCTGAAACCCCAGTCTGATTATTTAAAATGAACAATCATAACCAATTTCGAGATATGGATGACTAAAAATTCGCTGACCCCGCTCTCCCCTTTTCCTTCAAAATATTAAAAACGCTGAAACCCCAGTCTGATTATTTAAAATGAACAATCATAACCAATCTCGAGATATGGATGACTAAACATTCGCTGACCCCGCTCTCCCCTTTTCCTTCAAAATATTAAAAACCTGAAACCCCAGTCTGATTATTTAAAATGAACAATCATAACCAAACTTGAGATATGGATGACTAAACATGCGCTGACCCCGCTCTCCCCTTTCTCGTCAAAATGATTAAAAATACGGAAACCCCAGTCTGATCAATTCAAATAAGCAATCATAACCAATATCGAGATATGGATGACTTATTAAAACATCCCTTGACCCCGTTTTCCCCTTTCCCGTCAAAATAACAAAACTCGACCACCCCTATACAAACTTTCACTCCACATTTCACCCCTTAGGGGTTGAATTTCCAAAAACACGAAAGAAATCTAAACACAAACTTTCATTCCCCTATTTCACCCCCTTAGGGGTTGAATTTTCAAAAACCCTGAAATTACTCTTTTTATTTTTGAAAATACACCTAATCACCAATTTAAGTAATTCTAACTTCAAAAATGACGGAACTTCCATACAAACTTTTATCCCCTATTTTACCCCTTAGGGGTCGAATTTTCAAAAAACCCTGAAACCCATATTTATTTATTTTTCAAAAGACACCTAATCAGCAATTTTCATAATTCTAACTTCAAAAATGACGAACTTCCATACAAACTTTCATCCCTTATTTTACCCCCTTAGGGGTTGAATTTCAAAAAACCCTTTCTTAGTACACCTCTACACATCAAGACAAACCCACCCTCCAAATTTCAAGTCTCTACGATCAGCGGTTTAGGCTGTGCGTTGTCTGTCAGTCAGTCAGTCAGTCAGTCAGTCAGTCAATCAGGACTTTGATTCTTATATATTTAGATACATACTTTATATACATACACACCCAGACTCGGGACATACAGACATGTTCATGCACACAATGCATGTCCCGGGTCATCGAACCTACGACCTGCAGCGTGAAAGGCGCCATCACGCCAACGCCAACGGGCCCCTCAAAAACATGAACCCTATGAATCTGTTACTAATAACCATTGTCTTTCGCAGATACATCAAATAAACAAACGTACACTAACCGGCGGACAAGTGATAGTAAACCAACAAATAGAAGACTCCACCGAGTTCCATCTGGCTTTAAAACAAGTCGAGAACCAATCTCAAGTCTACCAGACCGCCCAAGAAAGCCAAGAATACTTACAAGTCGTTTTAGAGTACATCAGCGAAGAAACGAAAACGTCCACTCGAAACCCACAAGAAGTGCAAGACCAAGACGCATTCTTGAACAATCTGCTGGAGCAGACGCTAACAAACTTCTCTGACCAAGAATTCAATCAAATACTTAACAACGAATACATCTCCAATGACAGTATCAAGCTTAACAATGACGAGTGCATCTCTGACAGTATCAATAGCAACTGCATATACCCGACGCCGCCGCACGACAGCATATCCAGCCCTGGGGAATCTCCATCTTTTTACACGTCCAATTACGACTCAACTCTCTCACCAGCACTCTCGTCCTCGCCAGTATACAACGCAGATTACGAGAACTATCAAGAGATCCCGCACTTCGAAGAAGAGAAAGAGACGAAAAGAGAAAGAAAGAACTCCATCTCTTCTATGACGATGAAACAGTTTAAGGATATGCAGAAAGAGATAGCCTATAACTTGTCTAAGAGGGAATGCTGTCAGTTGACCAGGAAGAGTTGTAAGGAGATATTTCAGGAGCATTTACAGAAGTTGGAAGAGATTGAAAGGAAGAATTTGTGCTTCAAAGTCGCTAAGCTGGATTTGAAGACTGCGTTTGGGTAAGTTTAAATAGATTTAAATATCGCCAGAATTCCACACCAACTGTATGGTCCCGAACTAAGCAACGCTTGTACTATGGGTACCGTACAATGGTCTGGGGGCGATCCCAGTGACACCCAGACCAGGGCAAATTACGAAAGTGAAAATCTATTTTTTCGGTATGGATATTGCACAGACTAAACAAGACGCCAGTCAGTTCCTGTATACACGGCGACAAGGTTCACCACCTGTCACGTTGGGTTCTGACTATCTGGTGAAACGTGGGCTTTGAGTTGGCTTAATACCTCCACAATGTGGTGGTGTATGGCCACTCAAGCCTCTGACTACCCCCCGAATGGGGATCAAAGTCGTGACGTTATATTTATTTATTTTTTATTAAACAAGACGCCTCTTGGGCCACCGCAGACTTGCTACTTTTAGCATCGGCGATCGGCGACTGAATCGCTTTTCAGAAGCTAGATGCAGCGACTGAACGCTACCCGCACACTTGCGGATGCCGGTCGCAGTGATTTTTCATGTTGACTACAGGCTACCGGATCAGCATCGGAGCAGTCGCTGCGTCCGATCGCAGGAAGTCGCAAAATCGCGATACTGCATTGATCCAATCCCAAAATCGCGCGACTTTGATACTGCGATCGAACGCAGAGAGTTACCAAAACGCGATGCAGCATCGATGCAGTCGCAAAATCGCCGATCGCCGATGCGAAAAGTAGCAAGTCTGTGATTGCCCTTATGTCAGCTATGGTATGAGAATGCAATCGTTACACCTTGTGGAAACCAGGGACAATTTCCATGCGTACAGGTGCTTCTTCCGTACCTATTATTGAAATCAAGTATAACTAGCTCACGAGTTTAGATCCAAATAGTCTAATTTATATCCGTGGTGCGTTACAAAAGGTCTTCCACCAGTTGTAACAGTCTTATTTCTGTGGCTAGCCTATACTGTTATTTTTGTCTCCCGCTTTGCAACGGAGGGAAGTGGATAATCTTCTTCCAACTCCTATCCTTTCTTTTGATTAAATTCGTGCGGGTTCCAAGACAACTTAGCTTGTCCCCGGGACTCGTCGAGGGTCAAACCTCGGCGTCATCGTTGGACACTGTCGATCCTGGCACACAGGAGTCACAGTGGTGGGAGTGTGGCGGGCCTAGTCCCATAATAATAATAATAATATCCAGGGATTTTTTTTTACACACGGCTACCTGATCCCAAACTAAGCAGAGCTTGTACTATGGAAACCAGATAACTGATATTACTACATATACTACTTTTTTATTTGTAAATACATAGGTACTTAATATACATATACACCCAGACTCGGGACATACAGACATGTTCATGCACACAAATGCATGTCCCGGGTAGGAATCGAACCTACAACCTGCAGCGTGAAAGGCGCCACCGCGCCAACCACGCCAACGGGCCCGTCAAACAAACATGCATAAATTTTATTTAAAACTTCTAATAAATCCAAAAGTGGTCCAACCTTAAGCGAAAATGATTCATTATTTTAGTTTTCCTCCATATAACATGTGCATATATCTTGTTATTTATTAAAACAAGGAAAATATAACTTTAATTCATGCATATATAAGGTTATGATAGTAATTTGTATGTAGTACAAACATAAACCTTAATACATGTGAAATACGTTTTAATTTTATGTACCTACAATATATTGCACTTACCTTATGTATTTTAAAATAATTGTTTAGAATATAGAGTTTTAACTTATTCCCCTAACGTTATAAGGTTTTTTTAATTTAATATGTAAAATCAGTAAAAATAAATAAAATTAAAGTGTCTATTTGTTATGTCAAAATAACAACTGTTAACCAAATGGATATAAAAGTATATACGGTACTAAAACCAAAACACAAACTTTAAATTTGTTGTCTGTCTGTCTGGATGTTTGTTCCGGGTAATCTCCGAAATGGCTGGACCGATTTTCACGGGACTTATAGTTGCAGATAACTGTTGTTATAAGTAGTAACTTAGGATACTTTTATTTTATAAAAATATTTAGGGTTCCGGGTAAATAATAAAAAAAAACATTAAGGTCCAATTTAGTTGTCCGGGTAAAAAATTAAAAAAATCATTAAGTTCCAATCTTCTAAAATTTACGCGCACGAAGTCGCGAGCTAGGCTAGTTATATAATAAAAATAAATTTCCGTGTGTTAGTCTCGCAAATACTCGAAAAAGGCTCGACCGATTTGAATATTTTTTTTGTTTGGTCCGCCTCAGTCATCGATCGCCTCAATACTGGTTTAAGAATAAAAAAACATCAGGAAAAACCCAAAGAAACAGCCGAAAAATCAAAAAAATCTAAATCGGCAATTTCGTATGGGATGTATCTTCGGATTGCTTAGTAATTTCGGTGGTACGATGTTCACCCTGCATCATTGTAATAAACTAATATCGGAGGTTAAGCAACGCTTGGCAAGGTCAGTCAGAGATGGGCGACTATTTAGACTATTTAGTGGCATTTGAACTGAGCGTCTCCGTGCTTCGGAGGGCATGTAAAAAGTCGGTCCCGGTTGTCATCTAGGCCTTCGGGCAGCTTGAACAACTCTGACACCAGCCCTAAAGTGACTCCGACTACAAGCGTTTCTACAAATCGCTACGCTTCACGTATGGAAATGACATAAGTCACGTGATCTACCTATCGACTTGTAATGTAATTTCCATACATTTAGCGCCCTATCGCACGAGGCAACCATGGTTCCGCCACCAGCGGGTGATTCGGTAGCCGACACCGAATTGGTTCCGCTACCAAGCGGACACCAGGTGCGATACCCTCCATACAGCTCTATACATTTGTTGGTGGAGCGACTGGTTTCGCTACCACTGGTGTCCTCGTGCGATAGGGCGATTAAGCGTAGCGTTTTGTAGAAACGCTTGTAGACGCCACTTGGCTAGGGGTGCAGGTACCAGGGAATCATACGATAAGAAGAAGTAGATAATATAATGAAGTGTATTGTTGGTCGTCTTGAAAAAAGGCCATGGGGCTTACCACAAGCTCCCATTGCGACTCAATTACAGGAACGTATTAACGTTTCAGCGACTTTTTGTGCAATAACGTACCTTATTGTCATGACAATAAGAAACGCCATTAAAACTTCGTTAAAACGTTCCTATAATTGAATCGCAATAAGAGCTTGTGGTAAGCCCCCAGGTCAAGAGTACCCTAAACCGAAGAGCATGTATGAAGGGAATAATGAAAGTGGACGAAGCGAAACAAGTATGTAAGGATCGTAGCAAGTGGAAAGAAGTGGTCTCTGCCTACCCCTACGGGAAACAGGCGTGATTATATGTATGTATGTATTGTTGGCAAGAAGATAATCTTGTATATTGTCAACAGGGTGCTCCATCTTATACTGCTGAGTCTGTCCCGAGGGTCGGAACAGGAAGACCTCCAGTACGCACTCTTCGGGCTGGTCTGCGGCCGGATCCTCACTCAAGACCCTTCGCTGTTCGTCGGCGATGGTGAGACCTTTAGGTCCTTTGTCCACAGCACAACGCGACTCGAGGGCAGAGTTGGGCAAAATTTAATTGCAATTAAGTAATTGCAAATTGCATGTGGTGTCACAATTAACAATTAATTTTGATTTGTTTCCAATCGCGAACAAATCACAATTAATTGTTAATTGTTACACCACCTGCGATTTGCAATTACTTAATTGCAAATCAATGGAAACTAGTATGTAACATAGAAGAAGATCAAGAATTCTCATCTATGTGCATAATTTACAGTTCGCTGACGGTGAGGGAAAACATCGTGAGGAAACCTACCTATCCCTCGGGATTAGGTAATAGTCAGTTCCTGTATACACGGCGACAAGGTTCACCACCTGTCACGTTGGGTTCTGACTATCTGGTGAAGCGTGGGCTTTGAGTTGGTTAATACCTCCACAATGTGGTGGTGTATGGCCACTCAAGCCTCTGACTACTCCCGAATGGGGATAAAAGTCGTGACGGTACTGAAGAGCGGTCGTCTAATCATTGTACATCTCTCTCTAACAGCTGGTCTGGGCGTGCTGAAGTCGGCGGCGCTGCGTTGCCCGCACCGCTCGCTCTTCACGCGGTACCTCGTGCAGTGCGTGCGCGCCGCTCTGCGCGCCGACCCCGCGCTCGCGCGCGACAAGAACGCCGTCTTCCACGAGGTGAGCACGCACACACACATACACGTCACACACACACACACACACAACACACACACATACACGTCACACACATACACGTCACACACACATACACACACACAACACACACACATCCAGACACACACACACGCACACAGACCCGCACACACACACACACACACACAGACTCACACCCATCCACACACACACACAGACACACACTCCTCCCCACACTCCTCCCCACACACCTCACGTCCTCACGTACACACACGTGACGGTCAAATATAGGTAATTTTTCATATACATTTAGTAAAAAGCTGTTATTTTACCATATAGAAATGTACTGTTGCGGTCTCCTTCACACGCCGACGTCACTATAGTAACATTGTGACGCGACGTACGTGTGACGCTGTAAGCGGCAGATGGCATTTAATAGGAGACCACGGCATAAAAGGGCTAATATTATTATTTATGATTGTGTTGTGTTGTGTCAGACGGACGCGCTGGGCGACACGCTGGCGGCGGCGTGCGCGCGCGCCGGCGACGCGTGCGCCGACGTGCTGGCCGAGCTGGTGCGCGCCGACCCGCACCAGCCGCCGCTCTTCAACACGCACCACACCAACGCTGATGGTATGTACCGGACCACCACATTACCACACCACAACACCACCACACACTACACCACCACACACTACACCACCACACCAACGCTGATGGTATGTACCAGACCACCACATTACCACACCACAACACCACACCAACGCTGACGGTATGTACCAGACCACCACATAACCACACCACAACACCACACCAACGCTGACGGTATGTACCAGACCACCACATAACCACACCACAACACCACACCAACGCTGACGGTATGTACCAGACCACCATTCACATTCATCATCATCATCATTTCAACCAAAAGACGTCCACTGTTGGCCATAGTCCTCCCCAAGGTTTTCCACAACGCCCGGTCCTGTGCTGCTTGCATCCAGCGGTTTCCCGCGACCTTCACTAGATCGTCGGTCCACCTTGAGGGGGGCTACCCACATTGCGTCTTCCGGTACGTGGTCGCCACTCAAGAACCTTTCTGCCCCATTGACATTAGAGGCCATCCATAAATCACGTCACACGAATTTAATTATTTTTATCGACAAAATGAACAAAAAAAAATACACAATCTAAACCACTATACAGGGTGAATTAGAAATCATAGGCATCCTTTTAAACGGTGATTCTACACATTATTGAGAATATTTAGGGAATATTAATCAACAAATCAATTCATATTTTTTCGCCCAGGTAAGGTTATAACAGTTAACTGGTTTGCTTATTTGCCTTCTCGAGCGATATTCTTTTATCAATCGATTTTTTTTATTTACTATCCCAAAATATTCTGTCTCATGTGTAGTCATAGTTTAAAAGGATGCCCATGATTTCAAATTCACCATGTATATGGTGTTGTTCCGTTGAGCAGGGTACACGTTGCACGTATTGTTGTGTTGCAGGGTACACAGCGTTGCATGTATTGTTATGTTGCAGGTTACACAGCGTTGCACGTGGCGTGCAGCGAGCACAGCGCGGGCGCGCCGCGCCTGCGCACCGTGCACGTGCTGCTCGAACACGCCGCCGCCGATCTATGGAAGGGGGTCAGTACCATATACAGGGTTATTGGAAAAACACCAACAACCTTGCAGGACTGTATTACTGAATCAATAAATTCGTCTGTCATTACTTCCCAAAATTCGTTCCTTATGAGCGACACTATCGATAGGTGTCATAATACAGTGTGTGTTTTTTTTTTGTTTCAAAATCAATGGGTTCGATTCCTGGCTACGATTATTGATATTTCAAAAATCCAATGATGCAGTTTTAGTTTTCATGAAAATCGGCCCCGAGACTCCTTTGAGTACTTTTCGCTATTCCTCATAGTTTCGGATTTGGCCATCCACGCACACTTGAAAAATTCACCCTGTATAAAGATTATTATTTTGTTAATATTACATATGTATTTTATCTGCTCAGTGCTTGTGTTCTAGCGACATGTATTCGTTAATAATATAGTACACGTGTGTAGGACGTGAAGGGCGGCGACTCCGCCCTACACCTAGCAGTGAACTCGGCGACATGCGACCTGCAGCTGGTACTGCTGCTGTTCAAGCACGTCGACCGCAAGCTCTGGAAGAACCTCGCCCACTGCCAAAACATGAGGTACACATCCACATCACCACTATCACATTTTATCATATCACTAAGATAGCAAACAGCCCACTAACATGAGGTACAGTACCACACCACCACTATCACATTTTATCATATCACTAAGATAGCAAACAGCCCACTAATATGAGGTACAGTACCACACCACTATCACATTTTATCATATCACTAAGATAGCAAACAGCCCACTAACATGAGGTACACCACACCACCATTATCACATTTTATCATATCACTAAGATAGCAAACAGTCCACTAACATGAGGTACAGTACCACACCACTATCACATTTTATCATATCACTAAGATAGCAAACAGCCCACTAACACGAGGTACACCACACCACCACTATCACATTTTATCATTTCACTAAGATAGCAAACAGCCCACTAACATGAGGTACAGTACCACACCACCACTACCACATTTTATCATATCACTAAGATAGCAAACAAGCGTACGGCCCGCCTGATGTTAAGCAGTTACCGAAGCCTATAGATGCTTGCAATTGAAACATTGACGAAAAAGTTACGCAATCGATCTGCTGGTCTGGGTGTCACTGGGATCGCCCCCAGTCCATTGTATGGTAGCCATAGTACAAGCGTTGCTTAGTTTGGGACCATACAGTTGGTAAGTCTGGCGATAGTTATTTATTATTAATTTGTTATATTATTATTATTATTTTTCAGCTCTGTCACTCCAATAGAGTACGCTCGATCCGCCACGAAATCGACAACAAGACAAAACTACCCGCAAGAAGTGTTGGACTTCCTCAAGAAGTGTCGTTGATAACAATATAACAACCTAACAATATAACAACTTAACAATATAACAGCATATCAAAATCTATACAAAAAATAGCAGGGTTCAGAACGCGTGCCGCGCGAGGCAGCTTTGCCTCGCGACAGGGCGCGCCGGAGCCAAATGCCCGCCCTGCCTCGCCTAGTTTGGCCTAGTCGTGAGACAGAACGATAATGTTGATAATGTCAGCTATAACCTTCTCTGTCTAGAGTATAAGTTGGTTTGCCTTTTGGCTCGCCCGAGCATGTTACTGAGGTTGCCGCACGTGCCTCGCGGGGCATGCGAGCCTTCTGGACTCAGTTTCATAAATTTAAGTGTCTGTCTGTAATGTCAAAATAACAGCTTCTTACTAAATACATATTAAAGTATACGGCACTTTAACAATCTATTTTTAAAATGTTTGTCTGTCTGTTCCGGCTAATCGCCGAAACGGCTGGACCGATTTTGACGGGACTTTCATTGGCAGATAGCTGATGCTATGAGGAGCCTAGGCTAATTTTATACTAGCAAACATTTACAAATATTTTTTTTGTTATATTCAACGCGTATGAATTCGCGGGAACAGTTAGTTTGTTATATATAACAATAACATTGAAATAACCTCCACAGACTAATAATACAAGACGCCTCTTACGTCCAATATCATAATATCAATAAATATAATAAAAAAAACTGCAAAAAAAAAAATACATTTGTAAATATCATCTTACTTTTATACTTAAGTAGTAATATTCTTATGGTTGTGTAATGTACGGTAACCTGCACGTTTGTGGTGACATAACCAATATAAGCTGAGCTCTTTAATTAATCAATCATTGATGTATTATTTTAGTAGATATGGTACCTAAACACTGCAATGACTAGACTTGTTAACGCACTTGCAATTCGACAATGCAAAATATTAAATAAGAAAACGCTAAGAAATGTGTAATATTATTTTTATATTGCAATTTTTTTAACAATCATTTAGTTTTTTACATTTTATTTTTAAAATGTCCGATTCTAGAGAAATTGCATATATTTTTCCACTATTGTGGGTTTTATGTTTTATTTTATTAATGTAACGTCACGACTTTTATCCCCATTCGGGGGTAGTCAGAGGCTTGAGTGGCCATACACCACCACATTGTGGAGGTATTAATCAACTCAAAGCCCACGTTTCACCAGATAGTCAGAACCCAACGTGACAGGTGGTGAACCTTGTCGCCGTCGTCATTTATTTTATATTTGTATACTAGCTGTGCCCGCGACTCCGTCCGCGTCCAGTCGGTGAAGCCCTTAAATATAATTTTGTCTGTCATCTATCTGTACCAGTCTATACCAGTAAGGTGGTAGAGTCTGACCACTAAGGTGGAGATCGGCATTCAAGTAGCTAATTTACCTTCGTTTCGTATGATGAGGGAGAGAGCCGGAAGCGCAACCCAGCCACCTCCCCGTCCCCACCCACTAACCCCACTCCCCTTTAGGTTGGAAACGTGCTTCCGATGCCTTTGGTTGTAAGCATCTATAGGGTACGGTAACTGCTTAACAACAGGTGGGCCGTACGCTTGCCTGGCGCCTTAGATGTATAACAAAAGTTTGACTTTATTTGTCTGTGTGTATCAGTTTAGCTGTAAGTATCTGTCCGTCTGAATCGGTCTGTCTGTAATCTATCGGTAGGTGAGTATCTCTGTCTGTACCAGTCTATCTGTATCCGTCTATCTATATCTGTAGTTACTCACAGTATCACGACTGAGCGGTTGGACTCCAGAGCTCAATGTTTAAGTTTGTACTTGAACCAATACCCATGTTCCCTATTTAAAATGAGTGAGTGCTCCAGGCTCACGGCTTAGGTAAGAGTCACTTCGCAACATCGTGCTTAAAAAGTTGGAGTCCGGAGTTTATCGTGTAAGTCAATTGTCAAAGCGTTTATTTTGTTTAGGCCTAGGAGGGCACTTATAAGTAGTCATTTTACATGTTTTCCTTAAATTCTAGCGTCGGATCGGAAACGCGACCTCGCCTGAGAAGTTTCTACTTGATACCCACATTGCTAATTCAAAGTTAGCAGGTCCTCCAGATTTATGTTTTAAGCAGGCAGTTACCCAGCAGCATCATTCCTGAGGGGTTGGAGTTCAGAGTTCAATGTCTATGTTTCTATTACTACTTAATTCAAAATCAGCAGGTCCTCTAGACTTACTTCTTAGGTAGGTAGCTTGCCTACGGCATTAGTACTGTGGAGATGAATTCCAGAGTTAACGTCTAAGATTCCGCGTGATACAAAGACCCGCTTAATGTTTTTTATACGTAATTAGGAATAAAAAAAGTAAATTTCTTGAAGCAAGGAAGATATTAAATTTTGACATGTGGTGCAAGGCAGGTATTGTCTGATTTTAAGTATAGCGACATCTAGTTAAGAAAAACGAAACTTAAGATTGTAGAACGCAGCAATAAAATATTTATTATTATTATTAAAATTAAGATTATCTATTCCAAATAGTGTCGGATCACACACAACGTAGGGCTCCGTAGGGCTCCGCTCTAAATAGACGTATTTCAATAACTAAAACTTATTTTTTTCTATAATTTCTGGGTGGTCATAAAAATTTACAACCTAATATTTTAGAAAAAAATATCCTAGATGTTAAGTTGGACTATTAGTCATATCCATGCCAAATTTCATTGAAATCAATCCATTGGATTCGAAGTTGTGCGTGTTCGAATATTTAGGTAGTTTTTGAATGTTTTTGTGGCAACCCTAAACTTTACCGAAAAAAAAAATATGCTAGATGTTAAGTTAGACTATTAGTCTTATCCATGCCAAATTTCATTGAAATTAATCCGGTGGATTCAAAGTTGTGCTCTTTCGAACATTTAGAATTTTTAAGTAGTTTTTTGAATTTTCTGTGGCAACCCTAAACATTTTCGAAAAAAAAAGTATCCTAGATGTTAAGTTAGACTATTAGTCATATCCATGCTAAATTTCATTGAAATCCATCCGGTGGATTCGAAGTTGTGCTCTTTCGAAAATCTGAGCAAACATACAAACATACAAACATACCCACAGACAAAAATTCTAAAAATGATAAAAATGAATTCTGCTGGTCAATCTAAGTCCCCCCCACTATTTTTTTTCCAAATATTTCGAATGTACAGACGCGACCAATTTTACATTCTTATTATATGTATAGATTGTAATTATGGGAACATTCCTGAAATAAATGAATTATTATTATAATATTATTATTAATGCATTATTAACCGGATGATGAGCCATAGTTGCAGTACCGACACGCTTACGTTATTTTGCAACTGGGTCATACTGTGTCCATCGATTGATAGATAGATAGATTGATAGATAATTATTAATTCTCAACTAGGAAAAAAAACAAACATTGTACTCTGTTTAGTAGGATTAACTATTTTGGACAGTCACGTGACTACTTGGTAACGTCGTTGGTGTCAATAATTAAGCTCAAAATATGCTGGATATGTTACCATACACGTGCAGGTGACGTACATAGTTGTTGTTACGTGAAAATGGCATTTATGGCGTATGCTATATTAAATTGAAATACCTATTGTTGTCATTATCATGAGGCCCGTATTAATAAATCGATCTCAAGATTGAGATCGAACTTAAGATGCTGTTTTTGACAGATGTTCCGTACATTAAACGTCAAAGTTGCGTCTTATGATCGATCTCAACTTTGAGTTCGATTTATTAATACGGGCTTGAGAAATACAGCGATATGTTTAGGGCCTGTTTTAGAGTCGTCAGATGACGTTTGCAGAAATTGACGTTTGACAGTTTTCCCATAGAATAGCTGTCAAACGTCAAATTTATTTGGTAGATAAAAATTATCTGATGATTCTGAAAAAGGCACTAATTTTAGTGTTTGTGAACACAGAATAAAATAATTATTTACGTGATCTCTCTATTAATGTTTGTATCTTATTTTAATTTGCGTATAATTGATCTGATATCAGAGTTGGGCAAAAATTTATTACAATTAAATTTAAATGTCACAATAATACATTGCAATTAAATTTGATTGTCACAATTAATTAAAAATTAATTGTTAATTGTGACACTAAATTCAATTGCAATTAATAAATATTTGCCCAACACTGTCTGATAAACATTGTCATTATATAAGTTAAGAATACTTATAGGCATCATACTGCTAACTTCCTCTTAATGCAAGGGGGATTCGCACGACATGCAATGTGCCTTCATTGTAGTTTCGTTATATTAATGCTACGTTGTTAAAATTCATTAATAATGTTATAAAATTACCCACCATTTTCGTTTCATTTTTAAATATAAAATTGAATGACAAATTTTCGTTAAATTATTACGAAATTAGTCAAAAGTTTTGTGGATGTAACATTAGAAACTATACGGTCCCAAGTTGTAAAGCTTGTATTCTATTGGTCCCAGTCGCACCCAGACTGGGGCAAATTATATACTTACCTAATTTTGTTAAAATTCCAGTGAGCTTATACCATCTACAAAATTTATCAATTGTGTTGTCTTACGAAATTTATTTCAAAATATCTCGTACATATTACTTAGAATAAGTTTTGCATTGTAAATAACATACTAAGTATTTGAATATTTTTTATCCTTGAGATAAATCATTATGCGTAGTTACGTCGAAATGTACTAAGAATCAGTTGGGACACGATCAGTTATTTTTTGAATTACAAAAGATTTATTTAAATATTGGGTCATGGAGAAACGTTTACCAGAGATGATTTTCATTTTATTTAGCAATGAAGACAGTCAAAAACTTTGAGAAATAACTGCTTTTTAGAATGTTTTGTTTCGTGAAAGGTTGTTGAGTGGCGACCACGTACCGGAAGACAGCGTGGGTAGTCCCCCTACTAGGTGGACCGACGACCTAGTGAAGGTCGCGGGAAGCCGCTGGATGCGATCAGCACAGGACCGGTCGTTGTGGAAAACCTTGGAGGCCTATGTCCAACAGTGGACGTCTTTTGGCTGACATTGATGATGAGAATGTTTAGAAGTAATATTTGTTACTTTTAAAAGTCTATTTTAGAACATTAATATTAAGTTTTACATGTTATTTCGATATACATCATACCTATATCATGAGAACCATTATATACTTATATTTCTGTTTCGATAAAATAAAGATTTTGTTAAATTGTATTTTTGTTTTATTTTCAGTTTTTTTCCACAAAATTTAGTTTTTTTTGTAACTGCAAGGTTGGTAGTTGTGGCCACTATTATAAATCTAAAAGTACAGTTGAGGGTCTCGAGAGATCTCCTACTACTCGATGACTATTTGGAATAATACTGTTGTAAAAAATATTTCCAGTATCTTACAGGGTTGTTACGAAAAAATCATCTTGTTTTAAACATTTAAAAACAATGATTTTTTATCCTTCTGTTTTAAATCTATGTTTTAAACACGTTTTAAACAGTTTTCATTTAACATTTCCTGATTTTTTTTTATGCAACTCAGGTACCTTATTAAAAAAAACCCTCAGAAAAAGAATACCGAGGTTGGTATGTCAACAAATATAAGGTTTTCGGGATAGCAGTGAATAAAACTACAAATCTAAAGAGTGCCAACTTGTTTTTATTCTCTTGGATTCGAGATTTTGTTTTTCATATCACGACTCAACGCGTGCCACAAATACAATTTTTAATACAAAACGCACGCTATACAAACATTCACACCAACTGACGTATTCATTATATTAAATGCAGACATTGGATTATTGACTATTTCTATCTTTAATACGATTAATAAATGCATCTCAGAGTTGAGATCGATCTTAAGGCGTTGTTTTTTGACAGATGTTCCATACATTAAACGTCAAAATGCATCTTAAGAACAATCTCAACTTTGAGACGCATTTATTATTACGAGCCCTAAATACCACTTGTTTGACATTTTTTTCGTCTAAAGGTCAGTTCAGACGGCGCAAAAATACGCGAGCAATCTGGCCCGATTGAACATAGGACCGTATTACCATAGCCTAAAGTTGGCTCGCGCGGGCTCGCGACATCGCTGTCTGATTGGCCCTAACGAGCGTCCAACGTACTCGTCGGCGCTCGTCTATATTCGCCAATGCTCGCGAAAGAGCCAGTAAGTTAGTTGACAAACTGTATTTAAAATTAATAGTCAATAAACCAATCACAGAACTGGTTTAACTGAAGCTTAAGATTGATATTATTTTTTACAATTTTATATACTTAATCATATTATTACCTTGCAATCAATTGTCGAGTTACAATGACAAAAAATGCATTTTAGCGTCGTTTTAAGACGTTATTACACCATATTGAAATCAGAATATCTTTGAGGCAATTCTGAATGTTGAATTCACTTGCTTATCTGAATTTAAGAACCAGAAGCTTGAATTGATGATAATATAAAGATGTCTTAGCCATTGTAAACTTGTAAAATCGAGATAAAACGCTTCTAAAATTGATTGCAAGTTAACAAAATGATTCGTATTTTACAAAAGATGTGATCTTTTATAAAAAATGCATTCTTAAAATAGCATTTCGTTTCCTTACAAGAAGTGATGTATTAGAATCGACAAGGTATATTTATCACAGTAGTATATGTACACATTATCAGAACACTCTACTAAGATTATTATGAGAAAAATATGGAAAATATGACGTCATTTCGTGAACTGGAAATGTTGATTTCAATGGACAAAAACTACTGTCGAAATAATCTCGTCACACTGTGCGAGAGTCGACAATGATTAATATGGAAAGTCGACAATGATTAATTTAATAAATTGACAATTATTAATGTAATAAGTCGACAATTATTAATACGCAATGTCGACGGTTCTTAATATGGAAAGTCGACAATTATTGATATGGAAAATCGACAATGATTAATTTAATACATTGACAATAATTAATGTAATAAGTCGACAATTATTAATACGCAATGTCGAAAGTTATTAATATGAAAGTCGACAGTTATTTGAGGTTTCAGTGATTGATAACTTTTGTTTATAACGGCAATACAATCAATATTTCCAGGCGACAAAGTGACGAATCAGTGATACAATAACATACGTTTACAATTGCAATTGTAAAGTTATTGTTACAATTAAACATGTTTTTACAATGAAACTGAGATCATTTTTTTTACAATTTTTTCTTAAAATTTGTATTTTTTTTGTCATTTATTTTAAATTTACAACTACACAAGTAAGTAGATAATAAAAGAAAATAAAAATTATTGACAAAATTAATGAAAAATTAACCGAATTAAAGTTTATTTTTTTCAAACCTTCAGCATTGACATGTCAACACTTCCGAGTTAGTCAAAGAAAATTATGAAATTATTTATATTATTTTTTTTATTCTATTTTTTTATACTAAATTAAAAAGATGAACTTAGGACGAATCTTCGGTGGATTTTTTTTATTTACTTTTTTCACAATTTTTTTAATCGTTACATTCATTCATTATGTGACTGGACGCTTATAATTAAAAAGAAATGATGAGATTTAGAGTGAGATGGTATAATTATTAGAACAGTACTTCAGTTTTTTTTTTCTTTTATGTAATATTAATAAAACTCTGAATCCCACCACTCTGTTACCTAAATAATGGAATTTAATTATTATTTTTTTTGAACTTTTTTTTTCTATAAGAAAAGATAAGACTCACAGATTATAAAAGCTGTGACTAATATTAAGTTATGGACAAGGTTTCTCGTTTTAATTAATAAAATAGTATTATTAATAAATTTTTTTTAATTATTAGCTGATATTAGGATATTATTAGCGGAGCTAAAATGCTTTAGGAATGGACTCCAGTCGATTGTTTAATGTCCAGAATTGGGGTCGAACCCGGGTCCACTACGCAATAGGGCAGCCTTCTAACTACTAAGCTATTGACGCTTTGTTACATCATAGGTCCCGAACTGATGGGCCAATTTTAATGCGTTTTTTCAGTTTGACAGCTGGTATTTACGAGCCCTTTTGCTGTATAAATTGACTTTTGCCATCTCGAATAAGAGAAACATTGCCCATATAGAAAATTATTATCAAAATTAATAATAATAATTAAAAAGAAAACAACTTTACACATTAAATAATACTCCAAAAATTTTATTTACTTACATCAACATTTTTTAACTATTATAATTATTATTAATATAATTAAAAAAAGTATGTAAATGTCCCAACTGTATTTTTTAATTTCGAAATAAAATTGCACCTTTCTTTACTATTATTATTATAAACTGATTCGCTTAATTATTATAATAATTAATAATGTTTATAACACACAGAGATATCGGAATTATTGTTTTACAGCTCGTATACCAATTCTAGAGAGTATTAAACAATCAATACTTTGCGCAGATACCCCCCAGCATACAATATTGATAGCATAACACCCCCCAATGTCATTTTCATACAATTATTCAATCATTCCGATATCTGACAACACTCACACATACACTGGCTTTACGACGCCCATAACTACATACATATAGAGTTCAGATTACCGCAAACTTTTTCACTTCGATACAATAGTTTTACAAAACATTTAAAGTGCTTTGTAACTTTGTAAGAATATGTAACATCATATAAAACTCATTGCAATTCAAAAGACTAATTTCGTGTACAGGGGCCTTACCACCTCTTATAGCAGTTTTGTTTTAACGTTTCAGCGGCCATTTGTGCAATGACGTTTCTTATTGTCATGACAATAAGGTACGTCATTGCACAAAAAGTCGCTGAATCGTTAAAACGTTCCTATAATTGAATCGCGATAAGAGGTCGTGGTAAGCCCCCTGGGTTTACAAAAAATAATGGTCTGTAATTGTGACATCTTACAGTAAAATATTATTAAGAGCTGCCATTTATAATAATAAATATCCTGGGACATTCTTTTACACGCGGTTACCTGATCCCAAACTAAGCAGAGCTTGTACTATGGAAACCAGATAACTGATATTACTACATATACTACTTTTTGTTTGTAAATACATACTTAATATACATATACACCCAGACTCGGGACATACAGACATGTTCATGCACACAAGCATGTCCCGGGTAGGAATCGAACCTACGACCTGCAGCGTGGAAGGCCGAATCTTAGCCAACCAACGAATATTATTGATATAATAGATATTCTGATCTCTATATGTATTTATAATTTACCCATTAAATGCGTATCACGTTTTTTTGACTAATCTCAAAATTAGGATCGCGGAATTACATAAAGTGAACGGAAACCCGCCAACTTTCGACGATTGCATTTTCGCAACCAGTTGCGAGAGATGAAATTATATCCTTCACCCGCAACTATAGTCTGATTTTTAATTAGACGAAGTAAACTGACAGGTGCTAATGTCACATTTCGATATAAATACAACAAATAAGGTTCAAATTCATAGAACAGTGACATTTATAGCTGTCAGTTTGCTTCGTCTAATTAACAATCAGACTATAGTTGCGAAAGAAGAATTTTTCGCAACTATATCTTCGATGATTCGGTTTTGCTGTTTTTAATTCTCCGTCGACTCGCTCACTGTACTATATTGTCTTCTACAATGTTGTGGGGTCTTGTGGGGTATTGTGTGGGTCATGGGGTCATGGGGTCTAGTTGTCGCAGTACACGGGCAGCACGGGGCTGCGCGGCCAATCGGACGTCTCTTCATTCTCACTGCTCTCACTGCCAGATCTGATGAGAAAGGAAAAATATAATAGTCAAATTGCTATCTGTGCTTTACATCAGGGGGGCTAATAGCGACGCTATGAAACATTGCCAACTGACGGTGAGGGAAAACATCGTGAGGAAACCTACCCATCCCTCGGGATTAGGTAATAGTCAGTTCCTGTATACACGGCGACAAGGTTCACCACCTGTCACGTTGGGTTTTGACTATCTGGTGAAACGTGGGCTTTGAGTTGGTTAATACCTCCACAATGTGGTGGTGTATGGCCACTCAAGCCTCTGACTACCCCCGAATGGGGATAAAAGTCGTGACGTTACATTACATTGTATGGATTGGCGATGTGATCCTACCTGTTCCTGTTGGGTGTGGGTGTGGTGACGTCATGCGCGAAGTGCTGCTCTTCGATGGTGGGCAGCAGTGACGTCAGCCGGTCCGTCGGACGCAACACCTGCAACACAACAAAACATTTACAATAACGATACAAACACACGATACAGTACACGCCTGGCCATTACTTGCCAGAACTTGATGGTTTGAAGCGACGCTAGCAGCTGTTGGAAATAAATACGGGACACTTGATACGTGATAGCCGATTGGTTAAGCACGCGTCTTACGGACTTAAAGTCCAGGGTTCAAACCCCGGCTCACACCTCTGGATTTTTCGAAACCCATGTGCGAATCATAACTTTAATATGATTATCACTTGCTTACGGTGAAGGAAACCATCGTGAGGAAACCTGCATATCTTAGACATGTGAAATCCACCAACCAGCACTGGGCCAGCGTGTTGTATTATGGCCTGAATCCCCCTCGCATTGAGGGGTGGCCGTGCCCAGGAGTGGGACGTTAAAAGGGTTAAATTTTTTTTTTTTTTTTTTTCCAAATCCAAGTCAAAGGAAATTTGATGACTGGGACTTGGGAGTTGATGACTGAGTGCGGGTGGGGTCGCGTGGGTGTGAGTGATAGTGGGTGGGGGTGGATGAATGCGGGTTTGTACGCGTTTATGAGTGAGTATGGGTGTGGATAAGTGTGGTTGTGGGTGAGTGTGGGTGTGAGTTTTTGAGTGGGTGTAGGTGAATGTGGGTGAGTTCTTGTGTGTGTTGTTACCTTGAGCGTGCGTTCCGAGAGTCTCCAGACGAGCGCCTGTCTGGGCTCGCGACGTCCCTCGCTGCTCTCGTAGCGCGCCACCACGTGCCGCACTCGATCACGAACACACACCAGAGACGCGTCGTTCATCTACACACACACACACAATCATCACACGGCCGATAGGCTTGAAGGCGGCCTTCACAACAAAGCGCGAGTGGTCCTTGTGACGTCACAACAACCGCGCTCTTCGCTAGTAATTTGGTCATAAATTCGTCAATTTTTGTCGTAGAACAATTTTTTTTGTACAGTACGTTATGGATTTCTTAGCTCTATGAATCTGCATTCTCAACTAAATTCGTTATGGATTAACATTGATATAACAAAACGGGATGAACGAAACCAAAGTAAAACATGGTTGCAAGAGTAGCCATAACACATATAGACGCCATAGCGACGTCAGCTACGTATCCAAACAATTTGTATTGATTGCGACGTCGCCAGGTCCGTCCTATCATACATTTCAATACGAATTAGTCGGCTACGGTGGCTGACGACGTCGCCATGGCTACCCGGTGTGTTATGACTCTTATGGTAGGTAGGTATTTTGTAGCCCGCCACACACTCCCACCACTGTTACTCCTGTAAGCCAGGATCGACAGTGTCCAACGATGACGCCAAGGTTTGACCCTCGACGAGTCCTGGGGACAAGCTAAGTTGTCTTGGAACCCGCACGAATTTAATCAGAAGAAAGGATAGGAGTTGGAAGAAGATTATCCACTTCCGTAGTTATATGTATGTATTCATGTATACTGACATGGCAGTGCAGCTGCAGTTGTGTAGCGAAGTCGTACACGTAGTACGCGCACTCCGGCAGCGCCTCGCCCGCGCCGCACGCAGCGGACCACGCGGACAACTGCTCTTCTACAACATAACACAACACTTACTATTAACAACTATTTCACAATTTCCGACAAGCCAAATCTCAGTCTCACGTGGGGGAGAGCGGGGGGGAAGTTCTCTGCAAATATTACGTTTATTTTGTCGCAAGAAATAATTTAAATAATAAATATTAAATAAAAAAAAATAAAAAAAAAATATTATTATTTTTTATTATTATTATTATAATTTATTATTATTATTTTTCAAATTTTTCATATTTTTTGTTCCAAATAATTTAAAAATGCGAAGATAACTGGGGTTAAATTAATTAAAACATGTTTCTCCACTAAAATATGGCTTTTGAAAAATCTCTTAGAGATTAGGGGGAGGGGAGGGGTTGCCAATCTCTCTCAAATCTCACGACATCTCACAATGGGGAAGGAAGAGTTGAAAATCTCTCTCAAATCTCACGACATCTCACAAAGGAGGAGGAGGTGGGGTCGAAAAATCACCAAAATCTCTTCGCGTAATTTATGGACAGGCGTCTATCCAAATGCCAAAGCCAATTATCTTGTTGTCAAACAGTAGTGATGGGAAGTGTAGTGTGGCAATCTCACCTAGTTTTTTTTGTTATATTTTTTTGTCCGGGCGCTTTTGGCCCGGCCCGCGATCTCCTTCTGACATGGGTCTCACTCTTTATTAGCTCAAAATTATAATATTTTTTTCGACAGTTTTTATTGAAATAATCTCACCTAGTTTGAGATAGAGCAGCACTAGCGCGAGCTCGCTGGTGCGCGCGTTAGCACACGCCGCGTCGCACGACACTATCTCCACCAGGTGTACTAGCTCGCTCTCCTGACAACAAACATACATACAGATTCAATATATATCGCCAGACTTACAAACCAACTGTATGGTCCCAAACTAAGCAACGCTTGTACTATGGGGACCGTACAATGGACTGGGGGCAATCCCAGACCAGAGAGCTTACCACAAGCTCTTATCGCGATTCAATTACAGGAACGTTTTCACGTTTCAGCGACTTTTTGTGCAATAACGTACCTTATTGTCATGACAATAAGAAACGTCATTGCACAAAAAGTCGCTGAAACGTTAAAACAATACTGCTATAAGAGGTGGTGGTAGGGCCCCTGGACAAAATAAATATCCTGGGACATTATTTTACACACGGCTACCTGATCCCAAACTAAGCAGAGCTTGTACTATGGAAACCAGATAACTGATATTACTACATATACTACTTTTTGTTTGTAAATACATACTTAATATACATATACACCCAGACTCGGGACATACAGACATGTTCATGCACACAAATGCATGTCCCGGGTAGGAATCGAACCTACGACCTGCAGCGTGATAAGCGGAGTCTAACCAACTACGCCAACGGGCCTGTTATATTATAATAAAGCTAGTCTACCGGCAGTGCAGTGCAGTGCAGTGACTGCAGTGTGGTCTGGTCTAGTCTCACCTGGCAGGCTCGCAGCAGTCCCTCGTCGGCTGCTTGTCCCAAGTGCAGCAAGAGCAGTCGCCGCAGCAGTCGCAGCCAGTGCAGAGCAGTGACCGCGCGACAGCCGCCCGCTAGACTGAGCTTGTCGCCGATGACGCGCGACATGCGGGTCACGTCGCCCGCGGTGCATGCCGACTGCGATATTGACACTGCAACAAAATTACTGATTGTAGCGGCAGCCGATTGAAGGAGAAGGGGGTCGAGCCGAATCTCACCCAATCTCACGTGGGAGAGGGGAAATATGACGTAGTTTTTTTCCGCAAGAAACAGTGTAAAATTGCTAGAAAAGGAGCAAGCACAGATTAACGTATTTACAAAAAAAAACTAATTTTAAAAAATCTGCGTGAGATTAAGGGGGGAGAGGGGAGGCAAATCTCACGACATCTCACCATGGTGGTTGGTAAAAAATCACCTCACGTTATTAATGGACCCCTTAAGGAAAGAATACATTATGACACTAGACATTAGTCACTCACTATATCGAGTGCCCACGTGTGTCCCACCACCAACTTATATGGCACTGGCAAGCTACTGTAGCCTAGGGGTGAACAGGTTGGGCTAGCAATCAGAAGCTCCCAGGTTCGATCCCCGGATGAATTTTCATCTATGTGCATAATTTACAGATCGCTGACGGCGAGGGAAAACATCGTTAGGAAACCAACCTATCCCTCGGGATTAGGTAATAGTCAGTTCCTGTATACACGGCGACACGGTTCACCACCTGTCACGTTGGGTTCTGACTATCTGGTGAAACGTGGGATTTGAGTTGGTTAATACCTCCACAATGTGGTGGTGTATGGCCACTCAAGCCTCTGACTACCCCCGAATGGAGATAAAAGTCGTGACGTTATAGGCAACACTCACCGAGCTCGTCAACAGATATGCTCCGCTTGGCGCCGGTTTCCGCGGCGTACTGCTCTAACGCGATGTTCATGCAGGACACCGTGATGCAGGGGACATGGCACGGACGCACCTTCATCTTCGTCAGGAACCTGAGGGTGAAAGCGATATCTGTGACGTCACTAGGCCTACTCCCGTTCTGTACAGTAGCGGCACGCTATGATGGCCGTTTTGACATGTGGGGGGAGGGAAAAAATGAACCTCATTATAACGGAATAAGAATGACAGTTTTAAAATTTAGGAATGTCAAAAAATGACTACCAAAATGAATCTTATTCCGTTGCAATAAGGTTCATCCTCTTCCCCCCTCTACATGTCAAAAGTGCCACCATAACGTGCCGCTAATACAGTGAACGGCGGCGCAGGGACAGCGCGCTATCAAGCGGATCCGGCCGTGTGACGTCACACGTGCCGGCCGCACATAATATAAAATCTGTTATGAAATCGCAACGGACGGACCGATTTCGATGATTTCAAAATTATATGGATAAGAAAGCTTACCCCCAAACGATAAACGATAATTAATAAAACAGAGTTTATGAAATAAATATAAACTAAACTAACTAAACTAACAGATAAATATAAACTTTATCAAATGACATACCTCATTAATGAAACTGCTTGAACTTAATTGGAGTTTTCATATCAACAACTTTGTATGTAGGTAACCTCACTAATAGTCGGTGGTGTCGTATGGACTAGAGATTCCATACGACACCACCGGTGGTGTCGTTTTGGTGGTGTCGAGTGGAAGGAATGACGAAAATTATCTCCATTCTAATGCACCAGAAGGGCTAGACAAGTGACAACTTGAAACGTATATAATGTAAGCTCTGGAATAAGATAGGCTAATCTTACAAGGGGCCATCCATTAATTACGTCAGACGAATTTCATGATTTTTAGACCCCTCTCCCCCTTGTCACAGCTGGTCACATTTGCGAGACCCCCCTGTGGGACGTCACATTTTTTTTTTAATTTTTAAATGTCATATATTGTCACATTTTGTCGACCCCTCCTCTCCCTTTACGTGTGACCCCCAAGTGGATGGCTGTAGCCATGGATGGCCCCCAATGTCTACGCGGGCGAAGCCGCGGGGCACAGCTAGTCCTGTATTAATTCTAAAGTACCAGGGTGACATACCTGTCGAAGAGATTGATGGCTGTGATGAGCACGTCGGCGGGAAGGTCGTACCATACTTTGAGACAGCGCAGCACGTGGGCCGCGCCGTCGCGCGCGCCGATCGACACTTCGCCATTCTACACATAAAACTGCACTGTAGGGAATGGACGCGTCTACATGCGCCGAGCGGCGGAACAAACAGAAAAACCGGACAAGTGCGAAACGGACCCGCCTTGAGGGTTCCGTACAAACGCATAAGTTGAATTTTCAAAAACAATGAAAATTCTAATTTTTCTAGCTTCAGAAATATGGAACCCCATAATAGACTTTCACTCCTTATTCTACTCCCCAAAATCCTTCCTTAGCTTTTCGTCCACGCTACAAAAGGTATCTACTGCAAAAAAAACATTTCTGACATCAGCGGTTTAGGCTCTGCGTGTCTTGATAGACGGCCAGACACAGACGGATAACAAAGTGTTTCTAGTAGGTATAAGGCTTCCGTTTTTTTTTTCTTTATGAGGTACGAAACACCTTAAAATAGAATTTAGAACGTATTTTAACCAGAGTTGCAAAAAAAGAGGAAATTTAAAATGAAAACTGATTAAAACGTGTTTAAATCATTGTTTAAAACATTGATTTAAATCAGAAGGAATAAATCACCGTGTTTAAAACATGTTTTAAACACGGTGTTTAAAACAAGGTGATTTTTTCTTAACAACCCTGATTTTAACAGACTTCAAAAAGGAGGTTCCTTATGAGGTACGAAACACCTTCAAATAGAAATTAAAACGCATTTTAACAGACTTCAAAAAGAAGGAGGTTCTCAATTCGACTGTATGTATTTTTTGTGTGTTTGTTCGCGATTTAATCTAATTTGTGAACGGATTTTTTAAGAATAGGTCTCATTATATCATGCAGTCATACAATACAGAGCTTCTCTGTCTACCCCAACGGCCTACACAAGCATGATGGTATCGTCACGCGAGGGCAAACTGTTTGATTACGTAATTCTAAGCGCGGCCGCAGTTTACCAACTTCCAATTGACATTCACGCATTAGCATCGCACGAAGGTCGGCTATGCCGTAAACAGAAAAGGTGTTGTGAAAATTGTACTGCGGCGCTAACAGTTCATTTTTAGGGATCCGTACCCAAAGGGTGCCAACGGAACCCTATTACTAAGCCTCCGCTATCCGTCCGTCCGTCAGCGGGCTGTATCTCACGTACCGTAATAGGGAGAGTTGAAATTTTCACAGAACGTGTATTTCTGTAGCCGCTACAAAAACAAATACTAAAAATAAAATAAAATTTAAAAATAACAGGGGGCTTACCACCACCTCTTATAGCAGTTTTGTTTGAACGTTTCAGCGGCCATTTGTGCATTGACGTTTCTTATTGTCATGACAATAAGGTACGTCATTGCACAAAAAGACGCTGAATCGTTAAAACGTTCCTGTAATTGAATCGCGATAAGAGTTCGTGGTAAGCCCCCAGGAGTACCCATAGAATAGAAACTTGATATTTTTGATTATTGAGTACAGCGCACTCTAGTAGCTTATATTTAAAACATATAGTTAGCTACAATGTTTTGTTTACCACCTGTCACGTTGGGTTCTGACTATCTGGTGAAACGTGGGCATTGAGTTGGCTTAATACCTCCACAATGTGGTGGTGTATGGCCACTCAAGCCTCTGACTACCCCCGAATGGGGATAAGAGTCGTGTCGTTATAAAAAAAAAAAAAAAAAATGTTTTGTTACAGTTTTGACGTTTAATGTATGGAACATATGTCAAAAACAGCATCTCAAATTCGATATCAATCTTAAGATCGATTTATTAATACGGGCATTAGATTACTCCTTACCTCAGATTCATTCGGCAAACACAATCTCGGTTGAAACTTATTCTCCAGTAGCAGGTACTCGTTGAGCGTTGCGTACAACTCTTGCGGGTCGTCCGCGACGCGCGGCCGCGACGTCGACGCGACCGGCGACGACGGTGACTGCCCAGCATCCGGGTGCCTCGCGCCCGATCTCAACATTATCGGGATTATTGACGCGAGCGGAGGGTGAATCGGCACCTGTGGGAGGGAAAGAGTTAACATTCATATCTAGAATCTAAATAAATAATAATAATATCCTGGGACATTCTTTTACACACGGCTACCTGATCCCAAACCAAGCTGAGCTTGTACTACGGAAACCAGATAACTGATATTACTACATATACTACTTTTTGTTTTTAAATACATACTTAATATACATAATTACACCCAGACTCGGGACATGCAGACATGTTCATGCACACAAATGCATGTCCCGGGTAGGAATCGAACCTACGACCTGCAGCGTGATAGGCGGAATCTAAACCAACCACGCCAACGGGCCCGTCCGTATCACTTCTTCTTATCTAAGGCTCGTTGAGGTCAATCTTAAGATGCTGTTCTTGACAGTCAAAACTGTATCTTAAGATCGACCTTAACTTTTATATGCATTTATGAATACGAGCCGAACGGCCGAATACTCGTGCGCAACTTAAATTTGAGAGCTGCTTAACTTGGCGCGCCATACAAAAAAATTCAGTTAACGACGTCTCAAACCTCTAAGTGGGACTTAGATATTTAAGTAGCCTTTCGAGTATTCGGCCGTAAGTGTCCGGAAGACCCTTGTCGGTGTAGCTGATAGAACTCTCTCCATCTTTCCCTGTCTAGAACAGTCTCTTACGCCTACGTGTGCCTGTCCCTGACTAGCACTGTCTAACATCTTCCCGATTCACAACAAACTTGACAGATAAGAAATTATAGGGTGGACGCAGAAATTGGAGAAATCCCACTAATATTATAAATGTAAAAGTTTGGATGAATGGATGGATGTTTGTTACTCAATCACGCCAGAACGGCTGCGCGGACCTGGATGAAATTTGGCACAGACATAGATTAAAGTCTGGAATAGCACATAGACTACTTTTTATCCCGGTAAAATGTCAGGTTGCTGTGGGAATTTAAAGTAAACGCGGACGAAGTCGCGGGCAGAAGCTAGTCTTACAATAATAAGGAAAGTTATTAAGTTAAAAAATCACTTACCAAAGCTTTGTGCAGGAGCAATCAGCGGCTTGATGTCGTTGTATATGCCCGCGCCGATTCCCCCACGGCTCGTCTACCCGACGGTTTGAGCGACCGGGCGCTAAGGCCCTAGTACCTGACCACAAGAGACCGCTAACGTCAACGCAATGCAGCCTAATGAGGCCGCGAAGCGTTGGAAACGAGAAGACAGGAGAAAGGATTTAGGGATGGTGGTCGTCTTGGCAGACAAGGTTTGGGTGATGAAGGTGAGGGTAATTGTGATGCTAATAATAATAGAATAAATATTAAACTAACTAAAGCTTTTATGCTCTGACTAGAGTTGAATATACTGTATTAGGATGTCAACGTAGTATGTCGTAAATTATGTCGTCTATGTAGACGAAAGTGGAAACTGTTGAATTTAACTATCGAGGATAACTTGGGGGCGTTATTGAACCCAAATGAAGGCGATACAATAACAATAAAAAGTATTTGGATAGTCTTTTTTTTAATAAATGTGCAAAAATTCAATCACGCGAATTTGATCAAAACCCGAAAGGAGATTCAAAGTACAAAAAACACGCACCTAGGACTAATTAAGATATTTAGCACAATTTAGGACTTAAGGAATTGGAAATAAGGATCACAGGAGATTCGAAGGTTCAACTTCGAGCTACTGGTACCAATGTCTTGTTGAAAGACGATTGACCAGCCGCTTTGCGCGTCTCAAACACAAGTCAGATACGTACAGCAGTGGTTGAGCACTGCTGTAGGGCGGTACACTGTACTTTACAAGACACAGTGACGGTAAAGCAACAAATAAAATGTTATGCACCGGTCTATCCCTTGACCCTTAGTATAAACTGGGTAGTACTAGCACCCTTGATACTATATTTATATGAACTTTTGACAGCTCAGCCGCAGCAAGCGACAGGGTCTCTTGACAGGGAGTTAAAACTTTTGAAAAATACCTGTAAAATGAGCACAATGAATATTTTGATCATGATGATGATGGGATGCGAAATTTCCTTGCATATAGTTAAAGTAATATTGAATGATTGTAGTTGGTTTCACGTTAGCGGAAAGCTGAGTATGGTCGACCCTGAGGGACAGGGATGTTTTTTGCAGACCATCCGCAGCATCTGCATTTAACGAAACCAGTCTAAGATCAATCCAGTGTCTCTGTTTAGCGAAAGCCGAAATTTTCCAGCATTCTAATGTTTATTTAAAGCGCTACAGCGACAAGCGGCAAAAAATGCCACTATTCATACATATAGTTTTGAATTTTAGTGTCTTGTTGCAATTCTGGGTTTCGTTAGCTATCATCCTAGTCTATTTTAGCTGTCTTCTTCGCCCGTTTCCAAAGTAGGGAGATATTAAAAGAGGCTAAAGTACGTAATTATTGTATCGAACCATATTATCAGTTCATTAACTTTGAGATGTCATTTATCTTTTTGTCAGCTCAAACCAGTATAATATAAAACCTTAACACTAATAACCACTTTGACCAACTGACCTTCATCATATTGATAATAAATATGCATACACACATACAACGTGCGCATATGTATGTAAATTTGTATCGTTCAAATTGTTTTTCAATGTATAATTTTATCAGTAAATAAACGTATCTACATTGATATACAATTTCCATCTTTCAACAAATCAAGTCTAAGTTCGAAGACAAACAAGTCTAATGTATCATTGTTTATCTGATAGGATCACGTCATCGACTTACATAATATTAGTATATTCTAGTCAATTATCGTCTAATTTCCGTGTTTATTATCATTACTTTGTTGTGGTCGCTTTAAAGGAAGATTCTACTAAATAAAATACTAGGATAGCATACGTGCCAAGCCGAGACTTTTGTCGAAAAAATTACTACTACTCAACCAAGCCAACTAGGCACTTGGGTATAAATATCAAATGATAATAAGTCAATGATTTCGTGGTCCGTCCACAACGTAGTGAGCCTGGGCCAATGACTGGGCACTCCTGTGGCAGTAGCTCCCACTACATGGTGGAAGGACCGCGGAAATTGTCATTTGATATTTATACTCGAGTGTCTAGTTGTCTTGGTAGAGTAGTAACCACACACGTATAACGTCTTAAGTGGGTATTTTTAGCAAAAAATAATAGCGACTAATCTTTTTTGTCATTTAAAAATATATCAATTAAGAATTGGTACTTATGAGTTAACATAAAAATGGCTAAATTTGATATATGCATTATCTCCTATTGCAAGACAACAATCGCACATACTAAATTACCTAAATAGCAATTAACAAACCGTTAAATATTAATAATGATATACTTTACAACAAACTTATCTAACTCCGTAACTATTTCAATCCATTTAAAACTTTGGAACTCGTTTAATATACTCTCATTTGCGATAACAATGCGTGTTTGAAAATTTAAATATAATTGCGATAATTTATGTGCACACATGAAACTTTAACGACCAAATCTGATGACGTCACGATAACCGACCATAGACGGCTACATAAGTGAGAGGCAATTTCAAAAACAATTTTACTTTTTAATCTCATTGGACCGTTTATTTTAACCGACTACGGCGGAGGGCTATGATTTAGCCCGGTATGTATGTATGGTGTGTGTATGTATGTTCATCTGTTCCCGCATAACTTTCAAACTACTTATCATAATTTGACGAATGAGGTATCGTTGGAAGCGTCTTGATCGTCCGCTGGTTATAGGGTATGTGACGTCAAATTATAATAATAATATAATATCCTGGGACATTTTTTACACACGGCTACCTGATCCCAAACTAAGCAGAGCTTGTACTATGGAAACCAGATAACTGATATTACTACATATACTACTTTTTTATTTGTAAATACATACTTATTATACACCCAGACTCGGGACATACAGACATGTTCATGCACACAAAAGCATGTCCCGGATAGGAATCGAACCTACGACCTGCAGCGTGAAAGGCGCCATCACGCCAACCACGCCATCGGGCCCGTCAATCATTGTATCTATGGTGACCAACAAACGTATGACCCGCCTATATAGATGCTTGCAATACCAAAGGTATCGCTCGCACGTTGCCCACCTGAACAGAAGTGAGACAGAGGGAGAACAAGAAGACGGTTGGGCTTCCAGCTCTCTCACTCATACGAAACGCTAGTAATAGCTACTTTACGCCGATTTTCCGAGGGCGGTACTACACGAACCAATACCATTGACATATGCCATATGGCTCGTGACGTCACAACAGATGTTAACGAACTGTATTTAGGGTAAGCAGCTGCTTACGAAACTAGAGATCCACACAGCCGGTCAGCCGGCTGTTGATTTCTTATCAACTCATACGAATATTGCAAGATAACAGCTCATTTATACCCTTTGAGTTATCGACCGATACCAACTAAATATTGTACATTTTCGACCATCTTTACCGATGATACCCAAAGTAGTCGATATCGACCCCCAGGGCCCAGAGTGCCTACTCTTTTACAAACGAAAACAAAATTTCGCGTATTGCATTGCACAATTCACGTTTAGATTCGACGACGCCGAAGACATCAAACAATTTTCGTTCGTAAGAAAAGTCGGAATGATAGAAACATAGTAGGATATACGGGAAATTTCGTTTTCGTTTGTAAAAGAATAGGCCCTCAGGGGTCGACGACGACCTGTAAGTGTGAGCGAAAAAAGAATTAGGGGTCTATGGAATGTAAACGGGGGTCCACGATACTCGACTTCATTTAAGTAGGTTGCGATTTCAATTTTGACTTTCCATTACTAATTAAATAATTGTAAATGTTTTCAGTATGAAAAATGTAAAACTTATTTTCGTAATTGTATCATAACAGTAGCGTATTAACAGTTTGTAAGTTAGTAGCGTAATCGGGTCGCAATAAACTTTGAACTTGTAGAAACTTGTACGTGCTCCTACGCGCGTACGCAAATAAAGATGATGAATTTTCTAAAATGTAATATTAGCCAAGCAGGGGGTCTACCCAAAACCGAAAAACATGGAGGGGGTCTAGGAGAAAAAAAAGTTTGGGGACCTCTGATCTAGACTCTAGATCAGAGGTCCCCAAACTTTTTTACTAGATATTATATTATTATTATTTATATTATTATTTTTTATTCTTTTCTAGATTCTAGAGGATAGCAAAAGCATGTCGTTGGCCAGAGGACTGCTAAAAGATGGCCAACAAGACAGCAACTGCCAAGAATGTACGATTTACAATGGAGAGTCCACGAAAATAATATTAGAGACCAGTGGTTTCACAATGGACAATTGTTAAGAGACTCGGGGCCCAGTACGTTACATATGTTGTGTAAAAATACATAATACTCGCTTGTTTTTAAAAACATCAGATGTTTTTGCGACGGCGGGGAGCGTTGTTTGTTTCATATATTTTTACGTCTGACGCAAATAGGTACTGATAGCTCTATCTCTTTCACAAACACACAGTAAATAAATATCGCCAGAATTACACAACAACTTTATGGTCCCAAACTAAGCAACGCTTGTACTATGGGTACCGTACAATGGACTGGGGGCGATCCCAGTGACACCCCCAGACCAGGGCAAATTGCGAAAAGGCCGTTTCCGAAATTTGCCTCTGGCGGGAATCGAACCCGCACCCACCCGATGCCTACGCTTAAACCACTGCGTCAAGCAGTCGTCAAATACAACGCGCTTACCGCCAAATTTATATCTTTAGCTAGTTTACAATGGTCTTACAAAGCATTTGTAGGAACAAAAGTGATTTGTAATGCCAGTGTAAGGGCCATAACACACCGGGTAGCCATGGCGACGTCGCCAGCCACCGTAGCCAACTAATTCGTATTGAAATGTATGACAGGTAACACACCTGACGACGGACTAGCGACGTCGCCAGTCGGCCGCCAGAGGGCCATCCATAAATTCCGTCACACGTAAAGGGGAGGGGAGGGGGTCGACGAAATGTGACATATTGTGACAGGGGGGTGGGAGGGGTCCAAAGTTTTGTGACGTCACATTTAAAAATCTAATTATCTAAGTATTAAAATCGAAATTTGAATTGTTACCGAAAATTTTAAAAAATATGTGACGTCACACAGGGAGGGGTGAGTCTCGCAAATGTGACCAGCTGTGACAAGGGGGGGGTCTAAAAATCATGAAATTCGTGTGACGGATTTTATGGATGGCCCCCAGGTGTGTTACCTGTCATCATTTCAATACGAATTAGTTGGCTACGGTGGCTGGCGACGTCGCCATGGCTACCCGGGATGTTATGGCCCTAATCCATCATAACAGTCTATGCCCCTTATTCATAGAAAGTGATGATCGACCTGCAGTGGAATTACAAATCACATTTGTTCCTAAAAATGTTTTTCAAAACCATTGCAAACTGGCCAAAATCTCTATGAATAAGGGGGTATAAGTTTGGGGGTAAACATTTACAAACATTCGACGAACGTATCTTCGAGATATAGAAAGGGGTCAATAACACCTCGAAACATTGCGATTGTTGACGTAAACACTATTATCTTTAAGCAATCGCACGGTCAAAACACCCACACAATCGATGAAATTTCCAGAGAAAATTGTTTTGTAAAGAAATTTCGGGTGAATTGGTGAGTTAATTACAGAGGGCCTACTCTGTTTCAAACGAAAACGATATTTCGGACGAAATTCGCGTATTTCCTACTACGTTTCTCATTGATTCCGACATTTCTTACGAACGAAAATTGTTTGACGTCTTCGTCGTTGTCGAATCTAAACGTCAAACGATTTTCGTCCGTAAGAAATGTCGGAATCAATGAGAAACGTAGTAGGAAATACGCGAATTTCGTCCGAAATATCGTTATCGTTTGAAACAGAGTAGGCCCTCTGGGTTGTTACGAAAAAATCTTCTTGTTTTAAACACCGTGTTTAAAACATGTTTTAAACATTTAAAAACAATGATTTTTTCCCTCCTGTTATAAATCAATGTTTTAAACAATGATTTAAACACGTTTTAAACAGTATTCATTTAATATTTCCTTGTTTTTTTGCAACTCTGGTTAATTAACCATTATGTAATGTGTGTATGGAGCATCTGTCAACAACAGCATCTTAAGATCGATCTCAACTTTGAGATGCGTTTATTAATACGAGCCTAAGCCCCCCCCCCCCTTTCCCTTCCCCCTAGTGTGCACAGCGGTACAATAGCGAAACTCCCGCGCACGGCACTTTCACTGGAAACGCGCGTGTTAATTGTTACAGAGAAATTAACGTTTGTTAGTGTAAGGTAACGCTTTGTTTCATTCAACTGCCGTTTTTAGTGTTGTACGGAAAGATGCGACTAAGCCCTGTTACTAAGCCTACGCTGTCCGTCTGTCAGCGGGCTGTATCTCACGAACCGTAATAGCTAGAGACTTGAAATTTTCACAGAATGTGTATTTCTGTTGCCGCTACAACAACAAATACTAAAAATAAAATAAAATTTAAAAATAAAGGGGGCCCCCATACAAGTAACTTGATATTTTTGACGTTTTTATTCTACGGTGATACGGAACCAAAAGTAAAGACTAAAGAAAGAGGTGCCCTAGATATTTGTATGAAACAAAGCGTGGTCATTGTTTTTTCATTATCATTTTACTATTTACCGGTAAATAGTTGAACTACTCGCTTCGTTATATGTCGATGTTAGTACTAGGCCGACCACTCGGCCGACTTGCTTAGGGCCAGTCCCCTTAGTAACTGGTCCATGTACGGAACCCTTTATGTGCGAGTCCGACACGCACTTGGTCGGTTTTTTATTGTTTACTAGCTATGCCCGCGACATCGTACGCCTGGAAATTAACTCAAAAAATTGTTTATGGTTGCTACAATAAAAGAAGCTTAAGTTGTTCCTTGTAAAATCAGCTGTCTGCCGGTGAAAGTCACGTCAAAATCGGTCCAGCAGTTTCGGAGCTGTTGGGCTTCTGACTCTCTCAGTCATCGTACGAAACGCAGCTGTAATAGCTAGTTTACGCCGATCTTCTGTGAGAGAGTGGTTCTACCAATATTAGAGGCCTTTGGCTCGAACAACTCTTGACTTGATAAGACTTTATAAGCCAATGGAAGCCATAAACACAGCAGGAGACAATAATTACTTTTAATATCATAAACTTAAAGTAGATTAAACACATGAAAACCATAAATCGTAGACCACCGCGTATAAAAACTGTCGTCCCAATTTCCCGCCAATACGCTCCCGAAATAGACGCGGCGTTCGAATTTAGAACGTTGTTTGTCTATGGCGCGGCGGCCATCTTGTATAGCGGTATATTTGTTGACATGTTTCCGTGGAGTATTATAATTTGGTTTGAGAATCAGCCGTTATGGACGCCTTGTATGTACAGACTACGTGAACAGTACAAATTTAGAGAAAATAATCTACACAGAATATCGGCGTAAAGTTTCTCTATTCTGTGGTAAAGTAGCTGTTGCAGCTGCGTTTTGTACGATGAGTGAGAGCAGAGTTGGGCAAAATTTAATTGCGAATAATTAATTGCAAATTGCAGGTGATGTCACAATTAACAATTAATTTTGATTTGTTTGACAATCACGAACAAATCACAATTAATTGTTAATTGTGACATCACCTGCAATTTGCAATTAACTAATTGCAATTAAATTTTGCCCAACTCTGAGTGAGAGCCGGAAATCCAACTCCCCCTCGCCCCTCCCTCTGTCACATTCCCCTTCAGGTCGGCAACGTTCGAACGATGCCTTTGGTATTGCAATCACTTTTAGGCTACAGTAACTGCTTAACATCAGGCGGGCCGTACGTTTCGTTTGCCTCCTTAGTAACATAAAAATATTTTCTGTCTACCTTCTTCTTATAGTATGGTTAGGGGCCATCCATTAATTACGTCACACGTAAAGGGGGGGAGGGGGTCGACGAAATGTGACATTGGGACAAGGGGGTGGGAGGGGTCCAAGTTTTGTGACGTCACATTTAAAAATCTAATATATCTAAGTATTAAAACCAAAATTTGAATTGTTAACGACAATTTTTGAAAATTACTGAAAATTGTAAAAAATATGTGACGTCACACAGGGAGGGGGGGTCTCGCAAATGTGACCAGCTGTGACAAGGGGGGGGGAGGGGTCTAAAAATCATAAAATTCGTGTGACGTAATTAATGGATGGCCCCTTAGTGGCGAACCTGGTGTCGGAGTAGTTCAAGCCGCCCGAAAACCTGACGAAGCTTAACGATTGCTGCGTAGAAGACAACAACCGGGACCGACTTTTTACGTGCCGTCCGAAGCACGGAGGATCAGTTCAAATGCCACTAAATGGTCACCCATTTCAGACTGACCTTACCAAGCTTGCTGTCTACCGAAAGCAAGCAATGTTTTCCCCATCCTTAATTTCAGGATTATATCGCACGAGGACACCAGTGGTAGCGCAACCAGTCGCTCCACCAACAAAATGTATAGAGCTGTATGGAGGGTATCGCACCTGGTGTCCGCTTGGTAGCGCAACCAAATCGGTGTCGGCTACCGAATCACCCGCTGGTGGCGCCACCATGGTTGCCTCGTGCGATATCGCGCTTAGTCTGTACAAGACTATAATAAGGGGTTTTTAGTGGACAGGTCGTTTACGTAAACTGGTTTTCACTATGGTTTTCGAAACTATGGGGCCGTGAATATTGTCAGGTGTTTTATGGACTGGAAATCCGTTGGCGAGTTATAATACGACTCAATTGGTGCGTTCAGATGCCTCGCGCGGCATGCGCCTGATGTAGAGGCAGCCAATAACTCATGACCCGTTTCAATAGTTAAGAAACGATTATTTATGCTTACGTACTACTGCAGCTAATATACAGGCTCGACCGGGTAGTACCACCGTCTCACAGAAGATCGGCGTAAATAGGTTAATACAGCCCAAGCTTTTTTGAGCACTTTTGAGATGCCGTTATCTATAATTTTTTTAAATGGCGCGTCATAGTTCAGCTGGTCTCATATTTTGCGTCAGTATTTGTCGGCAATTTTTCAGGCATCTGAATTGACTATCTAGTGAAACGTGGGCTTTGAGTTGGTTAATACCTCCACAATGTGGTGGTGTATGGCCACTCAAGCCTCTGAATACCCCAGAATGTGGATAAAAAGTCGTGACGTACCTATATTTAATATTTTTTTCAGGACGATAGGAAAAAATAATTAAATTTTCCTGAAACTGCCGTTTCAAGTGTTTTATATTCTATAGCTTTTGCCCGCGACTTCGTCCGCGCAGAATATAAATTTTAAAAATTCCGTTTCCGTTTGCTGGAATCCAAATCCCGTATCCTGGATATCCCGGATCCCGTATCTCATATCCCTAATTCTGTATCCCATATCCCGTATCCGTATCACGCATACATATCCGTATCCCGTATCACGCATCCCACATCCGTATCCGTATCCGTATCCCGTATCACGCATCCCACATCGCGTATCCCGTATCCCGTATCCGTATCCCGTATCACGCATCCCGTATCCCGTATCCCGCATCCCACAACCCGTATTCCGTAACCCTTATCCCGTATCCCGTATCCATATCCGTATCCCGTATCACGCATCCATATCCGTATCCCGTATCACGCATCCCACATTCCGTATCACGTATCCAGTATCCCGTATCCGTATCCGTATCACGCATCCCGTATCCCGTCTCCCGTATCCCGTATCCCGTATCCCGTATCCCGCATCCCACAACCCGTATTCCGTAACCCGTATCCCGTATCCGTATCCATATCCGTATCACGCATCCGTATCCTGTATCACGCATTCCACATCCTGTATCCCGTATCCGTATCCCGTATCCCGTATCACACATCCCACATCACGTATCCCGCATCCCGCATCCCACATCCCGTATCCCGTATCCCGTATCACGTATCCCTATTCCGTATCCTATATCGCGTATCCCGTATCCCATACCCCGTATAATTTTCAAAAACGCTTATTATTTTTTTAAAAGACACCTATTCACCAATTTTCATAATTCTAACTACAATAATGACGAACTTCCATACAAACTCTCATCCCCTATTTTACCCCCTTAGGGGATATATTTTCAAAAACCCTGAAATTAATATTGTTTATCTTTTAAAAGTCACCTAATCACCAATTTTTATAATTCCAACTTCAAAAAATTACGAACTTCCATACAAACTTTCACCCCCTATTTTAACCCCTTAGGGTTTAAATTTTCAAAAAAAGCTGAAATTATTATTTTTAATACGTAAAAAGAAACCTAAACACAAATTTTCATTATGCTAACCTCAGAAATGACGAACTTTCAAACAAACTTTCGTCCCCTATTTAACCCCCTTAGGGGTTGAATTTTCAAAAACGCAGCAATTCAAGTTTTTTATTTTTAAAAAGGAACCTAAACACCTATTTTCATAATTCTAACTTCAAAAATGACGAACATCTATACAAACTTCCCAACTAACTTTCATCCCCTATTTTACCACCTTAGGGGTTGAATATTCACAAACGCCGAAAACCATATTTTTTATTTTTAAAAAGACACCTCAACACAAATTTTCATAATTCTAACTTGAAAAATGACGAACTTGCATACAAACTTTCATCCCCTATTTAACCCCCTTAGGGGTTGAATTTTCCAAAATCGCTTCTTATTACTTGCCTACGTCACAAAATATATCTACTATCCAAATTTCATGTCTCTAACTTTAGTAGTTTCGGCTCGGCGTTGATGAGTCAGTCAGTCAGTCAGTCAGTCAGTCAGTCAGTCAGCATTTCCCTCTTTATATATTAGTATAGATATGGTTTTACCTTTTTAATAGGAAAAACGTATGTGTAACGTCACGACTTTTATCCCCATCCGGGGGTAGTCAGAGGCTTGAGTGCCCATACACCACCACATTGTGGAGGTATTAACCAACTCAAAGCCCACGTTTCACTAGATAGTCAGAACCCAACGTGACAGGTGGTGAACCTTGTAGGAAAAACGTTATCGCGATATTTTAAAGAGTAGACAGGCAGGTACATGAAATCATCATTATTTTTAAATGCGGCTAAAACGATGACGTGCCGTCAGTTTTATCTAAAATCTACGTAAGAGATAAGACTACCAACATCCGATCTGTATAAGGAGAAACTGACTGACTAGAATGGGCGCTTATTCGCTTAGTCATTAATAATAATAATATCCTGGGACATTTTTTACACACGGCTACCTGATCCCAAACTAAGCAGAGCTTGTACTATGGAAACCAGATAACTGATATTACTACATATACTACTTTTTGTTTGTAAATACATGTTTAATATACATATACACCCAGACTCGGGACATACAGACCTCGGTTATCTGTTGTCAAGCCATGTCGACTTTTAGCGTATCAGCAACACACACAGTATATTCTAGTCAATATCGTTTTTGGCACAAATCATTGAACATGTTAATGTATATTTAATGATAGTGACATTATCGCGACATTTCGAGTCAAGTTCGAAGCTGTCGGTTCCAAAATAACTCGGAAACAGGAACCTTGGCCGGGATTGTGCTGATACACTTTCAAAAACTCACATATCTGTCAGAGCTTAAAGGAATAATCTACTCGAGACTTCAAATCTTTTTTTTTATGTAGGTAAACGCTAGGACAGAAGCTAGTGAAACCATTATACTAAAATAAGTATAGGTGGCTTAATGATGACGTAATCTGGACCGTGGTACGCACAATACTGACAATGTAATACCCCCCAAAGTCTCCGGAATAAGCAACGAAATTTCAGAAATGCCATTGGACCGGCTGCATACCGAACTACTAAACAACCAAGACAATTAGGCGCTCGGGTGAACGCGGCTTTCCCGCCGACAGGTGCCTAGTTAGCTTGGTGGAGCAGTAATTTGTATACCCATGAGCTCACGGGCTCAAAAGCATGACGGATTCAAGAACTTTCTCCATCAAGCTAACTAGGCACCCGTCGGCGGGGAAGCCGCATTTACCCGAGTGCCTAGTTAGCTTGGTGGTATTGTGGTAGATTCTGAATACCAAGTGCTTTGTTAGCCTATATTAATAAAAATACATGTTTTAATTCTGGAAAGCTACAACTATAATATAATTAATACACAGCTTTCTAGGCCAGTTTTTATTTATTTTATTTCAATACCTAATTTTGTTTTTTTTATTCACAATGTGTTAATGCCTGCCTGCTCACACAGCGTTGCTGTTTGAAAATGTATAAGTACAATTATTATTTTGAAAAGAGTAACCATTGAGTTTCTTGCCGGCTCTTCTCAATGGAAGCAACATTACGAACCGGTGGTAGCGCTAAAATATTGTTTATCTTGACTATTTATAAACGCTTTATTGAGCTTACATGAACATAATGAAACTTTTGATTTGATTTGATTTGAATGTAGTTATAATATAGTTGTTTTAAAAATAGTTTCTGTATTCTTGCACAACTTATACATTTTCCAGAACTATCTACGCGAGCAGTTTAATAACGAAACCGCCTTGAAAGCTTACGTATGTCCACAAAAAGCTGGGCAGCTGGCCATGGCTATGAACCAAGACGCGGGATTACGAAAGATTACGAGATAATTGTAGCCACTTTAACGAGGTGTTTTGTTGATTCTAACATGTCTGTAAGAGACGTGAGATCAATAATAATCGCAGGTTAAACCACGGCAGAGTTTAATCTCCCGATTTCATAATCGATAGTTTTAACTCTCCGGTAGTCTCTAGTTTAAACCAGAGTTGCAAAAAATCAGGAAATTTAAAATTAAATCTGTTTAGAACGTGTTTAAATCATTGGTTTAAAACGGAACGAATAAATCACCGCGTTTAAAACATGTTTTAAATGTTTAAAATATGGTTTAAATGTTTAAAACATGTTTTAAAACATGTTTTAAACATGGTGTTTTTTCTTAACAACCCTGGTTTAAACTAGAGACTACCGGTTTTTTTACCGGAGGTTAGTTAACTAACCGGTAGTAAAATAAAACATTGAATTTAACGATTCATAAGTACCTCTAGCTTGCATGAATAAAAATACCACCGTAGAATAAAAACATCAAAAATATCAAGTTTCTTGTATTGGGACACCCTTTATTATTAAATTTCAACTCTCTACCTATTACGGTTCTTGAGATACAGCCCGCTGACAGACGGACGGACGGACGGACAGCGTAGGCTTAGTAATAGGGTCCCGTTGGCACCCTTTGGGTACGGAACCCTAATAATCGTAAATTCGCTACAAACGTCATCGCCTTTTCGGTACCATAGCTGTCATCATAGCATGTGCCCAAACAGATGGGCAGACTATACCTGCGGCACGTTATGATGGCCGGTTTGACATGTGGAAGGGGGAAAGGATGAACCTTATTATAACGGAATAAAATTCATTTTCGCATTCATTTTTTTACATTGTTTTTTTTTAAACGGCCAGTCTTATTCCGTTATAATAAGGTTCATTTTCTTCCCCCCCCCCACATGTCAGACCGGCCATCGTAAAATGCCGCTACTGTAGTAATTACGAGACTACTCAGCTCATTATGACATATGTATATGTAATATATGTAACGAGAATAGAACACACAAACACGTCTGTTTACTAACGAGTTAGATAAAGCTTAGAGCGATGCTATTTTAGACATAGCCACCTTGGAACTGGCATTGGAGAGTGTCAAGGTGAAAAACACCTTCGGTTTATGTGCATACGTATGTCATTAGAATGTAAAGCATTGCCTTGAAAACTAAGGAGTTTTTGAAACATTATAAACGATCGGAGGTTAAGCAACGCGTGTCAAGGTTAGTCAAGAGATGGGTGACCATTGAGTGGCATTTGAACTGAGCGTCTCCGTGCTTAGAAGGGCACGTAAAAAGTCGATCCAGGTTGTTGTCATCTAGACAGCAGTCGTTAAGAATTGTCAAGAGGCCTTCGGGCTTGAACAACTCTGACACCAGGTACCAGGGAACCATACGATAAGAAGAACTTGAAGGTATCTCAGTACAGTTTTAGACGAACTTTTGAGGATACGTCTTAAGCTAAGTTTAGACTAGTAACAAAATATTCAGAAATTCACATCCGCGCTCTTTAATGCCGTGTGTCCACTGGCAAGTAACTTCCGCAATTTCTTGCAGAAGTCACTTGCCGACGTGTTTCCACTGACTGCAATTTTACACAACCGTGTACATGTGGGACTTGCAGCAAGTTCGACAAGTCGCAGAAGTCCACTTGCGTGAGTGTTTACACATTGGAAGTCGCTTGCGCAAGTACATTTGTGCAAGTTTTCTTGCCAGTGGACACACGGCATAATAGGAGGAATTGCTTGCGGAAGTAATTGATATCGAATGTCGGAAGTTTGTTGCTTGTCTAACCTTAGCTTAAATCTGGTTGTACGTGTAACACCCACAACATCACTTGACCTCGCGTAAGCCTTAGGAAATTCTGGGTACCAATCTATAGGCCGTGTGAATTAATTGGAACTATGCCCGCCACACACTCCCACCACTGTGACTCCTGTAAGCCAGGATCGACAGTGTCCAACGATGACGCCGAGGTTTGACCCTCGAGTCCCGGGGACAAGCTAAGTTGAAGCCCGTGTGAAGTTAAGACACGCTTACACTATACAGGGTGAAATCGAAATCGTGGGCAATATTTTAAAATATGACTCAACACATGATTCAGAATATTATGGGAAAAAAATAAAAAAAACATTTGATAAAAAAATATTGCTCGGCTAAGCAAATGAGCAAACCATTTAACTGTTATACCTTGGGCCCTACCACCACCTCTTATAGCAGTTTTGTTTTAACGTTTCAGCGGCCATTTGTGCAATGACGTTTCTTATTGTCATGACAATAAAGTACGTCATTGCACAAAAAGTCGCTGAAACGTTAAAACGTTCCTATAATTGAATCGCGATAAGAGGTCATGGTAAGCCCCCTTACCTGGGTAGTGAATTTTTATCAATTGATTTGTTGATTAATAATCCCTAAATATTCTGAATCATGTGTAGAATCACCGTTTAAAATATCGCCCACGATTTCGATTTCACCCAGTAGTGTTGTATAGATTTAAGTAATCCCAATTAAATTGTTGCGTCCAGATCCCTCGCAAGCCTCGCCCGAGCATTCATGTTATGAAATTATCTCTAGTTCCGACGTCATAACTGAGTGCTCGGGCGCTGCATGCACCTGATGGAGACGCAGTCAATCAAAAACAATATTTCGGCCAATTGATTAATTGCGAGTGCGGAAACAGATGTTTGATTTCGCTGCATTTAGGGGCACGGGCAACTTTTGCGGCAACTGGCAACTCGTAACTAGCTGTTTTCATATAAAACAATTGCGGCAATCGCGGCAACTGTTGCCGCAAATGGCAATTGTTTGCTGCAACTGCCAAAAAAACTATTAAATAGTTGATAGTTTCGGCAACTAAAGTTGCTCCGTGTGCATCACAGAGTAAAGACTAAAGAAAGAGGTGCCCTTATTAGATATACATAGTATGAAAAAAAACGTGGTCATTGTTTTTTCATTTTCATTGTTCTATCTACCAGTAAATAGTTGAACTACTCGCTTCGTTTTATGTCGATGTTAGTACTAGGCCGACCACTCGGCTGAGTTGCTTAGGGCCAGTCCCCTTAGTAATTGGTCCACGGTGTGCATAGCCTCGTGATGCGCTGAACACAAGTTCGTGATGGCCATGTTAGAAGGCACCACATCTATTAAAATAATTCATCAATGTATTGTCCGAATGTGCTCAGATGTTACTCGCACGATTACTTTACACGCATCTCACACTCCAAGGTCCTAGATAAGAATCGAGGCAAAAACCTAGTCAACCTTGATATTTTTTCGTGGTTACTACGTGTCATGTTTTATATGCAAATTTATCTTGCTTGATATACTTTCAATATACTTTTGCCAGCGGAAGCAATCGGTGTAATTAGAATGACATCATAATATCGTTACTCTGGATGTAAAGCCGGAAACCCACCGCGGCGCACGGAGAGGCCACGCACACGCTTAGCACGTGGGTCAAGTTACGCTTTGCACGAAAATGTATGTCACCGTGTCCACCGCGGCGCACGGAGAGGCTACGCACGAAATGACGTTATCCATACATTTTCTTCCAAAACGTAGCTGTGGCCGCGTGCGTGGCCTCTCGGTGCACCGCGGTGTATTGAAATAAACAAAAATTATGAAAAGTATCTATCTGACGTATGTCAGTCATCTCACTTTTCAGCAAATAAAATCACATTAATAAAATAAACATTTAATATGTTTATAATAATAAAATGGAGTTCTAATGCTGAGTATATGTTTTATTTCATTATCTCCTGTGGCCCTTTCCAATAGGTTATGGGCTTCCAATACGGTGGGTTTCCGGCTTAAGTATGACAGCAAAGCGCGAGGAATGGACGAATAAGACATACTGCGCCGACCCCAGATAATGGGATAAGGTACACCCAGATGATGATCGTCACTTTAAATTCTGCTTTTAATGGACCCTTAAGCATATGATTAGATATGGTGATGAGCTATATTGGCAATACCGACATATCAACATCATTTTCCGTGGACTACAGAGTCGTACTGTGTCCATGGACTCAGTTTAGTAAGGCATAGGTACTACACTTCTCATAAAAAAATCGAAATAGTACTGCAAGTCCTATTCTAGCATTTAAATTAAAAAAAAAACCGGCCAAGTGCGAGTCGGACTCGCGCATGAAGGGTTCCGTACCATTCTATAAAAACGGCAATCATGTCTGTTGTATGGGAACCCCACTTAAATATTTTTTTTATTCTGTTTTAGTATTTGTTGTTACAGCGGCAACAGAAATACAAATTTTATTCTGACTTTTCGGATAGTTTTGATAAAATCTATTGCTCAATTCGAAATTGTATCCATAAAGGGCTATGGTAACTAAAGAGTGCACAGTATGTGCCAGCATTCAAGTCAATATTGATAAACACATTATCTATTTGAGTATAACCCGTTGTGGTAACAACACGAGGAAGTTTTGAATTTAAACCAATATGGTCAAAATATTTTTTTAAAGGTGCATTCTCATTAGATTCCAGTAAGTCTACATTAAAATCCCCGCACACTATAGTCGGAGGCAACGGGAGTATTCTGCCATCAAATATGACACTATGAAAGCAATACAACAATTTCCAATCGATCGAAACCTAGATATAATGCAAAACTTGTCAATAGCAGGCGAATTTTGGTCGTGACTATATTGCGATCTGAAAAACGAAACCATAGCGCGATCTAGGAGCTCATCTAGCGTCATCTAGTGGTGCGTAGCGGTACTATTATTTTATATATTATGAGGTTCTTATTTTATATTATCTTTGTTATAGCAACAATTATTTACTCTTTGCCACCTCACTCCCATAAAAAAAAACTGCTCAACATCAGACGGGCTGTACGCTTTTTTGCCACCTCAGTCCCATAATTGTTAGTACACACCTGCAATAATAGGTACATAAAGTACACAAATAAATAAATACACATTCTGTGAAAAACTATTACAACGCCATCTATAGTTCTAATACTCTGTGCTTGAAACTCCGAATGCATTTGAAACTTGATTTACAAATATGTTTACGTACGTAAACAATGTATTTGCACAAATCAGTTTAGTGTTAACATTATTTTAATTTAAGCTGTGGGTGACAAAAAAAATGCGAATTACTCAAAAAAAAAAACTCATAGTAAGATTCGAACCTAATACCCACATACACGTGGACTAACGCCTTAACCATACGGCTAAGATGATCTCTAGTATTGCACTCGAATTATTATACTACTTATGACACTGTAATGCCAATGATATCATAACAATGTTAGATGGCGTTACTTTGATTAATTTAAAACTTATTTATGGGTCAAAAATGTAATTTTACATTCCTTTTTTTTTCAACAATTTATGTAAAAGCTGTCATAATGATCACTCATGATTAAAATGTTAGTTTTCTCTTTATATATTGTTTAATTTATGAGTTATAAATAAAAACGTCAAAAATATCGAGTTTATTGTATGGGGACCCCCTTTATTTTTAAGTTTTATTTTATTTTTAGTATTTGTTGTTGTAGCGGCAACAGAAATACACATTCTGTGAAAATTTCATGTCTCTAGCTATTACCGTTTGTTAGATACAGCCCGCTGACAGACAGACGGACAGACAGACAGACAGACAGACAGACAGACAGACGGACAGCGTAGGCTTAGTAATAGGGTCCCGTTGGCACCCTTTGGGTACGGAACCCTAAAAATGATTGATAGGTATAATTAAAAAATACGCCAATATATAGCTGGCAGTTTAGTCTACACCACAGAGTAAAGACTAAATAAAGAGGTGCCCTTATTAGATATTTGTATGAAACAAAACGTGGTCGTTGTTTTTTCATTTTCATTTTACTATTTACCGGTAGTTGCACTACTCGCTTCGTTTTATGTCGATGTTAGTACTAGGCCGACCACTCGGCCGACTTGCTTAGGGCCAGTCCCCTTAGTAATTGGTCCATGGTCTACACAATGGTGTTTTACCACAATTCCAAATTTGAATTTAAATTTAAGAATTTTCATCCAATGTTTTTTTTTGATGAGAAGTGTATTTTGGACAGTGTGACTAGAATGTCATTTTACTAGTATCGGCTTTAGCGCCCTATCGCACGAGGCAACCATGGTTGCGCCACCAGCGTGTGATTCGATAGCCGACACCGAATTGGTTGCGCTACCAAGCGGACACCAGGTGCGATACCCTCCATACAGCTCTATACATTTTGTTGGTGGAGCGACTGGTTGCGCCACTGGTGTCCTCGTGCGATAGGGCGCTTAGTCTCAATGTATAAGTCAATCCCTCTGCCTATGCCTCTGGAGACCATGCGTGATAGTAGATAAAAATCAAAATCATACTAAAGCCACTTAGCTTTGTTAAAAAAAAATAAGTACCGACCAAAACTTTTTACATTTTTTTTTTCCTACCCACATCATAATAAATTATGCTTGCCTCTGGCCATAAACACACACAGTAAAAGACGCGCGAGGCAGCCTCCTCTACAAGGTCGCGACACACGCCGTGCGTACGTGACTGCGCGCGCGACTCGCCTCCCATTGGCGGATTTGGGTCATAGAGAAACTTATGACCTAATTCGGAGTGTTCATTGATTTGAATTAAGAATCGAATTGCTACTTTCAACTAATATTCATCACATGACATTCAGTATAAGTCTCCACTCCAAGATACAAGCTTTTGCTTAGTTTGGGATCCATAGTAAAAAAACTTTTTTTTTTTTACTTTTTCAATAATTGACTATACTTGCATATTATTCTACTCATGTTACGTGAACTACTGCTTTCTACATCTACACTAAAATTATAAAGAGAAAAGATTTGTATGTATGTATGTTACTGATTGCAACAATTCTTTCACCATTAGAATGCTACATTATCCCTGAGTAACATAGGCTATATTTTTTGGGATCCGGGATATCCGGGCTACGGGATCCAGCAAACGGGATCCGGGATCCGGTAAAAGGAATCCGAGATACGGGATCCGGGATCAGAGATCCGTATTTTTTTATTTCAATTCTACGCGTGCGAAGGTCGCAGGGAAAAGCTAGTAAATAATAAAATTTATTTTTATTCTTATATGACTGTATTTCTTTCGGCGACAAGGTTCACCACCTGCCACGTTGGGTTCTGACTATCTGGTGAAACGTGGGCTTTGAGTTGGTTAATACCTCCACAATGGTGTATGGTCACTCAAGCCTCTGACTACCCCCGAATGGGGATAAAAGTCGTGACGTTACGTTTTGTATTTCTTTCATTGACATTAATTTATTTGTGAATATATTTAGTCAATGATTTGACGACCTCTTGGCGGTTTGAGCGTTGGCCGCTCGGCTCACAGTATTCGGAAACGAACTTCTCGTAAATTGCCCTGGTCTGGGTGTCATTGAGATCGCCAGTCCATTGTACGGTACCCATAGTACGCTTTGCTTAGCTTTGGACCATACAGTTGGTGTGTATGAATCTATGTAACGTCACGACTTTTATCCCAATTCGGGGGTAGTCAGAGGCTTGAGTGGTCACACCACCACATTGTGGAGGTATTAACCAACTCAAAGCCCACGTTTCACCAGATAGTCATAACCCTACGTGACAGGTGGTGAACCTTGTCGCCGTGTATACAGGAACTGACTATTACCCAATCCCGAGGGATAGGTAGGTTTCCTCACGATGACTGGTTTCTCCTGTGTGTATTACTGGCTAAATTATCTTAATGTGCGCGTGTTATTGGTAGCCTTTAAGCATTTACGTCATAATATCCATATTCAGTGTATACTAATTGCGAAGACATTGATAGTATTGATACTACGTTCTAACATGCGCAGTAAATGCGCAATTTGTATGGACGCAGCTGCGCAAATATTTCGCATAATGCTTAAGGTCGATTTCACCATTGTAATTTTATTAATTCTAGCTAAACTGCAATATGTGATGTCCGCTATACCACACCGAGCCAGCGTGGTCGACTATAGCCCGAATAGATGGGCTATGGGCGGATAAGTAAAAAGACATAGTGCGATAGAGAATTAAATATAATATTAAAATAGAAAACGAGACATAGTTCATGTAGTGAAAAAACAAAGTGAAGATCATTGACAGGTTCCATAGAGTTTTAAAAAACAACACTAGCCCTTAAAACGAAATAACCTAGAAATGAACTTATAATGCTTTTCCCTAGCTAAAGCTTTTGTCAGTACATCTGCTAACATCTCTTCAGTGCTAATATAACGTATACACATAAGTTTCTTATCTATTAGATCCCTAATGAAGTGATGTCTAATATCGATGTGTTTTGTTCTCGAATGAGATATTAAATTGTTACATAATTTTTGTGCAGACTGATTGTCGTTATACAGAATAACGTTGCATATGACACCCATACACTCAGCGACAAAAGTCTTAAGGAACATAGCTTCCTTACTAGAATCAGACATCGCCATGTACTCCGCCTCGGTACTGGAAAGAGCAACAGTTCGCTGTTTGCGACTTTCCCACGATACTAATGAGTTCCCTAGGCTAAATACATATCCAGTATATGACTTACGATCGAGCATGTCTGCGCCCCAATCAGCATCCGCAAAACCCGTAATCAATGATCTTCACTTTGTTTTTTCACTACATGAACTATGTCTCGTTTTCTATTTTAATATTATATTTAATTCTCTATCGCACTATGTCTTTTTACTTATCCGCCCATAGCCCATCTGGTTATGGGCCCAGTATGTAAATACGCGGGTCAGAAAGATTTCATAGTTATCCCCAGTTTATTTTCGTAAAATTAATATTTTTTCACAGAATAGCGATTTTGTTTTTTCCGTCATGGCCGATCAAAATTTTTCTCGGGTCATGATTGATAAACTCCGTGGAGCTGAAGACTACAGCACATGGAAATTTTTGGTAAAAATGTTATTGCTACACGAAGACCTGTGGGATGCGGTGGAGACCAAAGAAGCGGCAGATATCAAGGTTCAACGTAAAGCTTTGGCACGGATTTGTCTTTTAGTGCAGCCGGGAGTGTTACCGCATATAAGAGATGCGAAAACTGCTCACGAGGCGTGGGAAAATTTGGAGAAGGTGTACGAAGGAAAGGGCCTAAGCAGGCGTTTAGGTTTGCTACGCACACTTTTTAGCCTCAAAGTGACAGGATTTCCGGACATGCAGTCTTATTTATGCAAAATAACAGAAATAGGACAGCAGCTGCAGGCTATAGGTGCCGGAGTGGAAGATGATTTTCTAGCCGTAGTCATGCTTAGTGGTTTATCTGCAGACTACGACCCACTCATCATGACCTTGGAGAACTGTTCAGAAAAACTCACGACTGAGTCCGTGAGGTCTAGATTGACTCAGGAGTACCAAAGAAGGATTGAGAAAGATGACACAGGTACGAGTTCGGCATTAGCTGTCAAGAAGACTAAGTGGAAGGCATTTCGCTGTAAAAAGTGTAACAAGCCAGGTCACAGCTATAAGCAATGCACGGATAAAACTAAAAGCAATGACCAAACTAAGAAGTCTTTGTTTTGTGCTTTGTCGGTCAACTTACACAACGATATTTGGTATGTGGATTCAGGAGCTACCAACCATATGTGTAATAACAAGGAGAGGGGTATGTGTCAGGGAATAGTGACAAAATTTAGCACTAATGTCATATTTGTCACAATTACCACCTTTCTTAAATTGTGGAAATCATGTAGCCATTGACAAACATTATTTAATTATTTAAGTATGTGTAAAGTGGGAGTAGGCATGCACAGCTTTCTAGGCTATATTTTGTTTCAATACATAATTTCTGTATTTTGCTATTCAGGATATTGTAATGCCTGCCTGCTCACATAGCGTTGCTATTTGAAAATGTATACAAATATTCTTTTGAAAAGAGTAACCATTGAGTTTCTTGCCGGCTCTTCTCAATGGAAGCAACATTACGAACCGGTGGTAACGATAAAATATTGTTTCTTCTTGACTATTTATAAATGCTTTATTGAGCTTACATGAATAAAAAACGTTTGATTTGAAAAAGACCCCTCTCTTCGGCTCATTGAAGTGCATTTCCCCTTGTCCAAAATAATCAGTTAATCAACAATAACACTAAAAAAAAAAATTAACATTCATGTTGTTGGCCGAAGTAAGTGGCCTTAACAACTTCACCGGGCAGAAAGCGAGTGCAAAGTGCGCTCGAGTCAACATTTTCAAAACTTGACCACTTTTTAAAACGACTTTCCAAAATGTACACTACTATTTTGAGAAAATTATAATTTTTGGGAATTGGTCATTTTGTATAGTGGTCAATAAGGGGGCGTCCATAAATTACGTGAGGCATTTATGAGGGGGAGGGGGTCGAGCAAATTCGCACCAAATCTCACGTGGGGGATAGGGGGGGGTCTCGGCAAATCTCACGTAATTTTTTTACCCCAAGAAACAGTGTAAAATTGCAAGAAAACTGGTATAAATGTAGTTTTTTTTTAAACTTAACTTAACTTTTTTTTGTTAAATTAAGTAAAACACGTTTCTCCTCTAGAATATAGCTTTTGAAAAATCTCACGTGAAATTAGAGGGGGAGGGAGGGGGGTCGAGCAAAATCTCACGAAATCTCACCAAGGCGGGAGGGGGGGTCCCCTAAGGTAAGGACAATTGGCAATTTTGGGCAAGGGTTGATGGCAAAGGTGCAACGGCTTCTAAATTACCATTTTTCATACATTTCCTCGAGCATATTGGAGCAGAGTGCTACCTATTAGGTTCTGCCTATAATCATCTTTGGTTCCACCGTTTCAAGCGAACTTCGGAAAGAAAGAGTAAAAAAAAAAAAAAAAAAAAGTAGTATATGTAGTAATATCAGTTATCTGGTTTCCATAGTACAAGCTCTGCTTAGTTTGGGATCAGGTGGCCGTGTGTATAAAATGTCCCAGGATATTATTATTATTAAAGACGTACATAGCAGTAATGGTGTGTTAAGTGCACAGAGTAAATACTAAAGAAAGAGGTGCCCTTATTAGATATATGTATTAAAAAAAAAACTTGGTCATTGTTTTTTCATTTTCATTTTACTATTTACCGGCAAATAGTTGAACTACTCGCTACGTTTTATGTCGATGTTAGTACTAGGCCGACCACTCGGCCGACTTGCTTAGGGCCAGTCCCCTTAGTAACTGGTCCATGGTCGTGTGCGTGTTATCAAACGCCCTAAATACGGTCTTATCTATAGGAACCATGCAACAACGCAGTACTTATTTGGGACACGAGATAGAGGGACAATGCTTCTAGGACAGCGCACGGCCCTCGTGCCGTCCAGGGGCCCTACCACCACCTCTTATAGCAGTATTGTTTTAACGTTTCAGCGACTTTTTGTGCAATGACGTTTCTTATTGTCATGACAATAAGGTACGTCATTGCACAAAGTCGCTGAAACGTTAAAACGTTCATATAATTGAATCGCGATAAGAGGTCGTGGTAAGGCCCCAGGTTAGATTGCTTGATGAGGAGTTAAACAACAGCTCTCCTAGCCAAGTGGCGTCGTCGACAAGCGTTTCTACATATCGCTACGCTTAAATGTATGGAAATGACATCACAAGTCGACGAGTAGATCACGTGAATTATGTCGTTTCCATACATGAAGCGTAGCAATTTGGAGCGACCCCCGAATTGGGATAAAAGTCGTAACGTTACATTTATATTTTGTGATAAATCATTTTCCTAAAAACGGTAAGTAGGTACTTCTACGAAAAAGAACAGTGGGTCATAAGTTATTTACGTGGTTATACAAGCTGTCGATTGACGTCAGCGATGACGGCAGAGCGCCGTTTAAACCAATCTTGATCGTATTAAGAGCAAACATGATTATAAACTGTACAATTATAATTCATATTAATGTTTAACAGACTTCATTCCTAGGAATCTTAATGATGCACATGCATCAGCTTCTTAAAGCTGCTAGTAGAGTAGCAACCATGGACCAGTTACTAAGGGGACTGGCCCTAAGCAAGTCGGCCGAGTGGTCGGCCTAGTACTAACATCAACATAAAACGAAGCGAGTAGTTCAACTATATAGCGGTAAATAGTAAAATGAAAATGAAAAAACAATGACCATGTTTTGTTTCATACAAATATCTAATAAGGGCACCTCTTTCTTTAGTCTTTACTCTGTGGTAGCAACTGACTGACTGATCTATCAATCAACACACAGCAACAGCTGGGGTTAGAAACATGACATTTTGACAATAGGTCCCTTTAAAGGTCTAGACACATAGCAGGGCCATGCCGGGAACGTGAATGAGAATGAGTTCATTATAAATGTACACACTGATATTTTTGAGCCTCTGGCAGTGCATGGTCTGTCCACAGAAATGTGTGGATAGTCCTTTATACTGCAGGCATCCACTAAGTACTGTCCTTGGGTGTATTGTCAAGGGTATATCATATTAAGTATAGGGCTTCTTTAGATGATAGGTAATTAGCAATCTTAGCTTGGATAAGTAAGTGCATTTATTATAATTTTAATTCAATAAACTTATGAAACCGATAATTTGGTGTGAATTCTTTTTAGGGTTCTGTACCCAAAGGGTGCCAACGGGACCCTATTACTAAGCCTACACTGTCAGTCTGTCCGTCTGTCAGCAGGCAGTATCTCACGAACCGTAATAGGTAGAGAGTTGAAATTTCCACAGAATGTGAATTTCTGTTGCCGCTACAAATACTAAAATTAAAATAAATTTTAAAAATAAAGGGTTACAAGAAACTTGATATTTTTGATGTTTTTATTCTAAGGTGGTACGGGACCCTTTATGTGCGAGTCCAACATGCACTTGGCCGGTTTTATTTAACTGTAATTATGCTTAAATGACTCCATGCCAGATGTACACAAATCACCCCCTTTGGATATATATACCCTTTTAGTTACACTCTGTATATTATTACAAAGACAGTACATACCTACATTCTTATTAGAATTGATGATAAATTAAAATATTCCTACCCACATAATAAAAAAAGCATTTAAACCTTTTTCATATCAACTCCATCTACTTTAAAACATAAATTTAAAGAATACAGATAAAGATTTATCATTATGCAATGACTACCTACATGTTGCGACATGTCTCATCGGGAATTTTCATCAAAAAAACCATGTTAACATTACAAAGCATTGCATAAGTTTGGAAAGTTATATGGAAGGTTCTAGAAGCTATATCTAACAAATTCTAGATCTAGGATCCCTTACAATAGATACAGAAACATGCATAAAGGGTTTTGTAAAAGTAACTTTCTTTTTAACTTTTTATTCGTGACAAAGTCAGGAAATACAGTTTCTAACGACAAAATGACGCGCTCATGTGGATTTTAAACGCCTCAAGGTTATTATATGGCTAAATATAATCATCAAAGTACTTCTGATGATTCAATTTTCAACTTTCATAGGACATAAGGACATAAAAAGTTGACGATTTCACTCGTGAATCGTCCAAACGGATAGTAGATGCTTACAATACATATGCAAATAAGGAATTTCGCCATAAAAGACACTGGTTGACCCAAAAGTTGCATAGCAACCGTAATGAACTGTGTGAGGTTACTTCAGAACAAAGAAACGTTCGCACGAAAAAAAGAACGTAACAGCCGCAAATTATTATTAGAAATAGGTTCTAACACTCACCCGGATGCTTCCGTGGTGGATTTTTTTACAAAAACCACCTTATAAATGGTGATTTTTTTGTCTTACACCCTTTGAATTAAATCCAAGATCGTTTGACAGATGACTGATGGTTCAAACATGGCGGAGGAATTACGTCATTCCGCGGGAAAATTGAAACGACCGTTACGTTCCTTTTTTATTTATTCATGACCTAAATACGATTAAAATTATATACAAATTGACTCACCTCATAAATTTAGATTTATGTGTGACGATATTGAATATCTGATGTTTTAATACATCAGAAAATTCATTCGGATTCCTCGCGTTGTTGCCAAATCGCTATTGCGTCAGATAGTGTATAACGTTCAAATTCACTCATTTCAGAACACTGGATCATAACTTATATGTATTCTCACACGAATATATCACAGATTTTGTTTAGAATCTTTTCAGAATTATAAAACTGAGTTATCAGTCTTCAGGAGATAATTTTCTCGTACTAGAAAAAAGTTGCATAGAGGAACGGCAACGTCGCTTTTTGACACTTGATGAACAAAGGACCAAATTTAAAACTATTTTATAGAGATTAACTTAACGATATTATGCTATTATTCTTATGTTAACTGAAGAAATGTAACTGTAATTATGTAATCCGTTTGTAAAATGGAAATAATTCCGGATGCTTTTCTTGTGGCGGAACAAAAATAACTGACTCGATTCGATCGGAACTTGTTTTGGTTTCGTTTGGCGTTGTAAACAATAGGGGTCAGTGTTACCAGGGCCACATTTTTTTACAAATTATACCAATTAAATCGTTTGGTAGAATTTGTAGTTTATTATTTTTGTATATCACATCAGACTTGGATTTGAACATTTTGTTTGTATTTGCTTAAAATAAAAATGTTTCGCGATTTAGCAATGTTGCATATTTGTTTTAATTCGATATGAGATAAAATTCGTTTCCACGACGATCTAATAAGCCCACTTCACCATCACCCACTAGAAGCTCTTGCTTTGCGCCAGCTGCAAGATATTGTCCTAATGCCGGCTACACACCTAACGATATACTTGCGCAAGTCTAGATTTGCACAAGTATAATGGAATGTGTTGGAAAATATTTCACAATGAGAATCAATACTAGGTCAACAAATCAACTCATAACCAACACTATCGTTAAAACTAAGCTTTCTTATCATAATTATGAAATCATCGAAATCGGTCCATCAGTTGCGATTTTTGAACACATTTTATATAATGTGCGGCATGTGCGCGGCACACGGGGCCATTCTTCGTAAATTTTTGTTGTAGACCAAACATTTTTCACTGTAGGTTATGGATTTCTTAGCTCTATAAATCTGCATTCTCGTTACGGGTCTCACTCCACTAAATCGTTACGTGTGTTTGAGGCTTATGGAATAAACTACCTTTTAACACTGAAGGAGTTTCTCAATATTCGACAAAAGGGTGCATTTCTGAAAACTTTTACAATATTCCCTGTACGACTAGTACGGATAATTACACCTAGTCGCTCTTTACCTCTGTAAGTAAAGCGTGTCGTAGAGCGTTATCTCGCTCTGGCGGCTTTCTAGGGAGGCCAGTAAAAATACTCGGTGTGCGAATACCTAGATATTATGGCTAAAGATAATGAATGGCTGAAGATTTTATCTGAATGTTTGAAGTTTTGTGAGAAGGACGTATGAATGAGTACCTACTTATTTTATTATTTGTATTTCTTTAAATTACTTGTTTTGTTTAACGCCTACCTACTTATTGTGTTAACTATTATTATTTTGTTATTTTTACTTAAGTACTTGATAATTTGGTGTAACTGGTCACGTACCGTACCATTATTATAAATAAATAAATTATATTTCCGAAAGTCTATGAGTGCGAGCGAGACGATCCTGTCGCGCACACGCTCAACCCAAAGGGCCTACTCTTTTACAAACGAAAACGAAATTTCGGACGAAATTCGCGTATTTCATACTACGTTTCTCATTCCTCTACGTTTAGATTCGACGACGACGAAGACGTCAAACAATTTTCGTCCGTAAGAAATGTCGGAATCAATGAGAAACGTAGTAGGAAATACGCGAATTTCGTTTTCGTTTGTAAGAGTAGGCCCTCTGGCGCGGGAAATTCGTTCAACTTCTAGTGGGATTGTACGTTTCTAAAGTCAATTTAGCGGAAACGCTACTGTGTTCTAATTAAAAGACATGGGTAGTAAAATAAGAACAATTAATTATAACATGTTTATTTACGACAAATAAAGGATACAATAATATTCTTATTATTTGTGATTCACTATACTTAAAACTACCGTTATAATAGTAATAACAAATCTAACATAATTATTTACAACAGACAACTCTAGGAAATATGAAAAAAGGTGGGTACACCAAATTTTCTACCATTTGGTAGAATTTTTCTAATAGGCAACACATGAGGAAGTACGAGAAATTTCGAATTTCGCACCCTTGACCGATTTTATTATGCTTTTGATATCATTGAGAAACGCATCACATTTTCCCGACGTTTGTAATAACTAAAATATAAATAACAAATCTTAGAAAACAACGTCACTGTTCAAGTGTCTCTGCTAGCATCCTATCTTAATAGTAACTATGTAGTTAGCATAGGACCACTATCATTCTATTTTATACAGGCTTAGTTTAAAAAAAACTCATTCTTTAACAAGATTGTTTAAAAAAAAAACACTATTTTTTAGCAGGCTTGGTTTAACTCTTAGCAAGCTTGATTTTATAAAAACTCACCGCTAAATGTACATTATCCACTTTTGTCTCTAGAAATGCTTTGTAAAACCATTGTAAACGGTTTTACAAAGCATTTCTAGAGACAAAAGTGGTTTGTAATGCCAGTGTAAGTCCATCGTAAATGTAGGGTAAAACCCCCAATTATTGGCACCCTGCACCAATTATTGTCCATACATATTTCTATGGGATTTCTTAGTTCAGCGGATAGAATAACAAGGTAGGTGTGAAAATCTGAAATTTATGACTTTTAACCAAAAAACACTATTTCCATGTTTAGTTTTCTTATTTTTTTAAGATAACTTCAAAAGTGCCAATAATTGGGGGGGTGCCAATATTGGGTGCCGTTACCCTATATACATTTTGGAGTCATTCTTTAACATGCTCGCTTTAAAAACCCATTTAGCAGGCTAGGTTCTTAAAATGCAATTTTTATCAGGCTTGGTTTTCTAAAACTCATTCTTTAGCGGGCTTGGTTTTAAAAAAGCTGTGTATACTGGTCTGCACTAAATTATCAGGGGACTTTTCTTGTTTTATATACTTCCTTTTCTTAGGAGTGAAATCATAATCCGGTTTCACTATTTTAGCGTTCTCCTCCGTCGAATATTTCAAAACATACTGCTTGAAATTCTTAGATTCCTTCCTATTTGAGTTTTTGATCTTCAACTTCAATTGCTCCTTCCTCCATTTAATCTTAACTTGAATATCTTTCCTGCGTCTCTTACCTTTCTTTTTATCACTTTTGTATTTTAAAACTATTTCTTCCGAAGATTTTTTTTTACGTTTCTTTTTTTTCTCACTCTTAATTATTTCAGGTTCCCTGGCAACCTCATTGAGATAATGATTCTTGAAACTTTCCACATCTATGTCCATATTATCGTTATCCAACACTTCTTTGTTTAGCGGACTAAATTTAAAAGCACATTTCTTGCTTTTAACAGGACTTTTGAGCTCTAAATCCTTGAAATGATCGCTATTTGGCTGGTTATCCGGCACTTTGAGTACATCTATGTTGATAGATTGGTCCTTTTCAGATATTTCTAGGCTTGAATTGTGGATGTCGAAGGTTTTGAGTTTTTTGGGAGTTGGTATGGGGAAAGTATCGTTGCTGCTTTCGGCGATAAACTCGGCTGGTAACTCAAAACTGCTGTTGGAAGAGTCTTGTTCGTAGCTCGGTTTAATTGGTGAAGATTTGAGTCGCTTTTGAGGTGTTGTAGCCTGTAAATTAAATGAATAAATAAATATTACTGGACTAACACCGACTGTATGGTTCAAACTTTGACCCTTTGACTTTGACGGGCCCGTTAGCGTGGTTGGCGCGGAGGCGCCTTTCACGCTGCAGGTCGTAGGTTCGATTCCTACCCGGGACATGCATTTGTGTGCATGAACATGTCTGTATGTCCGGAGTCTGGGTGTATATGTATATTAAGTATGTATTTACAAATAAAAAAGTAGTATATGTAGTAATATCAGTTATCTGGTTTCCATAGTACAAGCTCTGCTTAGTTTGGGATCAGGTAACCGTGTGTACAAAAATGTCCCAGGATATAAAAAAAAAAAAACGTGTACTATGGCTCCCGTACAATGGACTGGGGGCGATCCCAGTGACACCCAGACCATCACCCATGCCGTTTGGGTCATGTGTATGCACCTTTTGGAGCACAGTTAATGTTGCCCAGATGTTAAGGTCCATTTCAAAATAATCAGATAACTTTTATCCATCAAATAAATATAGAGTTTTGATAGTTTTTCCATAGATTATCGGTCAAAATACTATATTTATAATTGGTGGATTGAAATAGGCGAAGGCGAATAATAATTATACTGCCAAATTTATAGATTTTTGGCCAGTTTACATGGGTGTGCCAAGCATTTCTAGAAGACAAATTATCTTTCAAATTCAAAGCGTTTATTTTGTTTAGGCCTACAGGGACACTTACAAATTATCATTTACATATTTTTTTCCTTAAATTCTACCGCCGGATCGGAAACGCGACCTCGACTGAGAAGATCCGGCAAGAAACTCAGCGGGTTTATCTTTTTTACATTGTTTTTTTTATTATTTTTCCCCGGGACTCGTCGAGGGCCAAACCTCGGCGTCATCGTTGGACACTGTCGATCCTGGCTTACAGGAGTAACAGTAGTGGGAGTGTGGCGGGCGTAGTCACAAAATAAAAGTAATTTGTAATGCCAGGTTCGATCCCCGGTGGGGCATGCACCAATGGCTGAATTTTCATCTATGTGCATAATTTACAGTTCGCTGACGGTGAGGGAAACATCGTGAGGAAACCTACCTATCCCTCGGGATTAGGTAATAGTCAGTTCCTGTATACACGGCGACAAGGTTCACCACTTGTCACGTTGGGTTCCGACTATCTGGTGAAACGTGGGCTTTGAGTTGGTTAATACCTCCACAATGTGGTGGTGTATGGCCACTCAAGCCTCTGACTACCCCCGAATGGGGATAGAAGTCGTGACGTTACATTTATTTATTTGTTTGTTGTTGTTTACCTCTATAATTTCTTCCTTAATATCCAAACATTTCTTCGGCGAACACCATTCTTTCAGTGGCTCCTTCTGTTTGGGCTCTTTCAGTAAGTTTTCAAATAACCCATTCAATATATCGCTGTAAATGAAAAATATAAAATAAATATCGCCATAACACATTTATTGGTGGTGAAGCTTGTAGCCAATTGACTGCAGCTCATATACGGGCTGGCTCAACCGGGGTATTACCACCCTTCCACAGAAGATCGGCATAAACTAGCTATTATTGTAAGCTTCGGACAGCTTTCTAAAGCCGGAAGCACAACCCTCCCTTCAGTTTGGCAACGCGCAGCCTTGGATATTGCAAGCATCTATAGGCTACGATAACTGCTTAACATCAGGCGGGCCGTACGCTTGTTTGCTCAGTAGCCAACACAATAAGCACCTATATTTAACTTACTTAACAATCTTCCTCTTCTTAGATAAAGGTTTTGGCTTCCTTAACTTTCGTCTGAGCTCTTCGGCTATGACGTCATCGATAATATCGCTCTCTCCCTTACTCCTCAAGCCTTCTTGTATCAGTTTGATGGGGGAAGTGAACAGATCCGACTGAAAAAAAAAAATATATATAGTCTATTTTCTTGTCCCACTCCTAGGCCCTAAGTCGCTTAACCATTGTGGCGCCACTGTGACGTTTTGCTACAATGATCGGATCACACAGAGGGTCGGTTGATTCTGACCAAAGAGTAAAGACTTAAGAAAGAGGTGCCCTTATTAGATTTCTCTATTAAACAACGCGTGGTAATTTGCACGGGATGGCGCGGGTGGTGGGGGTTAAGAAATGCGTGGCATCTATCTACCGGGAAATAGCTGAACTACTCGCTTCGTTTTATGTCGATGTTAGTACGTAGTTTAAATATTTGCACTAGATGTCACTAAGTGTATGATCATGAAAAATTACGTACAAAGGGACGCCATCTAGTGTCGAATATAATTATATTTGGGATGCGAACGTTGGCAAGACGTCTGCACAGGACGAACGCCAACAGCACACTGACTTAAGTCACGCCTACTGTGATGAGGTCACCGGCCTAGTTGTGCGATGTTTAAGCAACGCGGCTTAGCTGCTTAGACCCAGTCCTTTAGTATTAGGTTCATGATTCTGACCAAACTTACGGCCCTGGGAAGGGCCTATCCTTGACAAAAAAAAAACATGAAACAATATTAATTCAGCACAGAATACAATATGTTAAAAAAACCCTGTCCGAGCCGAAACCGGTATTTAGGTTTCCCAATCACATGACCAAATAAAATAAAAATAAAAAAAATACTCATGATAGTAAACATATTATTGACAATTAAAAATGCCATTTTTTTGGCCTTTTTCCCTCAAAATGTAGCAAAATTTAAAAATATGACAACGGTGTTACTGGCAGTAATTATGTTAGATCGTGTGGCGGCACCTCTGACCACAAAGTATGTGATGAAAGAAAGAAAACATTTATTAGGCACAGCACAAAAGACACACAACACAGTTTAAATAAAACAAAAAATATAAATATACAGACAGAACAACGAAAAGGTAGAAACAAAAACAAAACACAAACAGAAGAATCATTTTATGTTTTTTTTTTTTTAATGTAAACGGGTATTTGTTTTCCAAAAAAATATGGGAGGCCTTTGCCCAGCAGTGGGACACTTACTACGCTAAAACAATTTTTTTTTAATACAATTTTTTTAAATGAATTTTTTTACGAAAATAGGATCTAATCTCGATACCCTACAATACGTTTTCGGGTCGGACAGGGTTTTTTTAACATATTGTACATAGAAAGAATAGTATATAGAAAGCAGAAAAGATAGATATATAGGTTAAAACATATAACAAACCGTTTGTTTCGACGGTGAGAAAGTGAGCGATAGCTTCCGTGGAGTTTTGAGGTTCAAATCCTGCCGGCTCGATATTGTGTTTGGGGTGGGGGCTGTAAAATAATTATTATTATTACTACAAGTAATTATCAGCCCCGGATCTAGGGGTGGCAAACCGGGACCACCGCCTCGGTGGCAGTTTCAGGGGCCGCCAAAATCATAATATAGTATGATTTCATTCCTTCCACTCGACACCACCAAAACGACACCACCGGTGGTGTCGTATGGAATCTCTAGTCCATACGACACCACCGACTATTAGTGAGGTTACCTGCATACAAAGTTGTTGATATGAAAACTCCAATTAAGTTCAAGCAGTTTCATTAATGAGGTATGTCATTTGATAAAGTTTATATTTATCTGTTAGTTTAGTTAGTTTAGTTTATATTTATTTCATAAAATTCTGTTTTATTAATTATCGTTTAACTATAGATAACTTGAAATAATAACTTTGGGGTCGGATCAATGTATGTGATGTTGTCTGATATTTATTTATTTATTTTAATGAACTGGGAGCTGTTTGTCAAAAACACGCGTTTCTGGACATCACTAGGGTGGTGTCGTATGGACTGTATTTATTTTATTTTTTCTCAATATTAATTGTATATTAAATTTGTAATGAAATGTTAATTAATAATTCAATTTAATTTTTGTATGCCGTATGGCAGTATATAGCATGCGCAAATTATAAATCCGTAACACCTTGTATACAACCTATGTACACAAATAAATGATTTGATTGATTGACTGATTGATGGACTAGAGATTCCATACGACACCACCGGTGGTGTCGTTTTGGTGGTGTCGAGTGGAAGGAATGTATGATTTAATAAGAAACTTGCTCCACAATACGACGATTTGTGAGTTTTTAAGGTTCCATACACAGAGGGTGCCAACGGGACCCCATTACTAAGCCTACGCTGTCCGTCTGTCTGTCTGTCAGCGGGCTGTATCTCACGAACCGTAATAGCTAGACTTGAAATTTTCACAGAATGTGTATTTCTGTTGCCGCTACAACAACAAATACTAAAAATAAAATAAAATTAATAAATAAAGGGGTCCCCATACACGAAACTTGATATTTTTGACTTTTTATTCTATTGGTACGGAACCCTTTATGTGCGAGTCCGACACGCACTTGGCCGGTTTTTACAAGTAACTATGGTTCTAAGCTAGTGTTTTATGGGTTTTATACTTACGTTGTGAAAGGGCTTCGGTTTTGATTGAATTGTTAGCAGTTGAACATGATGCACTGAAATATAAAATTATATTTAAAAAACAAAATATTTTTTGTTACCAACTATGGCAAAGCCAAAATGAAGAGTTTCGTTTTTTAGCAGTCTACGTATGTTTGTATTTATGTATGTTACACCCTGGCTCACACCTCTGGATTTTTCGAAATCTATGTGTGAATCATAACTTTAATATGATTATCACTTGCTTTCGGTGAAGGAAAACATCGTGAGGAAACCTGCATGTCTTTAGACATGTGAAATCCACCAACCCGCACTGAGCCAGCGTGGTGGATTATGGCCTGAATCCCCCTCGCATTGATGGGAGGCCCGTGCCCAGCAGTGGGACGTTAAAAAAAAGGGGCTAAATTAATTTAATTTAATAACACCCTAGCACCTAGCGCCTAGTCTAAACTACTAACTCTGGCTCGACCGGGGTAGTACCACCCTCTCACAGAAGATCGGCGCCCGAAGCCAAACCCCCCCCTTCGTTCCACTCCCCGTTGATAGTAAAATAGCTGCTTTACGCCGATCTTTTGAGAGGGTGATAGTACCCCGGTCGAGCCAGTATATGAGCTGCAGTCAGTTGGCTACAACTTGGCTACAAGTGTGTGGAGTACGTACATGTGTAGTAGGCCGCCCTTGGTCCGTCGCAGCGACATGCGACTGGGCATGCGCGGCCCGCGCCGGCTCCTAGCCGCGCTAGCCCGCTGCTCTTCACACACTATCACTGGAAACATTATAATAAAATTGTATTGTTTAACATACATACGGAATTCCGAATCGGAATCCCGTTTCGAAATATCGAATCGGGGTTTCCGAACGCGATACGTCCATACATTTGGATGGATTTACTGCGTTCGGAATCCCCGATTCGATGTTTCGAAACGCAATTCCGTACGGAAAATTCCGTATGTATGTGGCGGGCTTTATATGTAGTTTATTATGTACACAAATATATAAAATTGAAGTGTCTGTTTGACGGGCCCGTTAGCGTGGTTGGCGCGGAGGCGACTTTCACGCTGCAGGTCGTAGGTTCGATTCCTACCCGGGACATGCATTTGTGTGCATGAACATGTCTGTATGTCCGGAGTCTGGGTGTATATGTATATTAAGTATGTATTTACAAATAAAAAAGTAGTATATGTAGTAATATCAGTTATCTGGTTTCCATAGTACAAGCTCTGCTTAGTTTGGGATCAGGTAGCCGTGTGTAATAAATGTCCCAGGATATTATTATTAATGTCAAAGTGACAGCTTTTTACTAAAGTATGAAATAAATACGGTATACGGGATCCAGGATACAGGATCCGGGATCCGAATTTTTTAAATTTATATTCTGCGCGGACGAAGTCGCGGGCCAGAGCTAGTAAGTAATAATAATAATAATGTATATTTTTTACTAATATAAAAATATGACTGTACCTATTGTCGAAATAAATTATTTGATATGCGTACCAGCTTCAATGTTGTTGGCGAGCGCGTCCAGATCGTCTGGTGCTGCGGGCTGGCACACGCCGCACACGTAGTGCGTGTTCTGCGAGTGCTGCGTGCTGTCCGTGGTGTCCGTGTGGTCCGTTGCGTGCGGCACGCAGCCCGCGTGGATACCGCTGCTGCCGCACAACATGCACAGCTTCATGGAGAACGGACTGGGTACATAAACAACATTAAATACATATTATAAAAAAAAATTGCAAGCAACGCTGGATGAGGGCAACGCAAGACCGGTCATTGTAACGAGCCTTGGGGGAGGCCTATATCTAGCAGGACGTCTGTTTAATACATAAACATAAAATATAATAATATTAATTACTTTAACTAATACAAATAAACATAAACAACATAAATATATATGTAAACAACAATATAATAAATAGACATAAATATGTTACTAAATAATATACAATAGTAGATATTACCACCCCGGTGGCAACATTATATTTAATATTAGTGCTGGCAACCCAGCTACTTTAGTAAGTTTAAGTTTTCCGGTTCGCACGAATAGCTGCTACCTTTTATATTTTTAATATTGTGTGTGTGACGATAATTACACATTTTATATTATTAAAAATAGTTTTACTGTTTATGACCCAAACAACGTCTATCGGTGAGATGATGATGATCTATAGGCTACAATAACAGCTTAACATCAGGCGGGCCGTACGCTTTTGTGCCACGGCAGTCCTATAAAAAAAATACTCGTATCACGTAGTAGAGATATGTACTGACCCGCTTTCGGCGTCGTGTTCGCGGCCCTGGTCGCAGAGGCAGCTGGTCGCGGAGCACGACACGGCGCGGGAGTATATCTCCGAGAACGCGTTCTGTTCCAACTCCCACGCAGCATCCCTGCAGCATTATAAATGAAAATGAAATGTAACGTCACGACTTCTATCCCCATTCGGGGGTAGTCAGAGGCTTGAGTGACCATACACCACCACATTGTGGAGGTATTAACCAACTCAAAGCCCACGTTTCACCAGATAGTCAGAACCCAACGTGACAGGTGGTGCAGCACTAAGAACATCATAAAACAAATGAAAAAAAATTATGAATTATATAAAAAACCCGGCCAAGTGCGTGTCGGACTCGCACTTAAAGGGTTCCGTACCACCGTAGAATATAAACAAACATCCTCAAAGTGGTGATATTTCGAGTCACACGTTGAAGTCTTTTGTATGGACCGACCATAAAACAAATAAGTAAAAAATATTACGTTTTTTGTATGGAGACCCCTTTATTATTAAGTTTTACTTTAATTTTAGTATTTGTTGTTGTAGCGGCAACAGAAATACACATTCTGTGAAAATTTCAAGTCTCTATCTATTACGGTTCGTGAGATACAGCCCGCTGACAGACAGACGGACGGACAGCGAAGCCTAATAGGGTCCCGTTGGCACCCTTTGGGTACGGAACCCTATAAATTATTTATTCAGAACAGTACATAAATAGGCAGACGAGATAGGCAAAAACCATCTGAGATCTGAATGTTTGTTACCACGTATCTCCATAACTACTAAACCGATTTTAATGAAATTTGAAACGTGGATAGTGTAGGCTCTGGAATAAGACATAGGCTAATATTACACATCAATTTACACGCGGGCAAAGCCGCGGGGCACGGCTAGTTATCAACACATACCTGTCTGGTACATAATATCCTTGGGTAATGACTGCCTCGTAGAAGTTTTCTTTGTCATTGCAGAGCGGGCATTTTAGGTAGTGGACACCAGCACTTAACGCCATGCGCTGGAACAGAGTATTTACAATTGAATTTTGATGTTGCAGACAGTGTTGCCAGATGACCGTGTGAGTTTCCCTCCAAATTTCTTCAAAATCCCCTCGAAAATTAGCTTTTTGAGAAAAATTCCCCCCATAACAGATTTTACTCATTTGACATTTCAATTAGATTTTTTTTTAAACTTCAATTTTCATTTTAATACAAAAACAAAAATAGATACTCTTTCAATAACTTCGTCAAAAAACGATATCGAACTAATTGAATTAACTTTATTACTGAAAATAAGTAGATATTGATGATCCTCCGTGTTTATTTTTACCCCCAAAATCCCAAAGAATCCGTCCCCACGAATCTCTCCCCAAAGGCGAAAAAAGCCCCCGAATTTGCAGGGAATCCCACCCATCTGGCAACACTGGTTGTAGACCTCACATCACGCTACATGTTATACACTCACTACGCCACCAACAGATGGCGCTGAAAGCACGCTCCAGTACAACATGGAAATCCGGAATCACGGTATCAACATTCACGAGGCACATCACTCATACAGGTGAATTTTTCAAGTTAAGTTTGCCGTATGTAATTACTTCCCAGAATTCATTCCTTATCAGCGACACTATCGAATGATGTAATAATACAGTATGTTTTTTTTTTCAAAATCAATTAGTTAGATTCCTGGCTACGAATATTGTTTTTGCAAAAATCCAATAATGCAGTTTTAGTTTTCATCAAAATCGGCTCCGAGACGCCTTTGAGTACTTTTCGCTATACCTCATAGTTTCGGATTTGGCCATCCACTCACACTTGAAAAATTCACCCTGTATATAGAAGACCCCGATAACAACTATCAGGGGCCCTACCACCACCCCTTAGGGCCTCCGCAGACTTGCTACTTTTAGCATCGGCGATCGGCGATTTTGATGCTGCGTCTCGCTCGTTCGCGCTCGAAGAAACGCGACGCAGCATCGATACGTCACAAAATCGCCGGTCGCCGATGCTAAAAGTTACTAGTCTGCGGAGGCCCTTATAGCAGTATTATTTTAACCTTACAGCGACATTTTGTGCAATGACGTACCTTATTGTCATGACAGTAAGAAACTTCATTCGCTGTAAGGTTAAAATAATACTGCTATAAGAGGTGGTGGAATAGGCCCAGGGCCTATAGCTGGAGCGCACTTTACGTTCGCTCTCTGCCCAGTGAAGTTGTAAAGGCCAATTTGGCCAACAACGTATAGTCCTGGTCCATAAAAACCGGCCAAGTGCGTGTCGGACTCGCATATAATGGATTCCGTACCACCGTAGAACAAAAACGACAAAAATATCAAGTTTCTTGTATGGGGATGCCCCTATATTTTTTAATTTAATTAAATTTTTAGTATTTGTTGTTGTAGTGGCAACATAAATACACATTCTGGGAAATTTCAACCTTCTACCTATTACGGTTCGTGAGATACAGCCCGCTGGCAGACGGACGGACAGCGTAGGCTTAGTAAAAGGGTTCCGTTGGCACCCTTTGGGTACGGAACCCTAAAAAATGATCACTTAGAATAGTGTTCACCTGCAAGCAGTTCCTGTGGAACCAGGCGTCGCGCGCGCAGCACGGCGGCCAGAAGGTGCGGGGGGAGGGGCGGCCCTCCACGCGCTCGTAGCATATCACGCACACGGGCTCCATGTCCACACGGGAACATTCTGGAAAAAAAACACAGGATATTAGGTACGAGGGACGTATTGAAGGAAATTCAGTAATCGATTTTCATTAAATATGTATAAAACCCCTTTTTTTATAGAACTGCGGTGGCAAAAAGCGCACGGCCCGCATGATGTTGAACAGTTACCGTAGCCTAAAGATGCTTGCAATACCAAAGGCATTGCTTGCAAATTGACGACCTGAAGGGGAGTGGAATGGAAGGAGGGGGGGGTGGAGTTTGGGCTTTCGGCTGTCTCACACATCGTACGAAACGCAGCTGTAATAGCTTTACGCCAATCTTCTGTGAGAGGGTGGAACTACCCCGGTCGAGCCAGCCCGTATATGAGCTGCAGTCAATTGGCTACAGCTTGGCTCTACCACCAACAGAGTTGCAAAAAAACAGGAAATTTAAAATGAAAACTGTTTAAAACGTGTTTAAATCAGGAGGAAATGTTTAAAACATGTTTTAAGCATGGTGTTTAAAACAAGATGATTTTTTCGTAAAAACCCTGACCACGAATCTTCTAAGGTTCTTACCATCACTGTCAGTGCTCAGTTCCTTCAAGTTCTGAAGCTCCAGGGCCCTTTTCTTGGCTGCCCTTCGATCACCCATCCTGATTCTAGCTCTGGCCAGTATATTATCAGGTATGGACTGCTTAGGCATGTGTATCTCACAGAATGACCTGGAAAATTTTAAAATTACTATTAATTTATCAAATTATAATTAATTATTTAAATTGTAAAGTGAAAATTACAACATCATCATGTCAGCCAAAAGACGTCCACTGTTGGACATGGGCCTCCCCCAAGGTTGTCCACAACGCCCGGTCCTGTGCTGCTCGCATCCAGCGGTTTCCCGCGACCTTCACTAGGTCGTCGGTCCACCTTGTGTGGGGCTACCCACGCTGCGTCTTCCGGTACGTGGTCGCCACTCATGAACATATCTGCCTCATCGGCCATCAGGCTATGTGCCCCGCCAACAAAAGACTGACTATATGGCCGGCTTACCTGGATACACCATGGCTAAATAAACTAATTACTTGTCTTAAAAAATCTGCGTTCCTAGCAGAGTTGTGCAAAAAATAATTAAGTACAATTAGAAAATTGTCATAATTAACAATTAAATTCAATTGCAATTAATTAATTGTCACAGTTAACAATTATATTCAATAGCAATTAATTAATTGTAAACTAACCAACAATTAAATTCAATTGCATTAATAACATCATAATTATAAACAAATTAACAATTCAATTGCAATTAATTAATTGTAAACAAATCAACAATTAAATTCACTTGCAATTAATTAATTGTAAACAAATCAATAATTAAATTCAATTGCAATTAATTAATTGTAAACAAATCAACAATTAAATTCAATATCAATTAATTAATTGTGATTAATTTTTGCCCAACCTGCTTACTAGGCTATAAATAAAAATTGCAACTGACTTGTAATTCCCGTAAAAGAGTGAAACAGCGTTCCTCTCCCTCCCGCACGGCAGATGGAACTGCTTCTTACATTGCACCACGGAGCACCCCAGACTGGCCCCCGCTTGACAGCAGAATGAACATCTCTGCAAAAACAATCAATTATTTACAACTAGCTTTTGCCTGCGACTTTGTCCGTGTTGTCTTATGCCGTGTGTCCACTGGCAACTTCCGCAATCTCTTGCAAAAATCACTTGCCGACGTGTTTCCACTGACTGCAATTTTACACAACCGTGTACATGTGGGACTTGCAGCAAGTTCGGCAAGTCGCAGAAGTCCACTTGCGTGAGTGTTTACACATTGGAAGTCGCTTGCGCAAGTAAACTTGTGCAAGTTTTCTTAACAGTGGACACACGGCATTAAGACTCTTACAGGAACCTAACATTTTTACGGGATATTAAGTAGCCTATGTCCTTCTCCGAGGAGCTGTTTATCTCTATACCAAAATTCATCTAAATTAGTTTCATGGTTTAGTCATGAAAAGGTAACAGACAGAGTTGGTTTCGCATGTATATTATATTCGCACCTATTTTGCTTAGAATTTACTCAAGAAGTAATGACATCTCAATAAATATGGGGGTATTCACCAAATAAATATATGGTTTTTACAGAATATTCTGTAGAAAAACTTTTCTTTTTTGGGACTGAAGTGGCAAAGAAGGGTACGGCCCGCCTGATGTTAAAAAGTTACCATAGCCAATGCAACACCAAAGGCATTGCTCACATGTTGCCAACTTGAAGAGGCACATTATAGGTCGGTGCAATTTTAAAAATAGACTTGACAGACATTTAAAATATGAATAAATACAAGTGCAGTGATATACACGCATCAGCTCAAAGCTGCTAGTGTATCAATAAATAATAATTATTATTATAGTTGTGTAAAATATATTTTCTTACGTGTTTCTTACTCCTTTCCACTTCTGCCACAATATCGTCGTATAAAAACCCAAACAGACCATCTTCGTCTCTCCCTTTCTGTATCAAACATGACGACAGTAGCTGGAAATAAAAACAAATATGTTTTAAGTAGTTAGGTACCACCTTATTCTAGTGTTAGGGTTAGGGGGCGTCCATAAATTGAGGCGTTGAGGAGGGGTGGGGGTAGAGCTGAATCTCACACAATCTCATGTGGGGAGAGGGGGCTTCTTGGTATATATCACTTTGTCCGCAAGAATTAGTGTAAAATTGGGAGAAAACTGGGGTGCGTAAATATAGTAGTCAACTATATGATATAGTAAACTTAGGACTTAAAAAGCTACTTACAACACAAAAGTAATGACATTGTATGTCCCCAATAGCGTACAATT